>OX382341.1:11335066-11924778 GCA_947507615.1 Hemithea aestivaria | reverse complement strand
ATCTATGTGTATTGCTACCCAGTGTGATCCTGGTTTTGAATCAGGATCCAAATTGCTTATTAAATAAAAGGGCGACTCTACAGACATCGGTAATCTGTTCGCTGCATACACGTTATTTTCTAGGCTGCTATGTATCTTTCCTAAACAGGTACGCATTTCAATCGTGTTCATGTTTGTTTAATAAAACTGTTGTTATTGAGGTGATTGCTTGACCTGATTGTATTGATGACTGTAACAGTCTCATCTGTTCCGTGGGTTTATAACTTATTTTAATTGTAAAGAAAATGCAACAACTACTATTATGTCTTTATTAAATATGAAAACACTTACAGCTAGGGTTACAATTTGATCTTATTAACTACTATAGTCTACATTCACATTGCGGTTTTTATCAATTTCTATTACATTATCAAACTCTGCGTATACAACACAATTTACAGTTTGAGATAGTGTAGATTCAAAACGAACTTCCAGTCTTACGCTACCATGTTTTATGAGATTCCAATGACCTGATGAATTTGCTGATAAGTCTGGTGTTAAATCAAATGCAAACATACAATAACCTTTGGTATATTGATCCCTAGATATTCCATTGCCTTCATTAAGAAAATGTATTCCTGTACCTGAGAATAATGTATGATACGCTGAAGTAAAAATGTTATTCTCAAACGATGGTTGTAAGGCTTTCGAAGGGATTTGTTGTCCATCAATATATAAACAAAATGAATTAATATCATAGCTTTCAAAATTAAATGGATTCTTTGTAAGACTTCCATTAAACGCACCATTATTTATAAATCCAACAATACATCTTTTAGGTACCTGCCCTAGAAAAATGTTATCTAGTGTTTTCCCTTGAACTCCTGAAGGTATTGTCAAAACCTTCACTTCAGCTCGTGTGATAGGATATTTAGCTGTAGTAGAGGCTAAAACTTTTTGATGTGCAAGTAAAACTGATGGATTTATTCGCGCTCTTCTAACAATAAGTGTCGCATCAGTAATACATACTTTCAATTTTAAGTCATTCGACGACATCAAGTTAAAGCTTTCTCTAGAACGTACTAATTTAATGGACATTCCTACACCGTTAATCAAAAATTTTTCTTGGTTGAATATATCACCATGTAAATGTCCGATCATTTCTATTTCCTTACTCTCGGAAGCTAATTCCATTCTCTTCACGAAGCCTTCATTTTTTTCATCCATTGAATTCATATTACCTGCAGTATCTTCATACCAAAGACTGCATGTTAAGTGAGACTTTTTTGCTGCAGGAGCATAATTCAACAATGACTCCATATAAGCACGGTAAGCGTAAGTATTGTTCGGAGGTGATATCAGTTTTTGATTTAAATAAACATCAAGTTGACTAAACAATGAATGCAACCAATTGTTTACTGGTGCTACAGCAGCAGTCGCCATCAGTTTCGTAGAATCTTGATTCAATATCTTTGCTTTGATATGAATTAATGTGTGAGATAAATCAATATAATCATCACCAGTTCCGGGTACTTCGAATTCAATGGGTCCATCATCAGCTAATGATGAGATAGGTTTGTAATGTATCCAGATTCCGCTTTCAATACTTGTTTGTGTGGATGGTAATGCAAATAAATCTAACTCCGACTTAATGCATTCACAAGAATGACTATGTAAAAAAGACATGATATTCTTTTGTTTTAAGAAAATATATCGTTGATATTTTTATGGTTTAATTTTGTATTTCTATTAGAAGTTTTCACTTTAGCTGTCAGAGGTGGAATGAATGCTGATAAACGTTTCTTCTTAGTTATATATCCTGAACCAGACATATTTATACGATCTATTTTTTCTTCTGCTTTTCTCTTTAGGTTTGCACTAGCTTCTTTCAAACGAGTTTTAATGGAATCTTCCATAGGACGAGCACTAACCATGTCTGATAAGAGACCTACACCAGCATTTAAAGCTTCTTTCCCTATAACTCGAGCTCCACTAGAGAGTAAAGGAAAAACACTTCTAAACAAGCCCCCAAGAAAACTACCTATTCCATGTCCACGTTGAAAAGGTGCCCCTCTATATATTACACCTATACCAGAGCCAGCTTGATGTGAATAATAATGTTCGTAAGGACAGGTGATATTATCAAAGCGAGAATACATTATAATTTTAAAAAATGTAGTTTAACGCACACTGTTCCAAATTGGAATGGTATTTTTTGACCTGTGCTTGATCTTATATCTATTTCAATGGTATCAAATTCTCTACGCATAACCGGCAAATAGTGAGGTGGTGAGAAAACATGCATTTTATTAGCACCGTAAATATATTTGGAAGGATCTAGTGGAATTATTCTTAATAGAGGGGTCATAACATCCCCCACCATCTGCTGATCTATTATATCACAATAAACAAACAACTGTGATGGTAAGCCTAAGTGCAAATTTGCAGGACATTTTCCAAAACCGGGTTTGGTAACCAGATTTCTATTAGGCTCAAATCCTAGTTGAATACTAAGTTTAGGAGATAACGTTATTGATGATATTGATTCATCCATTACAGAAACTGAGACGAACTTTGATATTTCATCATATCGAAATTTTACTTTCTCTTTAATATTGTTTAATGCTAATAAAATATGGTTGATATTATCATAATTGGTTGCTGGTATATGAGTTTTGTAGTACACGCGCGAAGGTGCTGTTTCGTTCGGCATGGTCATCCATTTAGTCACGTAAACAATATTTTCATGTTCTTGGACAGTAAACATTGTACATGGATATTGGAATTCAACAACACCAACAGACCATGATCCTTCCAATATAATAGGTTTCGGTAATTTTGTTGAAAATCGAGTAGTTGTATTTTCTGGGAAATATTCCATAGAACTATTACTTGGTAATGTTAAATAAAAACTATCTTGCTTCATATTTGTTTTAAGGTAGATGCCAAAACCCAACTATTGAATTTATTCGGATAACCTTTCCACTTCACTAACACTTGCTTTCTGTGACCAGAGTATCGAGAACCTAGTATTTTATCTATTTTGTAACTTGAAGTGGGGTCAAAATTTACTTTTTGCAATTCTCTTCCATAAAAAGTACCAACTATTGGTTCGTTTTCCAAATCTTTCAATGTATATACTACCCAAGGTTTCCTATCTATTATTGATGAAATAATAAAAATCTCATCGCTCCAATTAGATTCATAACCTTTTTGAAAAATATGTTTGTATTTAGTGATTCTGACATGATCTCCAATTTGTAGTTCGGGTAATATTAACTTTGTTTCTTTAACACTTTTCTTGTAATCATACAAATTATTCCACACAGTCATTATATTATTTGTAGTAACATCACATGGACACATTTTAATACTCGAGTGGTAACTATGATTATATGCATGAACCAAATCTTGTAAAATATCTATATATTTGTATGTATTTTTATGGGTAAAATATCTCCACATTCTCATTTTTAGTGTTCTTTGAAATCTTTCTACAATGCTTGCTTTAATATCAGGATTATTGGTTGTATAATAATTGACATTTTTATTCTTGAAGTACTTTTGTGCATCTTTAGAAACAAATTCGGTACCTTTATCAGATTGTATATGAGTAGGTGTTGTATTGGCTTCCTCAAAAATACTTTCAAAACATTGTTTTATTGTATCAGAATTTTTATTTTTCATACATCTAACATAAGCATATTTACTAAACACATCAATAACACAAAGAATGTAATTATATCCATCATTAAATTTAGAGTATGTTCGCATATCACTTAAATCAGCTTGCCAGAGTTCATTAAGATTAGATAATACATATTTGTTCCTTGGAAACCTCCTATGAACCGGTTTATGGAGAGTGTATGTTTCTTGACTTTGTAACCAACTTTTTACTTCATTTCTATTCATTTTACCTTTCATAGCTTTTGTTAATTTTTCGATGCTACTATATCCAGCTGGGTTTGCAACATCATAATAAATTTTATTGATTTCTAGTATGGGGTCCATTTTTCCCACTCAATTTTTTTCTTAATTAATTTTCTTTTATAATTATCCGAACTCTTTGGTGTAGAATATACTTCATCATCAGTTGAATGCTCACCAATATCCTTTAGTCGTAGTTTATTTATGTATTCACTTCTGTTCGGATTACCAATATAAGTTAAAGGTATTTTAATATCTTTTAATGCTTTAGCAAATTTCTCCCAACCAATTGGATCACTTTTTTTCAAAGGTCGGAGAAAATCATTAATCAGATCTGTAATATTACTCCCAGGAATTTTTTCTTCATCTATAACCACAGCACCATCATCATCCCAATGAATTTTGTTGGTACTCAATTGTATTGACTTTAATAGCGACTCACCCTTCTTTACGTAGCTTTTAGGTATTAAACTAAGAATTTGACTTGTTGTATAAATCGTATTGTTTTTAATTATAATACTTTCTTTTTGTTTCTCTTTATCTTCTGTCTTAACAACAACTAAGCCATCTTTATGCGTGTCATTGTTTTTATCTGAATCTCTGTTGTTTAAAGTTTCTTCATTATTTTCAAATTTTGATGTAAGTATAGGTAATTCAAATGGTTTACGATCTTCTTCGGTAAAGTGTAGATATCTTTGTAGAATTTGTAAATACAAAATACATTTTTTTCTATCATCCATAGAATTGTTTAAAATTTTTTGCATTTCTGCATCTAATCGCGATGTTGGATTACTTTGTTGTTGATTATAGTTTTGATTTAATTTTTCTATCATTTTTGGGTCTACAAGAATCATCTTCTTGGCGTGCTCCATTTTAAGTATGAATAAGTGAACTTACTAAGCTACTTAAAATGGATCCTAATATTATTGGTAGAAAAGCACCTCCTTTCTGAATTAATATTTTTTTTCTTATTATTTTAGATGCACCCTTATGCACTAGTTTACGAAGTGCTGTTTTAAATTTTTTGAGTTTACTTTTTTCTTTTTCTTTAAGTGGTACTTTGCCTTGGAGAACGTTGTGAACACACTCGCATATAACATTTATTTCTTCTTCATCACACGTTTTTAAAAGAGCTTGTTGATATTTTGGTTTAAGTTTGCTTATTGCAGTAAGAAACTCTACATGCGTCTTTAGACTTTGATTCATCGTTTGTAAATGATAGGAATATGCTGAGTCTTATCATATTTAAACCCCTTTATCGGGACATATACTGTGGGATATCCATCAGAGGGAAAGATTTTGCTTTTAATACGACATGTATCATTAGTGTCTTGTTTGAGATCTACCATTAAATAACCGTGCGCCTCTGTAGTAGCATCTTTGTATGCATCTTCAATAAACTTCGGGTTTTCAGGGCAGACTTGTCTCGCTAAATATCGAATTTGTGTTTTATCACGAGGATTTTTAAAATAAACAATATAACTTGAATTCAATGATATATCTCTCTGACCTTTTCCTTGATGGAATAAATTTTGGGTTATATAGAACACACTTAGGTTGCGGTGATGACTTCCTTTGGTGAAAATATCAACAATTCTTCCATCTGATTCTCTCATTAAATCATCAATTATTATAAGATTAGCTTCCTTCCCATCAAACATGTTTAGGTCTGGTAGACCTTGATGATAATTAACATTTGGTAAGTTGTATAAAGGCTGCATTTCATCAAAGCACCATGTTATTTGATTAAAAATTTTACTACATATATTATCTTTTAAAAAAGTTATAAAATTGGTTACAAATTGTGATTTACCACAACCACTCGGTCCGGCGATTATAGCAGTAAACGGATGAATAAAATGTATCATTTTTAAATATGCAGGAATAATATGTCTATACCTTAGAAGGATATTCAGAATAATGAAACAAACTTGTGAAATAATGGTTTTATATTTACAAAGTTAACATAATATTACATAGAAACATACACACACAAGGTTAATACTAGTATAATATTTACAAGTCTAATACTAGTGATATAATATAATAGACATTGTCTTAACTATTTACATCATAACATATTATCAACATTTTTAACGTTATAACAGCTTTTTTTATTTTTATGTCATAAGACAAATCAATATATTATAAAGTTCCTCGAAGCGGATTAAATTTATTTACATTCATATCGATCAATTTAGTTTCTTTTAAGCTCCAGCCACTGTCTTTTTTTTCGAAAGTACTTATTTTGTTTATTATTGTTTGACATAATGATGTAAAAAAAACATCAAAATCATGTCCATTAGAAATGATATAATTACACGTTTGAAAATCAAAAATATTCGATATATTCTTTGTTTGTTGTACAAAGTTGGCAGACAAAATAAAATTAACTTTATAACTTTTATGTTGTTGTGCAGCTTTTTCCATTAGAAGTTTTATATCATCTTTAATAGAATTTAAAAATATTTCTGGTGTTTGAAATTCTAGAGGTGAAGTAGATGGGGAGCTTTTACTTTTGATTCTATATATTATTATTCTTTGTCCGAACGCAGATGCAACCGTGGAAACGTTAGCTAAAGAGTCATGTTCTCTCAATAAATTGTTTTTATGCAAATTACTGTTCAAATGGCTAGCTAAATAACGTTTTTTAACAAAAATTTGACACGAGTTACATTTTACATCATCAGCAGTAGCATCAGCAGGGATCGCGGTGGATGTTGAAGATTCTCTTTCTTCAATTCGTGCTCTTTTCGAAGTACTTGGTGTCGTTTCCTTCACATCACGATGTCTTTTTGGAGCTCCTCTTCCAATTTGTTGTGGATGACTATAAGAAAAAATGAAATATTTAGAATTAGAAATTTGTATGCACTGTGACATGAATCTATACAAAATATGTATATATTATTATTTTTTTAAAACTTACATCACATTTTTTTCCATTTCACTGCAAATCTTGAAGAGCTCTTCACCGTGAAGCAAATTATTCAATGCATTGTTTTCCACACTAATTCACAATGTCTGTCAAGAAAAACCAATGTTGAACTGTAGGAAGAGGCATTATTTTAAGTTTATATATGTTTTTGTACCTTATCATCGTTGACTATTAGAAGTCATTTGAAAATGACTACGATAACATTATTTTGAATACAAAACCAGTGTACTCGTATATGTATGTTATCTAATATAATTAGTAATCGCATTTCCTAGTAAGACAGAAGAAATACATAGTTAGCTTATGAGGGGTGTAGGAATGTCCATTAAATTAGTACGTTCTAGAGAAAGCTTTAACTTGATGTCGTCGAATGACTTAAAATTGAAAGTATGTATTACTGATGCGACACTTATTGTTAGAAGAGCGCGAATAAATCCATCAGTTTTACTTGCACATCAAAAAGTTTTAGCCTCTACTACAGCTAAATATCCTATCACACGAGCTGAAGTGAAGGTTTTGACAATACCTTCAGGAGTTCAAGGGAAAACACTAGATAACATTTTTCTAGGGCAGGTACCTAAAAGATGTATTGTTGGATTTATAAATAATGGTGCGTTTAATGGAAGTCTTACAAAGAATCCATTTAATTTTGAAAGCTATGATATTAATTCATTTTGTTTATATATTGATGGACAACAAATCCCTTCGAAAGCCTTACAACCATCGTTTGAGAATAACATTTTTACTTCAGCGTATCATACATTATTCTCAGGTACAGGAATACATTTTCTTAATGAAGGCAATGGAATATCTAGGGATCAATATACCAAAGGTTATTGTATGTTTGCATTTGATTTAACACCAGACTTATCAGCAAATTCATCAGGTCATTGGAATCTCATAAAACATGGTAGCGTAAGACTGGAAGTTCGTTTTGAATCTACACTATCTCAAACTGTAAATTGTGTTGTATACGCAGAGTTTGATAATGTAATAGAAATTGATAAAAACCGCAATGTGAATGTAGACTATAGTAGTTAATAAGATCAAATTGTAACCCTAGCTGTAAGTGTTTTCATATTTAATAAAGACATAATAGTAGTTGTTGCATTTTCTTTACAATTAAAATAAGTTATAAACCCACGGAACAGATGAGACTGTTACAGTCATCAATACAATCAGGTCAAGCAATCACCTCAATAACAACAGTTTTATTAAACAAACATGAACACGATTGAAATGCGTACCTGTTTAGGAAAGATACATAGCAGCCTAGAAAATAACGTGTATGCAGCGAACAGATTACCGATGTCTGTAGAGTCGCCCTTTTATTTAATAAGCAATTTGGATCCTGATTCAAAACCAGGATCACACTGGGTAGCAATACACATAGATGGGAATGGTTTTGGAGAATATTTTGATTCGTATGGTCGTCGCCCTATAGGATTCCATAGAACATTCTTAAATAGGAATGCTAAGCAATGGAGTTTCAACACGAATAGATTACAAAACGATTGGACATCGGTGTGCGGAGAGTATTGTTTAATGTATATATATTACAAATTCCACGGTGGTACATTGACAGATTTTGTGGAAGAATTCAAAGAAGATACTTTAAAAAATGATATTATAATGTATAATAAGTTTAAATTATGTTTTTTATAAAGAAATAAATGAGGCAACGATATATTGCTAAACGATTTGTTCAAATATCATTTTACATGATGGTTGGTTGATATGTACACATATAATTTGTATGAATAAACATTATCACATAAAACGGTTATCTATTATTTTAAACTAATTAGTAAACACCTCATTAAGAAGTCGCGAGCATCTTGGCTCATTAAGTAATTACTAATCGCAACCCCTAATTAAGGACAATTGAACCGCTAATTAGGAGGTAAATGGGTTTGTAATCGATTGACCTATCTTTGCATCTAAGCTAGATACGTTTAAACGGATGAGCGCAATCGATCAGGCATATGCCAAAACCCCCATTTTGATACCAAACTTTTTTTTTTTTTTTTTTTTTTTTTTTTTTTTTTTTTTTTAGGCGGCGCTCCCCAAAAATTGACCAAACAGGAGACCCACAGATTGATTCTAGCTCACTCAGTGAGCTAGTGAGCTAGAATCAATCAATCCCTACTACTATGAATTTATATTTTAATTTTTTTTAAATAGTGCGAGCGAGAGAGCGTCACTCGATATACATATATGCTCTTAAAACATGCACTGCACACGCTTTTTTGCCAAGTTCAGTGCCGTTAAACTTAAGAGCGGAAGAAAATCAGATAAGCCATATGAAAGTAACTGATTATAATTTTAATGTTGCTTGCCTTGTAATAATGTATTACAGCTACACTCTACACAGCCTATATAATTTGATGGTCGTTTATTTGTAGTTTATTAGCTCCAAAATATTGTAATTACAAAGCCAGTATCTAATTTTTGACACCTGAAGGTTGGTATTTTAATTTTGAAAATAATTAGGCACTAAAATAGAATGTTGCATCATAGCCTGGCCGCACACTGCCAATAATATTGTCAATATTTTTTTAAACCAAGACTAGCTGACTTGCGCGCACTTCGTAGCGCGTGACAGTCGATTCATAAAGTGATGAATTTGGTGCACCCATTTAGACCTGTGATTCGATCTACATTTCCACGGAAAATGGGAATTCACGGGGTTTCTGTGACTTTTCTTTTTTCCACACTTTATAGTTGAATTTTCAAAAATCCTTTCTTAGCGGATGACTACGCCTTAAAGCTTACCTGTATGCCAAATTTCAACTTAATCCGTCCAGGCGGTTTGGGCAGTGCGTTGATAGATCAGTCGGTCAGTCTCTCTTTCCTTTTATATATTTAGAAAATACAGCCTGCAGACAGTCAATATTATTGACAATATTATCTAGTGCCTGTGCGGCCAGGCATTAATATATAGAATAACGTTTAATTCGAACATTCAAAATGAGTACTGATTTCAGTAGGTTTACTTAGGTCGGGACTACTTGCGTATGGTTTCAAATTTTAATATAGCATAATAGCTATTTTTAGAAACTATACAGGGTTATTACGCGCCAATATATCTTTTATTCTCTTAGTAATGTATGCAAAAAAAAAATGTGCAAATATAATAGTACACTAGTTTCCATTAAGGATTAAGCCCCGGACAGTCATAACATCATAAAAAATTGTAAGGCTCATTTTCGTGTGTTAGTAGGTAAACATAATAATATTTATAATGTGTAAGTATGCGTGCATATTGGTAACGAGTACAAAGCGTAACATTTCCATACAATTTGAATGAAACTCCCATTTGTTTTCAATATCGTTTCAATTTCCACATTTCCATTGAAACGACTCAAAGACAAGAAATGTTATCAAACACTCGAGACAATGATAAGGCAGAGTTATGCGTAAACACATCTTTCATCTTATCAAGTGATATCGATTTCGAAAACTATTGATAGGTCAACATCTTCAACTGTTAATCTAACTATAGGTAGGCGATAAAGAGATGATTTGAAGAAAACAAGCTATTCCATTTTTAAAATTGCCCCAACAGTGCCTGTTAATCTACCGCCTGAGCAGTAGTGTGCAAACATTGCTGTGCTTCGGTAGGAGGGCACTGTAGCTAGTGAAATTACTGGGCTAAAGAGTCTTAACATCTTATGACTCTCAAGTAAGAAGCGTTGGCGCAGTGCGCTGGATAGCACGGTACTAATTATGGGTAGCGTTATCTCTTACCATCAGAAGAGCGTCTTGCTCGTCTTCTTACTTCGTTGTAAAAAAAATGTTAGCCAGTAACTTCCCTTGATATCATCATCGGCCTTGGCGTCTATTGCAGACGATTTAAGGACTGTCTGTTGAGTTGCGTTGGCACTTTCGTTGGTGGCTCCCTTGATCTAATTTAATTATTATTTGGGGTACGTTGCGGATAAAGCCCAAAGTGCGGCACCCAGTTTTAGCCGGCTATGCCGAAGTGTAGCCGGCACAACCGAGGTGTAGAGCTGCCCTTCGGGCTTTAGCCGTGAAACTATACGTATCATGTTAATCTTCGGCCAAATTGCTGAACATCCACAATGTCCTAAATTTTGAAAAGATTCTAGGTAATAAATACAGTAAACAGATATGGGGGATTTTTTTTTATATGATAGTAATCATACTTACGTTATTGCACATCACTAAATATACTTATCTTAAGTATTAAGTCTGCATTGGAACATTTTTACTAGATAAAGCACCTATTTTGAGTTTAGAGGGACTTTTTGTTATCTATCGCGATTGATCGATGCGCTGTCTTTTTAAAAGTTGTCTAATATGATAAGATTAGTTAAGAAATTAGTTATTTGTCTAGTTAATAAAAATCCCCGAAAACAGTCTTTGATAACAGGACTTTACAATGTTATTATATTATTATCATCATTATCAATAGCTTATAACCCATTTCTGAGAAGATACCTATTCCCCTTCGTACCACCCAACTCTGTCCTGAGAATAGGCTTTAGTCACATCCCAGTCTTTCCTGCAATTGTTGCGGTATTATCGTTATTCCATAAATAAAACTACAGAAGTCAAAAACGTCTACACATTCCTATAATCACAATAATACAGTTTGATGGATTGGTATCGCAGCTGGCCTCGATTTTGAAAAAAAAAAACAAAATGCCGGACCAATAGGTAACCATGTCACAAATCTTCAAACCCAAATTTAAAGGAAGAGCTCCAAAGCTTTTTCAAAAAGTACTTCTTAATTATATCAATCTTCATAACAAGAAAATTCATAGATTTTTTTTCTTTTTTATACAACGAAGTAAGAAGACGAGCCAGACGCTCTCCTGATGGTAAGAGATAACGCTGCCCATAATTAGCCCATGCCCATTTGTTTGAATTTTAGTACAGAGTACAGAGCACGCGTTGCAGTGTAGTTCTCAGAAAAACCACTGAAAACATATATTAGATAACTCAAATAGTATTCTAGAACATACTTATTATCGAATATCTGTTGAAATTAGAAACATAATATCCATCCCATGAAATCCAGTTCGTAGAACACGATCGGTGCGATCATGTGACACAAATTGGAGTTTAAAAAATCCGAACGTTCCGTGGTATGAACATAGTTGTCGATATGCAAATACCTTTCTGGAAATTCATGTCCCAGTATGTATGGATTAAAATTCTACGTATTTCACCTAAAATATTTTACCTACTGAGTTTAAACACATCATGGAACTATAAACTTTCCATTGCATCGTGTCATATAATTATTGATAACTAACTGCACCCGGCGGCTTTACCCGCTGTACTGTATGTAGCCTATGTGTTATTCCAGGGTCTAAGCTATCTCTATACCAAATTTCAGCTCAATCGGCTCGCCCGTTTAGGTGTGAAAGAGTAACAAACATACATCCAGAGATCCATACATTCGTACAAACTTTCACTTTTATAATATTATGTAATAGTAATATACATTATATATTATTGACATTTTCTTCGTAATAAAATGTTCAAAGTCATATAACAGAATTTCTTACGATTAAGATAAATCAGGGCCAGACAATTATTATTATTTATTTTTCTCCATAACAGGGAAAGTTGGGAAGTCTGTGCCTAGAAGAGATCGCTTAAAGGCCGCCCATTATAGGCAAAAACTGTCTATACCTAATTTGAAGTAGGTACTAAACAAAAAAAAAACAACTTAACAAAAAAAAACTTTACTAGATAAACTAAAATTACAAATAAATAAATATATGTGTCCAATATTTTTAATAATCTACATTATGCTCGATTTTTTTTTAAATCTAGACATATGTTATTATGAAAAGTTCAGTTTTGAGTTATTGGAATATTCATCTAGGAGTGCAAACGTGTAAAATAGATTTTTAATGGACATGGATGGAATTTTATTGTCAACATCTTTATGATTTGTGTAAATCAATTTTGCTTCTGTGTAGAATCAATCAACACTTAGTAGTTACGTAACGATTGAGTTCGGCTTATCAATCAATCAATCTAAAATTATGATCCATAAATAATGATAAGCACCTAATTAGGAATAATAAATAATTCAAAAGCACTTACATCTTAATAGCTTTAGAAACTAGGACTTACCTAACTAAACATGAAAGTGGTGTAGGTCAGGTCTTGAATAAGACGAGATTTGTGAAATGATTATGAAAGAGTTGTTCCGCCTTTGTGTTAACTGCAGTGGTACTGAGTTCGTACTTATAATAATTTATGTTTAAAATTAATTAATTTACTTCAGAAGTAGTACTAGATGTGCGCAGTGGTTTTACCCACAGAAATATATGCGTTATTTCAGGGTGTATATTATAGCCTCGGATAAGTGCTTTCGGCGTACCCGCTGCCGCGGTATAATGACGTCCCGCAGGAACACCCCCAAGTTTTTTAGTGGGTATCCCCGCCGCGCTAATCTTCGGCGGGGTAGTCCCACAAACCGCCCCGGGGTGATGCTACGTAACGCATTTTTCTTGGGAAAAAAAATCAGTAAAAGGTGTATATTATATCAAATTTTGGCTCAACTATTTCAGCCGTTTTAGGTGTGAAGAGGTAAGATACACCACACACATCCAGCAAAAGTTTTTTACCAATAACAAGTATACATTTACTGTAGATTGGCATGTAAAAATCTGTGGTTAATAAAAGTGTTCTTTACCTACTGCTGTAGTAGTTGTAGTATTATTTTTTTAAATAAATAAATATAAATATTTCAGGACGTTTCACACAGCGCCACCTAACCCCAAACTAAGCAACTTAATGCTTGTAATCTGGTGGTTAGGATAACGGATATAATACTTATATACTTTTCTTTTGTAAATACATACTTATAATAGATATTGAAAAACCACCCAGACTAGAAACAAATACCTCACACAAATATTTGTCCCATGCGGGAATCGAACCCGCAACCTTCTGCGTTTCAGGCGGGTATTAGCCCACCGCGCCACAGAGGTCGTCAATATTGTTTTATCAATAAAAGCATTTTCCACAAAAAAGGTAAACATAATAATATTATATTGTATGACTTATCACCTACAACGTGAAACACAACAGCAGATTTCGTCAAGAAAACAAAGTAATTTGTATCTGTACTCAAAGGTGATGTTCCAGATTTTCTTTGTCAAATATGAACAAGAGTAAATGTGTGCGAGTAAGATGATATGAATTTCCGAGCATCGCGCCGACGCCGGAGGCCTATTTATTGTATTACTTCAGCTTGGATGTTGTAGGTTCTTGTTAAACAGGACGTTTGCAGAAATAACTAGATTCGAGGGGAATTGAAAGAAAGCTAGTGGAATAGGTGTACTTATTGCCTTTTATTTATCTGCTCCAAAAAAAAATAACTATGTAAACAAACGACTAAAGTCACGGATATAAAAGTCGAAACTGGGGTCGACCCTGGGTTTCGGAAAATTACGATGTCCTTCATCAGAAGCTCACGCCTCTCGGTCGCAACGCTAGCAGCCAGCCAATGAGTGTAGCCATCGTAATAGTCCGAAACCCAGGGTCGAGCCTAGTTTCGACTTTTATATCCGTGAGTTTAGTCGTTTGATCACATACTTAATATGAATAACGCTCACGTTAGTTTTCAAAATCGTATGTATAAATAAGTCTACTTCAATAAATTTAAATTGCTCAAAATGACAATTTTTGCTACACCAATAAAAATATTTAATTATTCATTTTGAGAAATAACCAGAAAAAATACGATTTCAAAATAAATTAGGCGACATAACAACTATATATATATTCCATTTAAAATTTACGACTTTACGTAAAAGCCTGCTTATCTTATCAAAAACATTAATATGTTATAAAACATCCAAATATTTGCTAAACCAGTGGCCACTATAATATGCATTATGTACCTATATATCATAAATTATGTGAAACAAAATATTTTGATTTTGCTTATAAGATACTACCTGAGTTTTTTTCCGTTTCCGGCTGTCAAATAGTGAACACTGTTGTTGTGTAGCTCCTGCTAAAAATTGTGTTTAAAATATTATCACTCGCACTTCAAACTTGCGGACTTCACTAAAACTAATCCAAGTGCTGTGGAAATAATGTGAAATATCGTGTTCGTGATAACTCTGCTTATTGGAGATCATTTTTCACAAATTAAACTGGCCGAAATTTAAGGTTAGAAAATATTTTCCAATTCATTTGACATAATATGTCAAAAATGTCAATGTCATATCGACCATAAACGAGTGACATTGAAAGGAGTTGTAAAGTGACAGCGTCATTCACTCCGAAGTGGTGTTGCCAGTATAAAGAATTCAAAATCTACCACAAATAAAAACGTTCCGTTACACGTCGTGTGGTTTAATAAAAATGGAAGATCAATTTCAACTTTTGTTTGAGAAGATGAAAATAGAAATGCAAAAACAATCAATTGAACTAAAAGAATCTATAACGAATTCCATAATAGACAAAATGAACGAAAAACTACAACCTGTTATTGCAGAAAATAAAAACTTAAAACTAAAAATCGAAAAACTTGAAAATGAGTTGGAAATTATGAAACGAGGAAAGAAACAAAATAATATCATAATATATGGAATAAAAGAAGAAGACAAATCTCCGCAAGAGCTTATAAAAAAAGTGGAAATAATATTTAAAACAGATATGAACATAAATCTAGATGAAAACGAAATAAACAACATTTACCGTATTGGAAAATACACAGAAGATAAACCTAGACCTATACTTATGTCTTTTGTGAACGAATGGAAGAAGAACGAAATTCTGAGAAGGAAAAAAGACCTTAAAAATATATATATAAAAGAAGACTACACTAAAGAAGTATTAGAGAAGAGGAAACAGTTGCAAGCACAATTAAAAGAAGAGAGAATGAAAGGAAATATTGCATTTTTGAAATTTGATAAAATAATCGTAAAAGGAAAAACCAACAGCATAAATAACGAAACAAGGAAGAGACAACCATCAAACTCACCTCAAAACAATACTCAACCAAAGAAACAACAAACTTTAATGTCAACAAGTAACAACAATAGAATAAATGCCTACGATATGATGAGGATGAGATCAAACTCCTTCTCCTCCACCTCGACAAATATGAGTAGTAATAAACAATAGCAACTAGCAACCGAAGAACGGAAAACACAACAACCTTTTATTATAAACAACCACGAAACATTACAAGAACAAACTCCCCCAAGCCGATTGGTCATCGTGGGGGAAAATGACCACGACCCTCTAGAGATAAAAAACCATAAAAACCATAACAACAAAGATAAAGACTATTACATAGCAACTTTAAATTGTAGATCATTGAGAACCCCGGAAAAACTACAAGAGCTAGAACTAGCAATAGAAGATTTAAAATGGGACATCATTGGAATTAGCGAAATGAGAAGATTGGGAGAAGGTATAAAGGATAATGGAAAATACATATTACACTACATCGGGGAGACGCCTGGTTTGTATGGAGTAGGATTCATGATTAAAAGAAGTCTTGCAAACAAAATAGAAGAAATAAAAGGAATTTCAGAACGAATTGCCCTTCTTAATATAAAATTGGATAGAAACGGAGAAAATGAGGAGATATGGTCCATCATACAGGCGTACTCACCAACTGAATCAGACAGAAAGGAAGACCAATTAAAGATAGAACAATTCTATGAAAACCTACAAAAAACTATAGAAACTACACATAAAAACGTAATTGTCATGGGAGATTTTAACGGACAGATAGGAACGAGAAGAAGTGGAGAAGAATATAACATAGGCAATCACAGTAACGGCAGCAGAAATAATAACGGTGCAAGACTGGTTAATTTTGCTTTAGAAAACAAACTGTGTATCCTTAATAGTTTTTACAAAAGGAAACAATCTAAAAAGTGGACATGGGTCTCACCAAACGGAATTTATAAGAACGAAATTGACTATATCTTGACTAATAATAGACCAGCTATCAAAAATGTGTCAGTCATTAATAATTTAAATTTTAATACAGATCATAGAATGGTTCGAGCAAAACTAAGAGGGAGACAACTAAAGAAAACTAGAAGATTTCATGACAATCGTAAAGCAATAAATTTCACAGGAAATACGCAATCACTTCTAGATAATCTTGAGTCTTCACTTAGTAACGAATGTAATAAAACAAATAAGGACACAACAACGCAAATTAAATATGACATATTACTAAACCAATTGAAAACCGTCACCAGGACAACTAATACTGAAAACAAAAAAGAAGTATCACCAAAAATTCGACAGTTATTACAAGAACGAAAAGAACTTCTTATTGTTGGAAAAATAAATAAAGAAAACAGAGTGAAAATAGCAAACTTAAGCAAGAAAATTAGCGAACAGTTAAGGAAGGAAAGGAAAACGAAGAGACTAAACACAATGAAACAATTTATAGAAAAATCAGGAGGAATAAAAAAGGCGTTTAAAAAACTTAATAACGAAAAAGACTGGATCCCAAAAATGAAGAAAAAAGATGGATTAACCACATGCATAAGACCGGAAATAATAAAAATTGCGACCCATTACTACCAAAACTTATACCAAACTGGAAATATAAATCAAACAGAAAGGGAACCTGATATACAAATAAATGATGAAGAACAAATACCAACTATAACAAAGGCCGAAACAATAAAAGCAATCAGTACACAAAAACTTGACAAATCTCCTGGACCGGACCTTGTCACCAACGAATTACTCAAAATAACATCTCCAGTGATTGCACCTAAATTAACCGAGATATTTAATGAAATCATGACGACAGAGGAAATCCCTGAAGACTGGACAAAATCAATAATCATACTACTGCACAAGAAAGGAGACAAAAAAGATATTGCGAATTATAGACCCATTAGCTTGATGTCCAACGTCTACAAAGTATTCTCAAAAATTTTACTGTCCAGAATCACTATCACTCTAGAAGAAAATCAACCAAAAGAACAAGCCGGCTTCCGTAAAAATTATTCAACCATAGATCACATTCATGTACTCAGACAGATACTTCAAAAATTTAAAGAATACAAACAGGTCTATTACCTCGGGTTTGTAGATTTTAATAAAGCATTCGACACATTAGAACACGAATTTATTTGGGCAGCACTAAAATCACAGGGGGTACATGCAAAGTATATTCGTATTCTCAAAAATATATACTCTAACAGTACAGCACTAGTAAAGTTAGATACCGCAGGTGAGGAATTCCCAATAAAAAGAGGAGTACGCCAAGGTGACCCAATTTCTCCAAAATTATTTTCAGCCGTTCTGGAAATGATATTCAGGAAACTCGAATGGACGAGTAATGGCCTTAACATAAACGGCGAAAAGCTAAATCATTTACGCTTCGCGGATGATTTGATTATATTCTCGGATAACCCAAACACCTTGGAACAAATGCTCCAACAGTTGTCTGATGAAAGTTTAAAAGCAGGACTATCAATGAATTTAACAAAAACTAAAGTAATGACAAACTCTGAAGATAAAAAAGAAATAAAAATAAATAATGAGCAAATAGAATATGTAACTGAATATATATATCTAGGTCAACTTATATCTACAGAAAACTGCATGCAAAAAGAAATAGAAAGAAGGATAACAAATTCATGGAATAGATTTTGGTCAGTCAGCGAAGTAATGAAGAATAAGGACATGCCAATGAAAGAAAAAAGAAAAATATATAATATGTGTATTCTACCATGTATAACATACGGTTGTCAAACTTGGGCACTAACAGAGCAACTAGCAAGTAAAATAAAAACCTGCCAGAATGCAATAGAGAGAAGTACACTAGGAATAAAGATAAAGGACCGAGTAAAATTAATAGACATAAAAAGCAAAACAAAGTTTAAAAATGCATACGTAACTTATAAACAATTAAAATGGCGATGGACTGGACATATGATGAGGGAAAAGAATGAAAAATGGACCAGAATAGTAACGGAATGGTACCCAAGAGAAGGTAAAAGAAATAGAGGTAGACAGACCAAGAGATGGGAAGACGAAATTGTGAAAGCTGCCGGCCCATTGTGGACACGAACAGCGAAAGACAGAGTGAGGTGGAAATCTCTAGAGGAGGCCTTTGTCGGGAGACAAGCTGTGCAAGCGGATTAGTTTTAGAAACTTAAACTCTAGTATTTAAGAATTTCTTTGTAACACAGCAATAAAGGCTATTTTATTTTTATTTATTTATTTATTTTACTACCTGAGTAACTATCGCATTCGAAAAAACTCTGTAACAAAGTGTGGTTAGTTACATTATTAATTTTTGTCATAAGTGTAATATTTGTACGTAATTTATCATCAACCGCATATCTGCACTTTCCATTAGGTGGAATGTAGTCAAACGAAGGTTTTAATTTAGATAAATCTAATAATAAATCTCTTAATAATAAATTAAGTCAATTTAGTATTCAGAGTGCATTTTAAAATATAAATTCATCAAATTAACTTTTTAGAGATATTTAAAATATATATATTTTTTAATATTGCTCCCCATGCCATTTTTTTTTAAATATCAAATGGAAATACTTTTAAAATGTGTGCAATAATATTGTGCAGGGCTTCCCTTTCGTAATTAAATTCCTACATTCTATTAAATTCTTAAATTCCTTAATATTCAAGAAGTTAATTCTATTTATTTATATTTAAAAATGTATCAAATAGTGCGAGCGAGAGAGCGTCTCGCGGTATAAGCGCGTTTAAATAAATAATGGACATAATACTTATTTCCCTAATTCGTTGCATAATACTCGTATTTCTCCAAATATGAAAGATAAGTAAAAAGGATTTATTGAGCTTTATGCTCTGGAGTTTTTCCTTTCATCAAACCCATACTTGTGGGTTATCGTTGGATAGGTCTTCAAAAATGATATCGAGGATTCTAATATATTTTTTTCTAAACTGAATAGTTTGCGCGAGAGACGCTTCCAAGTTTTATTTTGTTGTGTGGCAATATTTTTTTATTCTTATTGTTTAATCCTAGGCAGTAGCTCTTTTATGCAAATTTCACGTATTCGCTGCGACGTAATAAGATTCTTTCATAAAATACTCGTAAAAGTCACACCGTGTTACATATTGGCTGGTTTGACACTGAATTATTATCAAACACAGTTGTTTTATTACCTACTAGCGCGACGGGATATTGACAACATTAAAAAAATCTATGTGGTCCGTCAATTTTATAAAAATAATTTATCTATATACAAAAAAGAAGAAGAAGACGAGCAAGACGCTCTCCTGATGGTAAGATATAAGTAAGAATAACGGAGATATAATGCACTAAAATCGATTAGTTAGGGGTCATGACGTCATAGTTACTTAGCTTGAACACTTTATAGCAAGGAGTATAGCGCATCTCTAAAAACTCACAGGCATACCCATCCATCTTTTTTAAAATTTAAAAACCGAAAAATACGTACCTATCTATCTACCTATATAAGCTAAAATTACTGTACTTCGGTAGGAGGGCACTGTAGCTAGTGAAATTACTGGGCTAAAGAGTCTTAACATCTTATGACTCTTAAGTAAGAAGCTGCCCATAATTAGTAAAGGTTACCTAGGATTTTACAACGATGTAAAATTTTAAGTGCACTGCGCCAACGCTTCTTACTCAAGAGTCATAAGATGTTAAGACTCTTTAGCCCAGTAATTTCACTAACTACAGTGCCTTCCTACCGAAGTACAGTAATGTTAGATTATATAGGTGGATAGATAGGTACGTATTTTTCGGTTTTTAAATTTTAAAAAAGATGGCTGGGTATGCCTGTGAGTTTTGAGAGATGCGCTTATACTCCTTGCTATAAAGTGTTCAAGCTAAGTAACTATGACGTCATGTCCCCTAACTAATCGATTTTAGTGCATTATATCTCCGTTATTTTAACTTCGCAAAGTAAAACATATTTTAGTAGTTGAAAGTTATGTTTATACTGTAAAATATTACCTCTGTTTGTTAATTTTGACATGAATAGGAAATGGGTTCTTTGAAGTTAGAAACGTGAAAATTTCTAGAGCTTGATTTGTAGAATTGAATTTCGGACAAAGTTTTATTATATGCTAGCTGAGCGGTTTTTACTAATGCTACTGAAGAGTAGCCTAAAAAAAGGTAATAGCAAACATATGTATTCACAAGCACACACACACACACATCACAGATAGAATTTTATTTCTAACTTTTCATTAGCGAGAAAAAATACAAGCTTTATGCTTGTAGTCGTCGTTTTCCTTTTATATTATAGATATACAGAAGTATATCTATAATATAAAAGGAAAACGTGAGCAATAGACTGACCAACTGATAATATTATGACGTAGATATCCGCTACGAAAGGACTTCCTAAGGTACTTATGTCCCACCGAAGGCGAGAAAACGAGTAACTATCGGCTATTTTCACGCTCAAGATACGTACAAAAGATAGTTGATGGCTGACTGTTCACACTGCCAGTGAGGACTCGCTTCACTAGCTTGTCGCTGAGCGACAAAAGCTATGAAAGTTAACACACGCTTAATCAGAACTCACGCCGAGCGAGCAATAAGCGATCATTTCTCTTCAGTGCGAGTAATCGCTCGTCTCACTCGCACACTCGCTTATAGTCGAGCTACACAACTATCGGAACTCATTTCTACATTTTAGCTTTACTCTTTACTCACTCATCGTTGCCGGTGGGACAACTGCCTAATTGGAGTAAAGCCACGAGCAGTCCTTTATAAATGGTAACTCTCCAGAGGATAACTAGAAGCTTATCATTGTTTGCTTTAGTAACTAATCTACAGCTGGCGATGTTCATTTGTTATAATAGCAAGATCTATCGAGGAAATAAACTTTGGGAACCCTCTAAGGCGCGCGATTTTAGAAATCCACTTTGTTTAGCTGAAACCATGGAGTATTTTATTACAGAGCCAAAGGTTGACGCCAACTACAAAAGCCTCTGCAAAGTACTCATATAGTAAAATGTAAATCCACATACGTACATTTTTTATGAAATAACGCACGCTACTGGCAAATAATGCGGGTGCTCTAGTCTGCGTTTCTACTAGCTCTCTCTTCTCTAGTCTACTAGCTGTGCCCAGCGGTTTTACCCGCAGTACTTATGTAGTCTATGTGTTATTCCAGGATCCTATCTCTATACAAAGCTAGGAGCTATCTCTATACAAAGTTTCAGCTCAATCGGTCTACCTGTTTAGGCGTGAAAGAGTAACAAACATCCCGACATCCAGACACCCATTCATACAAACTTTCACGTTTATAATACTAGTATGAAGAATGATGATGTTTGGAAGTGATGCGGGTGGATTTTTTATGGATTGTGATGCAGTGCGGCCTGCTTGTTTGAGCTTAGCTTAAATCGCCTAGTCTAGTTACCAACACATACGCTACCTATGAATTTATTTATTTACTAATCCGAATTTCTAGATTGAGCCTAACTCTATCACATCTTACTTTATAATATAAACATGAAAGTTTGTAAGTATGTATGGATGTCTGGATGTATGTTTGTTACTTTTACATAGGCTACTTTACAGCGGGTAAAACCGCAGGGCGCAGTTAGTACATAATAATAATAAGTGAGATGGTGGTCAAAGGCGTGAAGAAAATTGATTAAAATAAGTTATCTCTTCCCATCTAGAGAGCGTCTTGTTCGTCTTTTTAAAGCAAATAAGCCTTTAGGAACGTAATAGGACATTTAACTTTATATTCTATTACAAAGGAGATAACGACTTCTAAAGCCATTCAAGGTACAACATAGTATTGCAAATGAGAATGGGTCACGTTGCTCGTGAAAATACGAGTAACCACATTAACGTATTTTACCAACTTCAAGCTATTTATTTATGATCTTTGCGTTTTAATGTTGACGTTCAAAATAATATTGTCAAGTAAATAGTAGTAAATGTGGAAAAGTAAACTCAGGGATGGATTTATCCCGCCTTCCAGGTTTAGTTTGCTATCATCTATGGCTGCATCGTCGCTTAATGTCACACGAGCCCGTGATCAAAGCCTAGCCAATAAAAGAATAAAAAAAGATAAAGAAACTCAAGCTCGTTTCATTAAGCTAATAATAATTTATCATTGAGTGATACACATTTCCTGTTATTTTTTTAAACTCATTATAGGTTAGCATTTGACGACGATCTGGCGTGATGTTAAGTGATAATGCGGCCGAAGATGGTAGCACACTAAACTTAGAAGGTGGGATGAATCCCTCCCTAGCTTTTTTTTTTATGTGATGAAGTAGAAGACGAGCAAGACGCTCTCCTGATGTTAAGAGATAACGCTGCCCATAATCAGTACAGTGTTACCTAGGATTTCACAATTATATGAAATTCTAGGAGCACTGCACTAACGCTTCTTACTCAAGAGTCATAAGATGTTAAGACTCTTTAGCCCAGTAATTTCACTAGCTACAGTGCCCTCCTACCGGAGCACAGTAATGTTTGCACATCACTGCTCAGGCGGTAGAATAACTGGCACTGTTGGGGTACCCACCTAGACGACCTCCTGCAAAGGAAGTCTACCCCCGGTAGCTTCGTTGAACACAACTTCGTTGAACTCGCCTGAAAGCCTTAAAAGAGCATCATGTGTACCCACATAGCTTGCAGTTGTTACAACATATACATAATATGCATATAATACATATACATAGATACAGCCGTTGGTGCCAGCGGAAGACCAGCGTAGGTCCTTTTTTGAAACCACAAATGCTGATCTGGGGCCTTTTTGCGGCAAATGTAATACTGTGTTTTATGTACCTACTTATACTACAATTGTAATTTGCCGTAAATAAAACTTTTTTCTTTCTTTCTTTCTCTACATGTTCTATCTGATAACCTCCTCTTTAGAAGTCAGCTTAAAACCAAGCAAAATTGTATTTCCCGTCGCATCTCCGTCCTCTGTTTCATTAGTTGGCTTTTAGACACATTTGGGAGGTCTTGAAAGGTCTGACCTTCCTTGAAAGCCTCCGATAGAGGTTCTGAGTAGTGTCTGAGTGGATAATGGTTTACAATAACATAAACACGGCTTAAGCTAATTGGGGTACGCTGAACATATGAAGTTATGTTTTGGTTATCTTATGGTATATAAGTAGGGACTAATAGTTTACAGTGTAATATAAACTTTATGCTGTTAAATATGATATAGTCTGCCAAGGTATTAATTTATTTTTTTATTGTTTTAAATACGATAATATTTTCTAAAACGATCGGTTCATTCTGTGTGGTGAACTAATTTAAGCTCCATATTTTAAACTTAGGTCTACAGGCTCATTGCTGGGCAAAGATTTTCTCCAAATCTTTCCACGAAAATTTTTGTTCTGATTGTTTCTGCTACCTCTCATCTGGTAAAAAGCCTATAAAAATATAAAATCTTATTCCAACTGTAATATACAACAAAATAATTAAGAAATGCAATTTGGCTGTATTATGTTGCATGCTCTATGCCAACGTTTATTTTGAACGCTATATATTTTATTTTTTTGCCTTGAAAAACGACCTGTGATATTGACGTAAAACGTAAATTTCACTCATCAAAACTTTCCCATTTAAACGTTACCAGTAAAGGTCGTGGCTCAATTATACAACACCCCTTCTTTTCGAAAAATTATTGCACATAAAAATGTGAGCGTTAGGGCGTTCTCTTTGGACATACTATCTCGCAATGACAACACAAACTAGCAGAAAATCGCTGAAAATGAGCTTACCACTATTATATCACTCGGTAGACACACACAGAGAGTCCTCAAATATGTAAGTCAAACCGTCAGACGCGATACAGACAGACTGGGGAGGATCATAATTCCCGACCGCATAAAAGGAATGAGAGGTCTCTTTTGCAACTCAATGGTCACTCTTGTTGGCTTCTATGAGTGTCTCCTTATAAACGCCAATCCAAATGGCGGACCGGAACAAATGAAAGGAAGTGGTGTCAAAGATGATGAGACACCATGATCATGTCCCTCAGCAATGAGGTTACGACCATGAAGTATACCTGGTAGTTGACGTGTAGCTTGCCACACACGGTGTTTGAGCTGGGTAGTGTAATAAATGAGCGACGACCTTACAATGTCTTGATTTACCTATACCACGTACCATCTATCTCAGCTGTCGGTTACCGGCGAACATAATACAATTCTTGCCGCAGAAACGGTATTGGAGCGATGTTGTATAAATGTGCCCCAATCTTAGGTACACTTGTTTTACCTATACGTATATACCATGCACCATCCATCTCACCCACCAGCTGTCGGTTGCCGACGGACAAACAATTCTTTTGATGATCTGTTACTGGATGCTCTCAAGGTTGCTCTATAAATAACAAATATAACAGGTATTTATAGCGATTAGCTCGGCAATTATACGCGGGAATAGTTCGTGATTTGTTGTTATGGGGTTTTTAGATGGTGCTATTTTTGAGCGGTCCATGCATCTAGTGGATGGTAGCTTCCAAACAAACACATGTAGGATCAATCTACTAGTTACCAAGTTATCATTAAAGCTTTCTCAAGATTATGCATTTAAAAATTTAAGTAACATTTCAATGCAATGCGTATTGCATTTCTACTGTTGAAAGTAGTAATTATTATTAAATTATACGTTATGCCAATAGGCAACGTTAACTACTCAATAGTAACGGGTATACTTGATTGCCGTTCGTAATATTTAAAAAGACATTAAGTACCCATTTATTTTAAAAAAACTTGTTAAAGGAAGAATATTCGATTATAATATAATAAATAATACTTATAACCACAGATTCATGCGGTTGGTGCTGCTGTGAACGCACAGCAGCACCAAACGCAACTGACCGCAACTGACTCATTTACGCTTTTGGAACGAAGTTCCTTATCGCGCGTTGTGAAAGGGGGCTAGACGGAAAAAATTCTTACGAAAAGTTGTCACGACACTTTTTGCTATAGTAAGCTATTGTAAGCTGTGCGGCGTGCGCATGTTTCCCTGTCTGTCTCTCTCTCTTATAGAAAGCAAGCCAGATATTTTCATTTCTATAGGAACTTCTTTCCATCCGGGTGTCCCTTGACACCTCTCAAGTTTTTTCTTTTATATTATGTGTTTTGGTTAAAGCCCAAAGTGCGGCTACCTAGGTTCAATCGGTTAAACCTAGGTGTAGCCGATTATATTGTTGGTTAAAGGTGTGAACAAAATGTTTGTAAGAAAAACTTGTTTTTATTATGAAGGTCAGGGCAGTCCGACATCATGAAGGTTAGGTTTGAACAGTGATTACGTGCGAGCCGAGCGAGCGAAGCGAGCGTGCTGTGGCAGCAGCCGGCGATGCACCAGGTGCGACTTATTCCAGAGTTCTTATTTCATCATTTAGGCATAATTAATGCCATTTTAATGACTATCAGCATACAACAATAAAGCGAGTTGATAACAATTTGCCTTACGTTTGTATAGTTAATAGTTATAGCCGAAAATAAATTGGAGACACCTAACTTTAATCAACAGTCAACCGTGATCGGATACACCTAGGTTTAACCGGTTAAATCTAGGTGTACCCTTGCTTCGAATTTTAGCCTTAACATAATATATGCAAATAAAACATAGAGTCTAGGAGTCTAGTTATAAATATAATATTTTAATAAATAGAGCGTTGTCTAGGTTGTAGGGGTTTTATTGTTTTGTTTTTTCCATGCATATTATATCATTTACCGTCTACGTATTAGCATATTATTTAAATATTTTTGGAAGTTCACAATAAGTAATTAATATGCATTTATTTATATTCAATTTTAATAGATTTTTGGGATAAGTTTATGTAACTATAGTTTTTGAAACGCTTTATAAAAAATCACTTTCACAAAATTGAAAGTTGCACGGTAAGATAAAAATTATGTTATGTGACAAGATTTTGCAAAAATATGCAATTAGAATTTTGGATTAAATGCTAACAGGTTGAAGGCGTATAAATGTCACCAATATTTTGATTAATTTACATATCTATGTAATTATTTACATCACCTAACTATTAAACAATCATTTAATTTTGTAGCGTCCGTGGCCCAGTGATATTACGTCCGGCTTGTTATCTGGAGGCCCTGAGTTCAAATCTCAGTGTGGCACAAACTTTTCGCCTGGACGCTACCGTGTTTTGGAAGGCACGTAAAACTGTGGGTCTCGGCTGTTTTTTATAAGATATGTAGGAGGCAGTCGTTAGGTCATGTTGCAGGCTTTTTAGGAATCTTGGCGACTTGAAACTGAAACATATATGTAGGTTGGCCACACAACCTATAAATTGTGATTAGACTCTGACAGTGTAAGTAGGGTAACCTGTTCTGTTGGAGTATAAACCCCAATTATTATTAATTATTATTATTAATTACTAGGAATTTATAAATAAAAAAATGTCGAGAAAGTGTACCTTAAAAACTGGCTACATTACCTCTCTTAATGGCCAAACTTATATTTTGATTAATTAAATTCTATCAAGAACTTTCATCTTCCATTAAACTTAAGAGTGGGGAACTCTACAAACGCGCGAATCGATACTTACGCTTTTAGAAATTGTATGAATTGGCTTCATTGTACAGCGTCACAAAAAATATCACATATGCTTAATAGAAGAGCCTATTAAAGTCCCGCGTTACTTTTCCAAAATTATTAATGGATTTTGAGAAAAAAATCGCCAATGTTGACAATTTTTCAATCGTCTCTTTGGAAATGTATGCCATATCGTAGTTTTATTTGCATACATTAATGGTTTGTTCGTGAGCCAAAAGTGTACTTAACACGTTCCCCAATCGATTTTTTTACTAGTTAGAGTTTATTTTACAAAAAAAACTAGTTTTAAGCAAAATTCATAAAAAATAAATAACCAAAACGTACGTTTCGCATTACTAAGCAGCCATATCGTAAAAAAGACCAATTCTAATTTCATCCTTATCTACTATATAAAAATAAGTCGGGTTTTCCTCCCTGACGCTATAACTCCAGAACGCACGAACCGATTTCCACGGTTTTGCATTCGTTGGAAAGGTCTCGGGCTCCGCGAGGTTTATAGCAAAGAAAATTCAGGAAAAATTTCAAAAGAAATGAAAAAAAGTAAAAAAAATAAGTTATTCAATTGCAAACCACGCGCGTATTGGGCAAATGTCAACAGCAGGCATTTGTCTTTAAGGTGGTAATGGCCGTGTCGGCGCGGAGGATATTGATAAGTTTTATTGCAACCTTATTTCGAATTAATACTGGCAACGTAGTAGCCAATGGCTCTCCTTGGATGAATACAAAAAAAAAAAGCGTGTTCTTGGGCAAATTTTTATTAAATTTCAACAGCAGGCATTTGGGGGTTTTTTGGCGGCAAGCCTTGATCATATCATTAGCTCCACGTCTTTTGCTTAATAATCGTGTAGAATTTGATTGTTAGCGTGTAATAATGGTGGAATATTGCGTGTTAAGTGTTTTTGAATGTGCACAGATGTAGGCAAGTGATATGGTGCTGAAATATGAATTTTGGTGCCCCCTCCAAAACTCCTCCGAACTTTCAGTAAAATTCCACCCATTTTACTGGAAGACACGTGACTAGACGAGCTATTAAGCTCACTCTGACTCTGACCTGACTAACTTATTACTTAAAAAATAACATTTAACTTGACACTGGCAAAACACGAAAGTGGAGACCATAATTTAATATCCCGTGAACGTGAACATTCACGAATTTTACTCGACACTGGCAAAATGCACATGTTGCCATATATTAAAAAGAAAAAAAAAAAAAAAAGGAGGCATTTGTCTTTAAGGTGGTAAGTTGAACTGTGTAAATTATGTGGATCGTGAATTTGAGGTTAAATAGGGATGTTGACACATGTTACGAATTGATATAAACTTATGTTTTTCACATAAAAGACAGTATTTAAAAACCTAAAATCACATTTTAAGGATCTATTTACAAGCCAAAATTGAATAAAATCAATTTTAATTTCAAAAAAAATTACTTATTATTACGCGAATGTGAACGCCAATCAGAGCGCGTGACGTCACACCATTGGCTGGACCTTACGTTTAGTTATGAATAATTAAAATTTGTCGAAATCAGGAACATTTCATAGGAAGCGTAAGGACCAGCCAGTGGTATGACGTCACGCGCTGTCAGATGACAGTTCGAAACGTTTTAGGCAGTATTTAAAAAATCATTTTTATTTACGTATTTTTATATTGAATATGATATACGTTTATGAAATGGGTCTATCTACTATATAAAAATAAGTCGGGTTTTCCTCCCTGACGCTATAACTCCAGAACTCAGAACGCACGAACCGATTTCCACGGTTTTGCATTCGTTGGAAAGGTCTCGGGCTCCGTGAGGTTTATAGCAAAGAAAATTCAGGAATTTTTCAGGAAACCATCTGGTGGCGAAACGGAGTTCGCCGGGTTTGCTAGTGTGTTATAAGTTTGTTGTGCTTTGGTTTTAAAAAACAATAAATGTAAGCTGCCTGTCAATACCTTTTGGAATTTTGATTCAGTACCCGTCAGGCCCTTGCCAGAGCGGGATCTATGTCACTTTGACATAGAATCCGCAATTAATATTCAAAAATTACGTAAATAATAAAACATAATATGGCAACTGTCACCTCGCATAATATTTTTTCATAATTTTCTCTAGTTTAAAATTAAGGATAAAAAAGTATTTTTTAAAGATTATTGTCATTGAAGTTTACGACAAATCTATTTTTATAAGCTTTTATCTAATTTTATTTAATTAGTACGACACCATTCTTAAGTTTTTTGAGAGTTAAATGTGGCGTATTTAAAAAATATTTATTATAGTAAAAATTCAACATATTTTTTAGGAGATAACATTTTTATTTGTTTGATAATTTAGATAATAATGAATTAAAGCTAGATGAGTATGCTATTATATAACATCATGCATGTAATTCCTAGGTATTATGTATCTTTACGTTCTAATTTTATACTACTTTACTAATTTCATTTTATTATAAGTATATTTTATGAGAAAAGAAAAATTATGTCAAATTATGCATTCTTATGTGATGTAACAGGACTCCTTGAAAAATATTTCTGTACAAAAAGTAATAGACTTGTGAGATTGATGGCGCCACTGTTGTGGTTTAACGCTTATATTACTTTATTCTCGGTCAAATATTCATTTTAACTGAAATAATAACACAAACAAGACCTATAAAATTATTTTAAAAAAATCTTAACCTCTCTACTTTTAGTGAAACATATTTTGTTTTATTTTTAAAAATCCACGTTAGTTCACAGTAATACCACAAGGCTTCTAATATTGTGCTGATTTTCAAGTAACTAAAATAATTTGATGTTGTTAATTGGCGCCACTGTATTTGCAAATTTTCTAAAAAACTCAATAATTGTTCAAAATGAATTAAGTTCCTAAAAAATACACCAACAAAAACATGATCTTCATTTATTTTATTTTGACAAGTACTCATTCTTCTCTAAGAGCGCGTAAAACCAAGTTTATATAGGGTTCCGAAGCATATTATATTATTACAGAAACAATAGTTATTTGTTATACAAGAGTGCAAAGTTGCTTTTTTACCGCGTGCTCAGTTTGTATGACCGAGCATACGAAGGATTCTAAAATTAAATCACGAGCGTAGCGAGTGATTTTATAATTAGAATCATGAGCGTAAGCGAGGGAATCAACAGAGCATAATAGCACAAGGTCAAAAATCTTTGCACTCGAGTTGACACATAATTTTTCATCCCTCCCCAACGAAGAAATAAAGAGAGCAAAGAGAAATTCTTTTTTTTTTATTTATTGGCAACTGGAGCAAAAAGAATATGGTGCGCAGTGCTGCCAGTGCTATATCGTCTAAAGTAACCTCATCAAGTTAAAAAAAAAGATTTAAAAAGAAAAGTTATTTTCTTTATTTTTGTATATTAATATACATAATATAGATATAACCTATTCAACCTATTTCTATTTATTTGTTTACCAATTCAATTTAAATATATTGTACAATTATTCAATTTTAGTTTATGTATATGCGCTTAGTTATTCATATCTACATTTCAGCAATTATTTCCTCATTTTCGGTTTATTATAATATAAAAAAAAAATTGGCATGTATTTAAAAAAAAAAAAATTAAATCTTTCTACTTAATCAAATAAATTAAAAAAAAAAAAAAATATTGACAGTGCTAAAGGTAAGATTATCTACATTCTCAGTGACAGTCAAGCGTCACTAAAGGCCCTAAATTCCTGCAGAGTCAGCTCCAAGCTAGTACTGGATGCTGTGAAAAGCCTTAACAAATTAGGCCGCAGCAACAAATTACGACTAGTTTGGGTACCTGGCCATGTAGGAATAGAAGGGAATGAGAAGGCTGATGAACTTGCGAGAAGGGGATCAGCAAATGCTATGCATGGACCTGAACCTAGTATGGGTCTGCCTGCATGCACCATCAACACAGCCATAAAGGAATATGCTTATTTAAAACACACGCAAGAGTGGGAAAACAGCCAAGGGCTGACACATTCGAAGAAATTCCTAGGTAACAGCCACAAAGGTGCTTCTAAATTCATTCTGAATAATGGAAGAAACAAAGGAAGAGCAATCATTGGTGCCTTATCTGGGCACTATGAAACCAACGACATGCTGTTCAAAATGAGGCTAACTACAACAAACGACTGTAGAGTCTGTGGCGAGGGTACAGAAACCATGGAGCACATTTTGTGCGAATGCGACGTGCTGGCTACGAAACGCATGAGCCTCCTTGGGACAGCGTACCCCAAACCGGAGGAGTACAGGTTTCTTCCTCTTAGTGGGATCACCACGCTAATTAACCACTTCTTCGAAGAGTAAGAAACGGTAGGCAAGGGGTGAACACAATAGATCCCAATGAGTCGAAGTGTTGCTGACTGTGTCAGCCCCCTTTATAAGATAAGATAAGATAAGATAAGACAGTGCTAAATAAACTTAACTATTATTTACTATTATAGGAAAAAAACACCATATTTAGTTCATATAGAAAAAGGCTACTGGTCGGATAAGTACCTGCAAAAGTTACTTAATCTAAACAAGTAACATAAAGAGTCAAAAAGTAACCTAAAAAGTTACAAAAGTAACTTACTGGCAAGACACGTGGCGCGCACAAATCAAATTAAAAAAAAAGTTCACCAAAGAGGTTCTGATTCCGAGTATTTAACAAATTTAAAAAAGTTTTATGATAAAATCGGCACCATAGAGGTGGAAGTAAATAGGTTTAATTATGTTTTTGACCAACAAACTCGGTGCACACGATGTTCTAAATTCAATTTTAGCTAGCCGACGACATTGTTCTTGTTGGTGAGGAAGGGCCTGAGGTACAAAGGAGACTGGTAAAATGGCAGGAGAAACTGGAGAACGTAGGGCTGAAGATCAGCCGAACCAAAACCGAACACATGTTTTGCGATTTTGCCTTAGATGGTGTATCCCTGCCAGTCTGCTCTGATTTTTACCGGGGGTAGACTTCCTTTGCAGGAGGTCGTCTAGGTGGGTACCCCAACAGTGCCAGTTATTCTACCGCCTGAGCAGTGATGTGCAAACATTACTGTGCTTCGGTAGGAGGGCACTGTAGCTAGTGAAATTACTGGGCTAAAGAGTCTTAACATCTTATGACTCTTGAGTAAGAAGCGTTGGTGCAGTGCACCTAGAATTGCACATAATTGTGAAATTCTGGGTAGCACTGTACTGATTATGGGCAGTGTTATCTCTTAACATCAGGAGAGCGTCTTGCTCGTCTTCTTACTTCTCGACATAAAAAAAAAAAAAAAATTAAGTACCTCGGCTCTGTCCTACAAAACGACGGCGACATTGACCGCGATATTGCGAGCCGAATAAACGCTGGCTGGATGAAGTGGCGACAGGTCTCAGGAACAACTTGCGACTCGCGAATGCCCCTTAGGTTAAAGGGTAAAATATACAAGACGGTAATAAGACCTGTCGTATTGTATGGATCGGAATGCTGGGCTACGAAAGTTGCGGATGAAAGGAGAGTGCATGCAGCGGAGATGAGAATGTTGAGATGGAGTGTGGAGTAACAAGAATGGATAAAATCAGAAATGAGTATGTGAGAGGAAGCCTGAAAGTTGCACCAGTGACAGAGAAATTAAAGAGTGGAAGATTGTCCTGGTATGGACATATTATGCGGAGGGATGAAAATCATGTGACCAAAAAGTCCATGAATATTGTAATAAGTGGTAATCCGGGAAGGGGACGCCCGAAAAAGGTTTGGATGAACTGTGTGAAAGAGGATATGCGTGCTAGGGGAGTGGATGAAGATATGACGGATGATAGAGCAGAATGGAGGAGAAAAACGTGTTGTGCCGACCCTACCTAGTGTGGGATTAGGGCAGGAAGAAGAAGAAGTTTACAGAAAAGTAGTAATATATATAAAAATATATTGTATAATTTTCGCTTTTAATTAGTATCAAAATAACAATTGTATTAACTATGTAAATATACCGACTAAACTCACGGATATAAAAGTCGAAACAAGGCTCGACCCTGGGTTTCGGACTATTACGAAGTCCTTCATCAGGAGCTCACGCGCTGAGGTCGCGACGCTGGCAACTGGCCCGCGCTCGCGCTGCGTCACGCACCGCGCACTGCGAGAGGGGCGGAGGCAGGTCCTCGTCGCATGAGTCATCACTACTTGTTACCGCTGAATACAACGCGCTCGGCAGTAGGCAAACCGAACTAAGCGTGTCACTCTCACGATCCCATGTTGAGTCCGAAACCCAGGGTCGAGCCTAGTTTCGACTTTTATATCCGTGAGTTTAGTCGGTATATTTACATAGTTAATATGGATAACGCTCGCGTTAATTTTCAAAATCGTATAACAATTGTATTTTTACTGCGAAATGAAAAAAACCCTAAAAAGATGAGTAGGACCTTCATAAAATTATTTTGTTCTGGTGTCAGCAAAACAACATTTTTACGTCAACATTGTCCTATCAAAACAACCCGAAATCTGTATTCCACAAATAATTCGACAATATTTTTCGAATATTTATCAGCCATTCTGTATTTGGACAAACATCGTTCGACCTTTTATTATTTACACTTTTTTCCATTTATTTACTCGTCCAATGAAAAGAAAATTAATAAAGTCTAATAAAAAAATATTGGATTTACAAGTCAACATTATTAAAACGAGTAATATTGTATTAGTCCAGTAAAAGAAGAAATGTAGATCGATAAATCGAAAGCAGAAAAACTAACTAAGGAACTTTGTTTGGACTAATTAGGAGATAAACATACTAAAAGTCCCCACCCCTCCGAGGTGAGCCCGAGGGTGGGGAGGTCGAAGAAGGTCCCATTTTTAGGTTTTTTGCTTATATGTCAAAAACTATGCGTTATACGATATTTTGTTGTACTACATTATGAAACCTCATAAAATTATCTGCAACTTTGGCTTTTACACTTTTTTTCTATCTCCAATCGTTGTCCAGCTATGAGCTTCCAAACATGGTCTATTTTTAAGACGCTAATATTAGTTTTCCATACAAAGTCGGTAAAAAAATCTTGCAAATAAAATTTGACCAACTTCTGGTTGTCGTATCATAATGAAACTTTGCAAATGTCTAAAAATCTGATGACAGTTCAATAATCTGGTACCATTGAGCTGATCTGATGATGGAGCCGGGAGGTGTCTACTGAAACTCTTCTATGGCTATTAGTAAACCCGTCGAGATTGGGCACATTACATTCGAATCGATAAGATTTTTTTTATAGCAATTGCTGACGAGGGTCTTATAATGGACCAGAAGGTGCCTATGTCTCGTCCATTCGAATCTAATGAGCCTAAGTTCGCCGGTTTTACTAATAGCCATTAAAGAGTTCCAGTAGACACCTTCCGGCTCCATCATCAGATCAGCTTAGTGGTACCAGATTATTGAACTGACATCAGATTTCTAGACATTTCCAAAGTTTCATTATGATACGACAACCAGAAGTTGGTCAAATTTTATTTGCAAGATTTTTTTACCGACTTTGTATGGAAAACTAATTTAAGCGTCTTAAAAATAAACCATGTTTGGAAGCTCATAGCTGGACAACGATTGGAGATAGACAAAAAGTGTAAAGGCCAAGGTTGAAGAGAATTTTATGAAATTTTATAATGTAGTGCAACAAAATATTGTACAACGCACAGTTTTTGACATATTATAAGCAAAAAACCCAAAATGGGACCTTCTTCGGCCTCCCCCCCCTCGGGCTCACCTCGGAGGGGTGGGGACTTTTAGTATGTTTATCTCCTAATTAGTCTAAACAAAGTTCCTAAGTCAGTCTTTCTGCTTTCGACTTTTCGATCCACGTACCCCTTTTGGACACTCATTGACTGGGCTAATACAAATCTTTGTAGCGTCGTCTTTCTATGAAAAATGCCCACTATTTATATTTTAAACATTCTACGCGAACTACAGGACAAATCCGTTCAACCTTTTGGGTTGAAAGAGTAACAAAGGCACTTGCAAAGACTCCAAGACGCTTGAACAAACATTTAAAAAAATATATTAAACTGAAATCGAACTGCGAATTTTAAGGCTGACCCCATACTGAGCGACGCGATTCGTGAGCATGCGCTCGACATCTCCGGAGCGACCTCGCGAGTCGCATCCCTCAGTATGGGGTCAGTCTTAAAGTTTTCAATTAAAATGTGTGTCTTAGCCTGAAACTGATCTTGAAGTTTTTTTTTTTTTTTTTTTTCTTTTTAATAATAATATGGCAACATGTGCATTTTGCCAGTGTCGAGTAAAATTCGTGAATGTTCACGGGATATTAAATTATTATGGTCTCCACTTTCGTGTTTTGCCAGTGTCAAGTTAAATGTTATTTTTTAAGTAATAAGTTAGTTAGTCAGGTCAGAGTCAGAGTGAGCTTAATAGCTCGTCTAGTCACGTGAGTCTTCCAGTAAAATGGGTGGAATTTTACTGAAAGTTCGGAGGAGTTTTGGAGGGGGCACCAAAATTTTAAATGACATGTGACATAACTAATTCACAATTCTTTTGTTTCAGGCAAATAAAATGTGACAGCCCTAAGAAAATAGTGATGTGGTAAAATGTCAGTGTATCGATAGACCATGGAGATGCGGTGTTGTGTTGTGTTGTTGTTGGTGATTAGTGTTGTGAACGGTGAGAATTGTCGCGGGGAGGAGCCTAAACGGAGGGACTGTGATCGAATTTGTGATGAGAATAATAAGTGTAAGATACGGGCGGCGCTGTTGCTGCCTAGGAACACCACTTATGATGTTTGTCTTTCCGCTGTAAGTATACTTTTATTTTTTTACTAAAGAACCGAAACTTAAAAAACTTGAGAGGTGTCAAGGGACACCCGGATGGAACGAAGTTCCCACGATTTACACGATCCTCCCCCCTCCCCCCCCTCCCCCTCCTCCTCCCCCCTTTAAAGTAGTAAGTCTCTAAGACCGCTGTAGCGGCTGTAACGTTTAACTCAACTTTTTTCGGACCGCTATAGCGGTCGGGACGTTTGAGTGGATAGCAAAAAGTGTTGACAACTTTTCATACGATTTTTTTCCGTCTAGTCCCCTTTCACAACGCGCGATAAGGAACTTCGTTACAATAAAAACACATATAGGTTAGCATTTGACCACGATCTGGCTGTAGATAGCAGTCTACTCGTAAACCTAGAAGGTGGGATAAATCCCTCCTACAGAAACCTGAACATCCTTTTACTTGCATCTATAGCTAGCTGTGCCCGGGAAAATGCGATGAACAAAATGAACAAAACATGACGTTTGAAAACCCACCTGATAGAAAGTGCTGATGCGGTCGACGATGAACGACGCAAGATACTTCGATAGGTACTTTATTTACTCGTGCCTTGAAAATTCCCAAGTTGTAACGCTCGGGAAACACGGAAGTGGAAAAATGTGTTAACGTTTTTAAAGGTTTTTTGCGATATTGTGGAAAAAGTGTTAGTAAAAACACTTTTTCAACAATGTTGTTACGCAAAACTAAATATTTTCCGAAATGAAACTTTACTAATACACAAACTTATCAAAGATTAGTTTCCTAAGTTGTGGAAAATCTGTAAATACATAAATCTCCCGTGAGCTGATAGAGAGCTAAGTTTATTTAAGGTAGGGTTTCACTAATACACATTTAAATTAATACAAATTATAGTAATATGTATGTTCGCATAAACACGCTGAGAGTCCGACGTTTTCGCAACATACGTACCTAATGTAATAAGAATATAATTAATATTTAAAAAAAAACACTCATAAATTGACATCGCATTTTACACCTTAGTTTTGTTAGTTAATTTCCGTTGTATTTTTTTATTTTAATATAAAGTTAAAATAAGGTAAATATTAATACATAAATTGTATGAGAAAAGTATTCTTAGGTAATTTCTGCGCCTTTCAGATTCAGTCGTGAGGTGTAAAGCCCGAACCTCAACATATTATGCATAGGTAGTATATTATTATATTGGTAGTAGTCGTCGCGGTAATTTTTTTTCAACCAAACGCAGACAAATTTGCGGGTATCAGCAAGGTATATTATTATTTGAACAAAATTATGTTCAGTGAAACCGAACTTTATTGTAAAACTAATAACAAGCCCTTCGTACCTCAATCTAACTGCTAACTAACGAGCGGATTTAATATTTTGTCTGCACACGTGTAAACTGTGGAACAAACTCCCTCATATGGTCTTACCGTTAAATTACAACATGGTTTTCTTTGTAGTGAATTTACAATATGGTTTCGAACTTCAAAACAAGTGAAATAAGAAAACTTTTTAAAAACAAGCTGTTATTATAATTATCATCTAGCACCAAAGTTCTTGTCAAGACGAATTAAATGAGCCTCACCTCAAACTCGATGAGGTTGCGTCGTTTAATTACAGAGTTCCTACGGCCACCTTCCAGATCCTCAGCCTCAGCCTCACCCTTCAAATCAGCCTGTGTGTCACAATAATATTCCATTGTGTTTCGATTTATACATGAATGCAAAATTTCAGCTCAATCGGAAACCGGAAAGTGGATCAAATTTAACTTGCGCGATTTGATTAAAGAACGACAGACAACGGACAGGTGAAAGTAAATAAAATCTTATAATGATAAAACGAAATTTCTTTAAGTGACAGTTACAATTTCCGTTTTAATATAAAACGTTGCCTTTATCGGCTCCTTTGAAGTTTAGGTACTTATAGATCAGAAAGAAATCGTCGAAAATTCATTAATTCGTATTTACGATGAAATTTGAGTATCTTTAGAGTGTATATAAGTGACGCTCTCTCGCTCGCACTATTTGACAAATTTTGAAATATAAATTCATGGAATTAATTTATTGAAAATTCCTCAGGATCAAATCATCAGGAGCAAAATATTATTGCAAACATTTAAAAAGGATATTATATGTATTAAAAAATGGCATGGGGAGTCCCCATATATTGGGGAGCAATATTCAAAAAATTATTTTTTTCAAAAATTCTCATCATTCTCATATACGCTCTTAAGGAACACATTCTTCATAAACCCTTACAAAACATTACTGTGCTCCGGTAGGAGGGCACTGTAGCTAGTGAAATTACTGGACTAAAGAGTCTTAACATCTTATGACTCTTGTAAGAAGCGTCTACTAGAATTTCACTGCATTGTGAAATCCTAGGTAACACTGTACTGATTATGGGCAGCCGTTATCTCTTAACATCAGGAGAGCGTCTTGCTCGTCTTCTACTTCATCACATAAAAAAAAACCCTGTTGCTTGGAAAGGTTTTCAGTCAGTTTATCTAGGTTATGGAAATTGGGTGATATACTTGCGTCCAAACGAATGAGCTCATGTTTTCTATTAGACTAGATCAAACAAAACCAACATTACTAGAAGTACTTTATTTAAAATGGAAATGAAGCATCCATTATATTACAAAGGCCTCTCCCAAGTTTTTACAATAGTACAATAGTCTCACTTTAAATCAATTAATATTTTTTGTTTTATATTACTGTAATTGTATTGTGCACTGTAGCTGAAAAAAGCTAATATAGTCAAATTACTGGGCTGAAGAGTCTTAACATCTAGCGTTGGCACAGTATACCCAGAATTTTACATCTTTGTAAAATCCTGGGTTGCACTGTACTAATTACTGGCAGCGTTATCTCTTACCATCGGACTTATCTCTTACCCAGGAGGGCGTCTTGCTCGTCTTCTTACTCTTTGGTATAAAAATATGAAACTCAGATCTAGTGATTGGTCGTCAGGAGGTTAGGTTACGTCCACAATAAGAGGTAAGTTAGCTAGTTCGTTATAAGGTCCGGCTAGCTGCAGGACGCGGTTGTAATTGTGTTAGCCACACGGTTCTATACTCGAGCCGCAAACAGAATTCATTCGGCTAATCGATCGGAGCTAGCAGTCTGGCTGTGCAGCAGTCGTATCACACACAGTGCGTAACTTGACTTGCTACATATTTTTGATTCTGCACATTTATATTTTCTAACCATAAATAAGTGTAACCTACAAAGAAACTTCCACAAACACTTCATCACACAAACCTGCAAAAAAAACACTTCATCGTCATAATTTCAGCCTTTCTTTTTCTTTTACTCAATGCTGGAAAGTCCTTAAGCCCTATTCATTTTGACATTTACTTCAGTATAGCTATCATCAGTTTAGCTATCATGATACCCGAAGGTCATACTATTAATATTGCTCATATGGTGTAAGAAGCGTTACATTTGTGTGTTGTAATTATGTATTTGTGCGTAAATCTACGCAGGTGGGCTTACTTTGGGTGCCTCATTTCCGTTTTTAGGGAACATAGTCCAGTATATTTTAATCCACAGCCCAGATACGATTCGTGCAAATAGGTTTGTCTAAATGGAAATCAAATAAGGGTCTCTTTCGATGGGACTTTCTTTGTCGGAGTTTTCCTTGTGGGACCTATCGAAATAGTATTTAAGATAGATAAGAAGTATCTACTAGTATTATATTGTTAATGCAAACAAGACGAGCAATACTTTCGTCTAATGGATAAATAGTTGACGATGTACATTAGTTAGGCCTTGAATTTGTAGTTCTAAACAAAACTTCACTATGCTTATCAATCTTAGGTGTGTGACATTGTAGTTTTTAATATATTATGTGTAAGAGTAAGTACCTATTACTTAACTGCCGGCTTAAGAAGCGATGGTGAGACAATTTGGACGCGCACCAGATCGGCTGGGTCGAGGGGTAAGGCGCTGGGCAGGTGAGGGTTAAGTGGAAGGATTTAGGGAAGGTCTTTGCCCAACAATGGGACAGTACAGATTAGGAAAAAATGTGTAAGAACACTAAAGCCGGCGTAACACAGCGCTGGGACGCGTGGCTAGCGGTCGCGATTCGGGACGTTAATCTCTGTGATGTAGGTACGCACACATGTGTTTAACGTAACCTGGGACTTATTAAAACTATATAATTTTAATATATAGTTCTAATAGATTTAAAATCTTGTAGGTTTTATTTTTTTTATTTCCACTGGTAATTTTGAAAGAGGCCATAGACTAACATATAAGTATTGGGATTGCATTTCCCAAACCGGAGGAGTATAGGTTTCTTCCTCTAAGTGGGACCACCACCTTAATAACCCACTTCTTCCATGAGTAGGGAACGATAAGGTAGGGGTAAACACAATAGATCCCAATGGGTCGACGTGTTGCTGGTTCATTTGCCAGCCCCCGTTAAAGATAGATAGATACATAGATAGAACATATAAGTAGTTGTTAGATCCCCTAATCTCAAGAGTCAAATGTCTGTGAAACTGGAGTTCTTAAATACACGATTAGCCTTAATAAGATTTGGGGTAGATTCATACTAGTTAAAGTCTACTTGACTAGTTGCTTGGAAAGGGATTGCTTTTATGTACTTTCACCAGTTCCTTGTCTGTCTGTAATCAAATCTTGCAAGTTAAATTTATTGATCCATTTCCCGGTTTCCGATTGAGCTGAAATTTTGCATGCATATCTAAAGACAATGCAATATTATTATGACATCGCGCTGATCTGATGATGGAGATGGAAGGTGGCCATAGGAACTCCGTAATTAAACGACATAACCCTATCGAGTTTGGGCTCATTTGATTCGCCTTGACGTGCTTTGATCCTAGATGGTAATAATAATAAAAGCTTGTTTTTTATTTCTCTTGTTATATTATATAGGTATATAAGTTTTGTCGCTCGCCGCCATTTTTTTAAATGTATCAAGTGGTATACCACAAAATTCAAACCACGTTGTGTTTCGAAATAATTTTAAGACCTAAGTCTTTCATTAATACCTATAATAATGAGACTCCTTGCTAGCTACGCTTAAGAAATGGTTTAGGAAATATACGTCCAAAAGAAAATTAAAATTCAAAACGTTTCATTTACCGGCAAAAAGTTCCGCTTCAAATTTGATTTCGTAGTCCCAAATTGAATTTCAAGTTTCAAGACAATGTTCATTAAATTCAGTTGTTCTTTTGCTTTCTACAATTTTGTTTAACGTTTGTGAATATAAAAGAGCAAAACCGTTTGAAGAGTTTCAGATAATTTAAGTAAAATATACTCCATAAAAAATAATAGGCTACAAGGGGAGGCTAATAGGCTACAATTTCAATTATTTTGTTCTAATTTAAGCCTTTATCACCCTTTAGGAAAAATCTTCTATGATAAGAACAAGCAAGAAACTCATAGGAACATTTTTTTAAAAACATATTTTTACAATGTTTTTCTATTATAAAATGTTACATGTATAATGTATTGTTCATTTAAATGGCATGCTGGCATGCTGGATTATCATGCAGAAGTTTCATAATATAATAACTTTATAATAGGCTTTCATTAGTAATATAGAGGTAAATAGTATCACACTAATAAACATGGCGAAAGTTTGTGAGTGTGTATGTTTGTTACTTTTTCACGCCTTTCCACCCGTATGGTGGACCGGTTGAGCTAAAATTTGGTATGAGGTGAAAACATAGGCTACAGTACAGCGAATAAGACAGCTGGGCACAGCTAGTATAGAATACGAGCGATGCGTAGCAACCAGACACTAGACCTTGCAAACGAGAGCTCTCTAATTGGGGAGCATAGACACCGACACGTGTTTGTTTAGCGAAACACGCAACGGCCAAGCAAACATACAAGGTTAGCAGGCTGTGAACTTTGAGACAAATTTTATAAATAAATTTAAAAATAAATATATTAGGTATTATTAGCTTCAATTATTATAATTAGCAGGGCAAGGGGCAATTTACTAATAAGAATAAAATGCATTTTTTAATGTAATAAATAGGTGACAAACAATGGATACCTACTCAACGAAAATGATATGACGGGACTACTTGTGAGCCCTAGCGCCTTTGATAAAAAGTTTTCCAAATCGGTTCAAACGTCTTCGAATAAACAGTAAATAAAAATTACAAAAAAATCCGACGAATTGAAAACCTTTCCACCTTTTTTCTAGTCTGTAAAATATGCTAGCGAGTAGATTGGGATCAAACTCCTATTAAGAATTAAGATACGAAAAATATTACTTCAAAGAAATCAAGGAAATTCCCTCACACATTATTGTATCGAGTTTCAAGCATCAACGTGTACAAACGTACCTACTCGTGCAAAGTAAAGAGTAGATAACACAAAGCGTGTTGATTCTCTGATTCTATCACTCTTCGAATTGAAGATTCGTATCAGATTTCTTTCACTGACCCTTACCTTGTACCTTTGTACACGATTCTTGAGCCTATTTGGAATATTCCTGAATGCTTCAGCTGATTCTCTTTGTGCCGAGATGTGTAGATATTGAACAGATTTCGATTACAAAGTTGATTTCTACGTAGATATGAAAATTTTGACGCCCAGGTTATCAAGCCGACGCGACATTTTAAGAATTTGGCAAGAACATTTTTAACTCTATAGTGGTTCCAACCAATAACTTATACATATTATCTATTTTTAAATGTATTGACAAAATATATATAATACGTGTCTTACATTGTTTACTTAATATATTTTAACAGACAGACTAAAAAATAAATTTAACCTCGTCAACACACATTTTTCAAGATTGATATAGGTTGAGCGGGAAATGAGATCGCGAAATCGTGGTCAAAGGCAAATATAGATTAAAAGAAAAACATGAAATTAATCTATCAATGCGTTAGCGCTTTATTTTTTACGTTAGAGATGTTTAAATTACAGATCCAAGTGGCGAGTATACTTGACCTATCAGCAATATACCAAACGCACTATTCTATTTATTAATTTCTTTCGTAGTTCTCTGCCATCGTAGCACGAAATATTGCTTTAAAACATGGAAATTTTTAGCATGAATATTTTGAAAAATGTGTTTGAACAGATTCTGTACTATTCAACCATTCAAAGCTGAATAACTAAATTTCATCAATGCAATATTTCGTGGCATAGCAAATATTGATATAGGCAGAGAGAAACAGTTTAAAATTGCAATCGGCGACCAAATGAAATATTCCTGAATTCCGAATTTTATAGAAATGTTATGTAAATTTTCGAACATAATATCTGTATAAACTTGCTACTATTTGTCTGAACTGTGGAAATTTGTTTGAGTGAAAACTAGTAGTTATGTAGTTTTAGTAAATAACAACACAAATTGCGCACCACCGTCTGTTAAAGTATGTTTTGTCCTTTCCCATTCCCAGGTTGTCTGTAAGAAATTGACTAGTGCGATAAGACCGCCGATTGTTAACCTACTTCATAACATATTATAGTAATAAGTTCTTTTGTATATTTTTGGTTTGCAATAAAGCATTATTCTATTCTATTCTAGTAAATTGAAATTTTACCCTCTTGCTGTTGATAGGTATTTAATACACACCTTTATTTCTGATGACAATACAATTTAATACATTCTGTTCTGTAAATCCAAGATGGTCGCCGCTACCACTACAATACTAAAACGGCACGTTACAATTTTTTCACAATTGCTCAAAAATCGGTATCAAATGAAAGTGACTCGAGGAAATCCGACACAAGACAGGTTTTAGTGACACAAACATGAAGTCGGCCTATACCCAACAGTGGGATGTAGACGGCTGTGGATGTGTGTGTGTGTTCATTTCACTTTAAATTTTATTTGTTTCCAGGTGGAACCAGTGTTCGAGCTAGCGATGCAAGACCCAGCAGTTCGTGACGTATTCCCGCCGTGGCTGGACTTCGAATGGCTGACGTATGACGTCACAGACTGCGATGCGGCCTACGCCGTCATATCGGCCATCGACGCTTACAATGATTGCACTGATGTCTTCTTTGGACCGGCCTGTGATTTTGCACTTGGTAAGCGTTTATTATTATATATAATAATAATAAATTATTGCGCGGAAAACTGCGCTTTAAAGCTAGACGAGCCTACTTTTCAGATACAGTTTGGTAAAGTTACAACGTTAAAAGAACCTTTGGCAAAGCCTTTGAGCATGACTACTGAGATTTCCATTCAACTCTGCTGCAAAATTCAATTTAAAAATTTCTTTTTCGAGTCGGATCTATCTCCGAAAAAAACTTCAGCAAATTGGAAGCAACGCCTGAAGAATAAAACATTAACAAACTTATTCAATTAACACTTTTTGACTGTTAAGGAGCTTTACGTTGTACATTTTTCAACAAGTTTTTAAAAGTGTTTTAATTGGTCACGAAAAATGGAAAGTAGTCGAGTTGTTTTCATAGGAGATATTCTGAAATTTTTATTCTGTACCATATGTAGGTGAGAAACACAACAGTTATAAGATTATGCTTGTAGAAGCTTATGGACATAAGAAGTGAAATTTTAAAAAAACATTTCTTTTGTTGACGGAGGACGGAGGAGTGGCGTGCCATGTACCACCATACTAAGTACTTACCATAGTAAATACCATACAAATGGATTATCATATATGTAATTTGCTAATGTTAAGAATTAGCCCACCCAATTTTCATGGCAACAATATTTTCTATATCTCCTTTTCTGGATGTGCGTAGGTGTAACACTTTAAAATAAAAATTATTACATAATATATAAGCATTTACTGAAAGAATTTTCCCAAAAGGCCTATCACATTCAACGAGCCGTAACCCAAAAAATCCGAAGTGCCAATTACTTTTATATTGAGAACATGAAAATGTAACCGCGAACACAAAGTTTCATATAAATTCACCTTCATTTTTCCATTCTTTTCTCAATTTGTGCGACATTTGCCGACGATTTTTCGTCACAAACGATTTCTCAATTTTTCGTAGAGCCTGCGCGAAAAGAGAACGAGTGTGGAACTACGGAGGAAGAAAGATTCCAATAACTGAACTAGGTATTATTTATTATTAAGTAAATTTTATCTCTTTACATGATACTGAAAGTAAAAGTAGGTACAGTCAACTACAAAGAGTATGTTTCCATGTTAGTCTTACAAAATTAAGGAACATTTAGTATGCAAAAATTATTTACCCTTACTTCGTGACATTTTGAGTATCCACTAAATCTTATACTATATTCGATTCATTTTAAATGCTATTATTATGTATCACCTAAGGAAAAGTAGTGGGATACATCATTGTTGCATACTAAACGAGTCGATGATAATATAAAGTTTGATTGCTACTAGAAATGTCACGAACCAAGGGTAGTTCATTGTGGCAAATGAAAATTTACTTCATTTTGTAAGCCTAACATGGATACATCTCTTTGTAGTTGACTGTACGAGTATAAAGGTGAAAGGTTGTGTGAGCGAGAGTGTGTGTATGTTTGTTCTTTCTATGCCAAAATGGCCGAACAGATTAAACTGAAATTTAGTATAGGTGGGTAGGTTTCGAAAAGTGCCCTCTCACCCGAATATTAAATATTTAAGGATGATTCGACACCATAATAAGGGTGATATATTATGCCGTACGAGGATGAAATTTAGGTTTTTTTTAACTGTCACATAAGTTGCATATAGACCCTAAAATTACACACACGCTTATCAGCAAGTTGAGCTTGATTAGTATTGTGAAAAAACTTTAGAATTGATTAATTTTTCGCTTATTTTGTTTTCTAACTGATATGTCGAAACCTTTAAGCGGAAAGTTACTTAACACAAACGCGCCCTCCAATCTTACGGCAGTTCTCTTTTGAACAGGCTCTAACAATCCGTAATTTGAGACGATAATGGAGGGCCTTGATAAGCGACGCGACATAATAAAGGGCTTGCTGTGAGTTAGAGGATACAACTATCGGTATAACGAAGAGCGCTGTCATTGAGAACGTCGGATTCACACGTAATAAGGGTGATCTCTTCCTTCTTTGGCCAACTGACTTTGCTAGAGGAAAAATAATAAATTTGCTAAATAAGTTTCGCAGGAATTCTTGATTGCAGGATTCATGATGCTCAGTGAAGCCAGCGAGGGATTTATCCCACTTTCTAGGTTTAGTCTACTACCATTTATTGCCGCATCGTCGCTTAACATCACGCGAGATCGTGTTGAAAAGCTATCCTATAATGAATAATAAAAAAGATTTTTGATCTGGATGTTATCCTCATAACCCAAGAGAGAATTGGAATCTGAATTGGTACATCATTAATTATAATATTTCGTTGGAGATTCAGAAATCGGATTGAGATTAGTTGATTAATTTTTAGCTGCAAGCTTTTCTTTTCTATATGGAATCTGTAAAGAGATTCGGTATATTTTTACTTCGCAAGATGGAGGAGGGATTTTTTTATAATGATTAACTAGCTTATATATGTATATATTCTAGGCCACTTACATACCAAATTTCTGCTTAATTTTCTTACATTCAGTCGTTTAGGGCGTGGAAACGTTAGCAATAGAGACATACGCACTCCTAGACATAAGTTGCATTTATTTTATTTGAAGGAATATTTTTTTATCTAAATCATCATAAAGATGATTTAGATAAAAAAATAATACTAACGTATAACCTAACCCGTAAAACGTCACCCGTAAAAGTCACCTTTTAAAATCCTATTTTCCATTTTTTGCCTGATATAGGTATAAGTAGGTGTTTTTTTTTTTTTTTTTTTTTTTTGTTTTCGCCGGGAAAAAATGCATTACACTACATTTTAGGTAAAAATAGAATACATATTTTTAAAAAATCCTGTATATAAAATAGATAGAGATAGATTACATGAACACTTTATTGAAACAATGAAATATTTGTTGTATATAATTAAATATATAGAGATAATAAAAAAAAGGCTATAAATGGAATGTAATCAAAGGGCTAAGTCGAATTCTGATTGAAGCTCACGTACTAGACACGGACTGATTACCTAATCATAGGAACGTGAGCGGGTAAGGCAGTGAGTAAATCACACGATCGTCACTCGTTACGCGACACTTGTTAGATCGAACGAGTGGGACGACGTCTGACTGGTGACTGCAATCATGATCTGCTTGATTACTTCGGTTTCATAGTGAAAAGAGCTCTGTGTCTGTAAATTATACAAACAAAATAAGACGCACCAAACATGTCCTGTATTTTAATAAAATTTTAAGAAATATGTTGTCAGCGAGGAGTATAAAGGTCAGGGTCTGCGGTAGCTATTAATTGGCCTTTGAATAATAAAATGTAGCCTACTATTCTGTAACCTAGTTTTAAGCTTCCTTAAAATAAATAAATAACAATACTGAAACGCCTCGGCATCGGCACTACTTTATATACGTCTACGTAGCAGATGACTCGCCGTCTGCAAGTCAACCGCGCTTTTAGCCGCAATATTCATTCAATTTCAAAGTCATTTAAAATTTAAATTACAAGCTAATTGCTTGGTTACTAGTGCTGAGCGAGGTACAGTCTGCTACGACCCATAGCGTCGGGTGTATATTGGTTATCAGGCAAATGATAATAATAATATTGCATTGTAATCTAGTATAAGAAAATATTATAGTTACAAATAATATCACAATATGATCGTCTTTTATGTGTTTACAATTTATTGTTGGCAAATAATTAAGTATTTAATTATTCCAGTCCCGTTGATAAATTACAGACCCTAAAAAGATATATTGTCATAAAAGGTACTCAAATTAAGTTATGAAAAACGAAGACCGTTTCTAACAATATGAGAAACACAATGTTTATTAATATTAAGTGAACAATTTATTATATGTTTTCCTTTTCGCAGGACGCCTAATAACGTTTTATTAAACCAATAATTCTGCGAGAAATATAATACTGCTTTTACTAGTAACAACATCTGTCCATACAAGAAAATAATACATTTTTGCATGAGTTGTTTTGTATGTCGTCATCATCATCATCATCATCTCAGCCATTGGACGTCCACTGCTGAACATAGGCCTCCCCTTTGTATGTCTTACCTTCTAATAAATATAACAAGAATTCTAACTTGGAACTACGGTGCTTTGCAGACTGAAAAACTATATAATAGGGGTGTTAACAAGGTCAAAGAATTTAAGATGTAAATTAGTGTTGTAAAAAATAAACGACATGTCTGATATAAAATGCTTGTAAGTTTTTGGGTGGGGACGCGCCTTATCTAACGTGATTTCGGCGTGATTTCGGAGTACAAAATGTATGCAAGTTCGGCTAGTAACTTTATGACCAAGCAACTTTAATGCACAACGTATTCTATTTCACATTTTTTTTTGCAATTTCAGAGTCAGTAGTCATCGTCGCCAGTAGCTGAAGTTTTAGTTAGTACAGCTTGCTACTACTGTAAGGGCTTTTCGATGTAGCTATAAGATATATGAAACAGCTTGTTGCCAGAAAGTTCACGAGGGTGGCACGAGTGAATAGGTACCTTTCTAGGCATCTTACGTGATCCATCGTCACGTAGGCCTATTTCGTATTAAAACAAAGTGCCAGTGCTAATATTATAATTGCTCTATCTGCTAATTCCCCGGATGAAGTGGGCCTATGTGAAAGCAACACATATATTATGGCATAACTACCTTGAACATAATTGCTTGCTAAGACCGACGTTCAACTCCTAACACGTGAACAGACTCTAATCCCATTCGACTCAACGTTGCCATGTCTACTTCAGTAAGACAACACTACACGAGCCACACAATCTCGTAATTAACGACTAATTAATTATTATTTTCGAGGAAAAGCTTTATGTGTTACTCTCGTTGTTTTCATAGGGATATAAATCGCCTTTTGTATTTAGTTTTAACGAGCTGCGCTCAGCGGTTTTACCCGCTGTTCAGTAGTGAATGTAAGCATATGAGGAGACATACATGTTATTCCAGGGATTAAGCTATCTGTATTCCAAATTTCAACTCGATCGGTGTACCGTAAGAGTAACAAACATACATAACATACTAACATTCTTATAAACTTTCGAGTTTATAACATAAGCAGGATGAATTATTATAATTACTTGCTTACTTACATTGTTTAACCGCATAGTTTCGTCTGCTGAAAATAACGTTTTGTTTCGCAATTTTCATTATTAGGTATATAGGTAATAGGTACGGCTACCATACTATTTACTCGTAATATAATAAATAGATAGTTTGTAAAGATAAGTATATCCCATTCTATGTTTAATCTGGTACCTTCTTCGTCCACAACATGGCCTGAGATCTGAGATCGTGCCCACAGACTGTCTTTGGACACGATCTTATAAACAATAAAAAATGTCCATATCAAGCGTTTTGCTTCAACTTTTTTAATAAGAACTCTGGTCGCATTTGGAACACGTTGCCGTCATCTGTGTTGGCAATCTTCAAGGTACAAGTGTATAGTTACCTACCTTTCTAGAAATCTCACGAGATTCATCTTCGACCGTATCTGCACTTTCCATTAAGTGGGATGTGGTCAAACATGCCCTTTATATTGCCATAGATATGATATCATAGGATTAATTATATTATACCATATTAAGTCTTTGTTATTCACTGTGCCCTACACTGATAATGATAAAATCACACAAAATATAATATTTCGTGGTTTGCTACGATAACATATTCCCAATTATAATCCGGGTTCGGTAATAATAAACCAGCATCCACGGTTAAAATAATTCTCCCTTATTTTAATCCGAGCTCATAAATTAGCATTCATGAAGGACCTTCGGAATTAATTATAATCGTCAAATAACAAGGTGTTGTGGATAAAAAGGGTCAGTGTTAAGGCTTGTATAATCCTGTTTGATATTATCTTTGTAAACACATGTATGTCATGTTATATCACATTTTGGCGACCGGAAACTCCAACATAATAGGTATAATTATAATATTATGTCGTATTTTTACTGAAATTACTGGGCTAAAGTGTCTATTAATATTGAATGACTTATGAGTAAGAAGCGTTGGTGCAGTGCTGTGTTCTCCTAGATGGCACTGTACTGATTTTAATTATGGGCAGTGTTATCTTTACATATTAGGAAAGTGTCTCCTTACTTCTTTGCATAAAAAATAAGAAGGTTGGCTACACACCACCGATAATTATGATTGGACTTTAGCAGTGTAGGCTATTGGAAAATTATAGGCATGATTTTTTGTAATGTTAATCAACAAAAATGTAAGGAATGTTTTTTTTTTAATTCATTCGATCAGTAGGTACCTACATACATTCGTTACAAATGTTTTTATGCGAAAGAGGACGCAGCAGTAAGAGGACGAGCAAGATACTTTCCTGATGTTAAGAGATAACGCTGCCCATAATCTGTACAGTGCCACCTAGGATTTCACAATTATGTGAAATTCTAGGTGCACTGCACCAACGCTTCTTACTCAAGATAACTTAGGTCTCTAACTTAAGAAGTCTTTAGCCCAGTAACTTCTTACTGGGTATGCGAAAGGATATAAAAGTTTTTAGCCTCTTAGTTCTTCGCTTCTGACATGCTTGGTAAATTAATATATTTGTCCGTCTCTTACCTAGAAGGTTATATTTAATGGAGTTTGCGCTGTGAAACCAAACTGAAGCAAGAAAAATGACGTCAGGGTTGTTTGCCATCTTCAGGGTTGTTTGACATCAGGGTTGTATTCATAAGACATACCTTTTCATTCAGTTGACTAGAAAAAAATCAGCTTGTAATTTCAGTGTACAATAAGTCTACATACTACGAGATAATACTTGTGGCATTTTCAATGTGAAGTGTTGATATACGAGTAAATAGTACTATCAAGTAAAACATTACCATATTTACTTCAGAACAAAATAAGTCAAACAAATTCATATTTCCCCCACGTCGGCTCTTATTTTGTACAGATTGTTAACTTTGAGAGCAGTTCCGGATACTGATACACGTTTATCCAGGGTTTATGTGTTAAATAAAACATGCTCGCAATTTCGTTTACGCAGAAATCTTTATTTATTAAGTCCCGAAGAATTTACACGACATCTATAGCATGTAAGGCGGGATGAGTTAGACTTTGTTTGCAGAAAATTGGCTAGAAATAGCCTAAGACTGATGAGAAGATACGTAAACAAACTAAAGTCACCGACATAGCCCAGCGGATTAGCAAGCTGAAGTGGCAATGGGCAGGCCACATAGCACGTAGAACGGATGGCCGATGGGGTCGAAACGTGCTCGAGTGGAGACCACGGACTAGCAAACGCAGCGTAGGAAGTCCATCTCCAAGGTGGATAGACGACCTTATTACGACCGCTGGAAGACGCTGGATGCAGGTCGCTTCTAACAGGTATATATGGAAGTCCAATGAGGAGGCCTATGTTCAGCAGTGGACATCCTATGGTTGAGATGATGATGATGAGCCTAAGACTGCCGTATATTGGAAGGAAGATATTTATCGGTAGACTTCCTTTGCGGCAGGTCGACCAGGTAAGTACTCCAGCAGTACCAGTTATTCTACCGCCTAAGCAGTGACTTTACTGAGCTTCGGTAGGTATGACTCTTGAGTAAGAAGCGTGCAGTACACCTAAAATATTAAATCATTGTTATCACAATGATGTCGACATGCTCTGCACCAACGCTTCTTACTCAAGAGTCATAATATGTTAAAACTCTTCGGGTCAGTGATTTCATTGTGACTTCCTATCGAAGCTCAGTAATGTTTGCACGTCACTTCTCAGGCGGTAGAATATCTGGAACTGTTGGAGTATCCACCTTGTCAACCTCCTGCAAAGGAAGTCTAATCTACTATGTTTTTTGGGAGTCATTAGTTTTAAATTACTTTAGTAGGAAGATTAGCCCATTTAAGAAAGGAAATGAAGCCATTGCAACTATGTTTATTCCCTATTTTCTAGTTGTTAAAGCAATTTAATACGTCGCTAATTGCTTTTAAATCTTCAAAGTCGTCAGTTTGAAGCCGCTAAGACTTAGCTTCATTACTCCGTGAAAACTTAATCTGATTTTAATGAGCGCTGACCACAGTCCATATACATATAGACCTTTTTAAGCTACTTATGAAAATCATCATCGGCTCACGTTTATCCTCTGCTGGATATAGGCATTCCTATGGCACGCCACTGAACTCTATCTTCCGTCTTCCTCTTCCAAACTCCCAGTGACCCTCTGATTACGTGTTCCAATTTTACAGTTTTGAATGATAACATTTGGCGAGAAAGTGCTAATAAATGATTAACTTAGAATAGAGCATTTTTATTTACCTCGTTGGTCTTACAGATTACCTCGTTGATTTTACTGGACAGGGGATCAGCGCAAGAGGTATTTGAACCAAAACAAAAAACTAGCCCAAGGGTGCATTAGTTAGTTCGTACCTTGGCTTTGATAAAAGACAGCCGCGCTATGACGTTGGCGCTATAAGACTGACTAGTTATAGACTGAAACTTCTCAGTAGTTGTATCCCCTCAATCGCCAAACATTATAACAAGCGTCAGCTTCGTGGAAATTCGGTCAAACGATGATATTAGAACACGGCTCGTCTTTAACGACAATACTGGTTTCTATGGCTCAATGAAACCGGGGATTATGTAGCCTTGATCGTGTGAGTGGGAGTAAACGAAGTGTGGTTTAAAGGAGCTGGTAGATGCGATTCCAAAGTTCCTCGAAATCACACTAGAGCTGGGTACGTACTAAAGGGAGAGGTTCGTGGGCTATCGGTGGCACTGTGTAGATGACATAAATTCAGTATAATTCTATTCTGAATTGCGTTTGCATCGTAACTGAAGCAACGCGATAAGCGATACAGAGTCTTCGGATCGTGGCTGTATCGACACGAAGTCACGACAGCATTGCTAAAAAGTCGCCGATGCCTCTATGTTAATCGCTTAAGGTGCAATCGCACTAAGCAGCAACTGCACTGCAGCGAACATGCTCTACCATGAAGCAGTATTACTTGAGAGTGAGCTTGATTATAGAGGTAATAACCAAGCTCACTCTCAAGTATGCTCGCGGGCATAAGATCCGCCTAAATAGTCCCGTTCCTAAACATAATGCCTATATTACACACGCGCTCGCGTAATGTAATGGGATTATAAGATTTTCCGAGGATATCGCCTTACAGACGCTTGAGAAAGCTTTTTTCTTGGCTGAAATAATAATTTGTATGGCATGTAGAAATCGATTAGCCATTACGTGCTTCTTTGTCGTTGTTTTTGTCGATTAGTAGATGACTTGCGTTTATCATTAGTATTTAAAAAGGTTTAAAATTTTGCGAATTTTTCTTTTTCCATGCGTTTAAAATTTTACGAATTTTTCTTTTTCCATGCTCATTGATTACCTACTCAAAGACGATACCCGATTTGGAAAATTGTTTTTATTACACTGGTAATCCTAATTAAGCAGGCCGGCCACACCGATCATACCGGCTTTATGTTATGGCAACGAAAGGGAATAAACAAAATATTTCAGAAAGTGCGTACAAAAGTTAATGTGATCAGTGGTCAAACAATAAAACTGAGATTCCTGCGCACACTCTCTTTTTCTAAGCATTTAAGTATAATACTTGAGTATTATCAAAGTCAGTCGAGCAGATTTCAAGTCAAATATTAAAACGTGTGTTTCCTCACTTACTTAAAGCGACCCAACTATTTCGAAAGTTGGTTTAATATGTTTTAATTTTCTTACCTTAAGGATTGGATTAATCAGTAAGAAAACTAAAGCCACGAACGAGACGAATAATTACTATTTTGGCACCTAAATTATATATCAGGTATAAAAGACTTCTTTTTTTAAAAGAGTAGTCTAGTTATCTTTTACTTTATTAAAGGAATGAAATAATAAACTTGAGTTGAAAGCATAACAAAGTAATAAAAATCCAAAGAAACATAAGTTATAATGGTATTATTCAAACAGGCGAAGTGTTTTTACGTGTCGAATCAAATATTAATGAGCTTACTGTCCCTTGAAACTTTGTACAAGGGACCTTTACGAGAAGATGTGAACACAACACTTATTTTAATGCCAATTTGAATTTACAGAGAATTTTATTTTTATTTATTTTTTATTCAGCATTACGCTAGGGCTAACTTAATGCTAAAGTAGCATTTTCTACCAATTGTCCTGGAACTGGAAAAAAATGTACTGGACAATGGGAGAAGTGCAGACATTGTTGAGGAGATAAAACGATCTTAAATCTACCAAAGAAAGTTTTATATTATCTATGAAAGTAAAGAGGAATACCTAATAATAAATAATTGGGAGTCTATCAGAATAGCATTTAAAACATATTACATTGTCAGAGTCAAATCATAATCACGACTATGGGCTGTGTAACCAACCTACACGTATATGTTACAGTTTCAATTCGCCAAGACTTGGCCTGAAACATGACCTAACGACAGCTTTCAATATTATATCTTAACAGTCATCAGCCTAGATCCTGCTTACGTGCTTTCCAAAATACGGAAGTGTTAAGGATAGCAATAATATTATCTGTGAAACTGTCTAAGATATTTACTCTATGGTTAGAACAAGCTGACATGTTTTTAGAATATACGTTTGTGAAATAGTTTTATGTTAATTACAAAGTCCTAACAATAGAAATTACACAAATAAACATGGTGTCAGGTGGGTATCCACCGCTACAACTGCCTGAAATGAGTTTCATGGGAAACCTCCATGAAAATTTTAAACAATGGAGACAGAGGTATAACATTTACATAATTGCTAACGATATGGAGAAGGTTTCTGAAAAGAGGAAGGTCAATATTTTACTTAATTTTATTGGGGAGAAGGGAATACAGATATTTAATACCTTTAATTGTGGAGAAAATGAAACTGTTAGCAACGTGCTCGAGAAATTCAACACATACTTTAAGCCAAAGAAAAACCTTACGATACAACGAAACGAATTTTTCACTATGGGCCAACGCGGTATGAAGTTAGAGGACTATTTTCAGAAAGTTATAAATCTGGGAATGACATGCGAGCTCGGAGAACTTAGAGAAAGTCTGACAGTAGCGAAAATAGTAGCAGGATTAGACAATAACTATAATCAATTAAAAACCAAATTGATGTCAGAAGATGATAGCAAGCTATCTCTGGAATATGTCATGAAGTACCTGTTGTCTGCAGAGGCATCACGGAAATATGTCGAAGAAAAAGACCAAAATCAATCGTCCAATGACAAAGAGGATTCCCAGAAAGATATCTTGGTTGTCAATAATCAAAAATACAATCAGAAAATCATAAGAAACTGCAGGAACTGTGGACAGTCACATCAAGTAAACAAATGCCCTGCTTTTGGTAAAACATGCTTCCATTGCCAAAAGCCAAATCATTTTAGTAAAGTGTGTCGCAAGGGGAATAATCCAAATAATAATAATAGAAACCAAATACACATAGTGGAAGAGGAAAATGATACAGAAGACTATACTGACCAGTTCTTCGTTGGTTATGCGGGTAATGAAATAACTCAAAATTTCACTGTTAGAAATAAGAAATTACCTATTAAAATGGACACTGGTGCAGCCTGTAATGTTATAGGAACTGAGGTATGTAAACAAATTGGTATTCTAGACTGTGAGATCTCGCCCTGTGATAAAAAGATAGTACAACTGGATGGGAAATGTGTACCTGTCCGTGGAACATGTTGGTTAGAAATTACACACCCAAATTGTAAGAAGTATAATGTAAAATTCATTGTAATAAATGGTCATGTTCCTACTTTATTAGGTTGTCGAACTTGTCTCACATATAATTTTGTTTCAGCAAATACTAATTTGGTTAATGTTCATAATGTCCAAGTGAAAAATAACACAAATGTAGATAATTATATAAAAAAGTTAAAAAATGATTTCAGTGAGCTGTTTGATGGAGGACTTGGTAGCATCCCAGGGTCTGTAAATATCCACTTGAGAAATGATGCAGTTCCAGTAATTCAAGCGGCACGGAGAGTTCCATTTTCACTACTGCCTGAGCTGCGCAAAGAATTGACTAAAATGGAAAATCTAGGTGTGATTGAAAAAGTACATAAACCAACAAAATGGGTAAATAACTTTGTTACTGTCAGAAAGCCAAATGGTCAGTTGAGATTATGTATAGACCCCAGGGCTCTCAACAAATACATTATACAGCCTAAATATCAATTACCTAATATTGATGAAATTAAAAGTAAGATGGAAAATGCTAAATATTTTGCCTTGCTTGATGCTTCCAATGGATTTTGGATGATAAATCTAAATGAATCTAGTTCAGACCTGTGTACTTTCATAACGCCATTTGGCAGGTATAAATTTAAAAGACTACCATTTGGTATAAGTTCTGCGCCTGAAGAATTCAGTAGAATAATTACTCAAATGTTTGAAAATGTAGAAGGAGTTATTCCTTATATTGATGATTTGTGTTTATATGCGGACACTGTTGAAGAATTAAATTCAAGATTACAAAAGGTCTCAGAGATTGCTTTAAAAAATGGAATTAAGTTCAATGAAAGTAAATGTAAATTCTTTGTGAAGGAACTATGTTTTGTTGGCCATATATTCACAGAAAATGGTGTATCTCCAGATCCTAGCAAAATTCAGGCAGTAATGAATATGGAGCAACCCAAGTGTAGGAAAGATTTGGAAAGATTCTTAGGTATGTGTAATTACTTATCGCGCTTTATACCAAATTATTCAAAGTTAATTGAGCCATTGCGTATGCTTTTGAAAAAAGACACTGTATTCACCTGGGATAGCAACCAAGTAGAGTCTGTCAACTTACTAAAAAAGGCCTTATGTAGTAGTCCTTGCCTAGCCTATTTCAATACAAACCAAGACATTGTATTATCTGTGGATAGTTCATCTACAGCAATGGGTGCTGTAGTTCTTCAAAATGACAAACCAATTGCATTTGGTTCTCGTGCTCTTAACACTACAGAACAAAACTACTGTCAGTTAGAAAAAGAAATGTTAGCAATTGTTTTTGGATGTACTAAAATGCATCAATATACATATGGCCGTAAAGTATTTGTTGAAACTGATCATAAACCTTTGGAGTCATTATTTAAGAAACCACTTTATAAAGTACCAGCTAGATTACAACGTATGATGTTAGCAGTACAAGGATATAATTTAGAAGTTAAGTATAAACCAGGAAAATTAATGTTTATAGCTGACACATTGTCTCGGAGTCATAGTGATTATGAAGAATCAAAAATGAAACAGCTACAAAAGAATATTGTATGTCATGTCAAATTGCATAGGGACTGCTTGCCTGTATCAGATACAAAATTAGGAGAAATACAATTAGCAACAGCAAAAGATCATACATTGAAAGATTTAATGTTGTATATAAAAAATGGTTGGCCCAATAGTATTAACGATGTCAACAATAATATACGTCCTTTTTGGACTTTTAGGGATGAACTAGGTCTATTAGATGGAATAGTTCTGAAAAGCAATTTGATTGTATTACCAGAGTCCCTTAAGAAGGAAATGTTGCAAATCATACATCAAGGACATGTAGGTATAAGTACTTGTAAAACTAGAGCACGTTCATGTGTATTTTGGCCAGATATTAATAAGGACTTGGAAATATTTGTTGAAAATTGTGAATCTTGTGCCAAGTACAAAGCAAACTTGCAAAAAGAGCCACTGATCAGTCATTCTTTTGAAAAAATACCTTGGCACAAGGTGGGCATAGATATTTGTACATTTGATAATAAGGATTTTTTGGTGTTCATGGATTATTATTCAAAGTACATTGAAGTCAGTAAGTTAGATAATTTGTCAGCTGACTGTGCAATCACAAATTGTAAATCAGTTTTTGCAAGACATGGCATTCCCGCGCAAGTAGTTACTGATTGTGGTACTCAATTTACTTCTGATAAATTTAAACATTTTGCTAAAATATACAAATTTGATCACACAACATCAAGTCCAAAACACTCACAATCAAATGGTCAAAGTGAAAGTGGTGTTAAAATATTTAAAAATATAATGAAGAAATGCAAAGAAGATCATTCGGATCCATACTTAGGATTATTAAACTATCGCAATACTCCTAAGCCATATATGCCATCTCCTGCTCAGTTGATGTTTTCAAGAAATTTAAATTCATTGCTACCTATTCCCAGAAAAGATTTAAAACCGAAAATAAGTCATTATACTAGTAAATATTATGATCATAAAGATAATGTAAAGAATTATTATGATAAATCAGCTAAAAATTTGACAGAGTTAAAAGTAGATCAAGAGGTATTTTTCAAAAGATCTTTAGATTCTAATTGGATTAAAGGGAAAGTTGTTAAGAAATGCACAGAACCTCGTTCTTATTTAGTAGGGGATGATAAAGGAAATATATTTAGAAGAAATAGAAAATACATAAATGAAAGCAAAATGAAAAATGTTAATGATAATGGTGATCCTAACAATAAAAGAAATTTCAATGATAATATAGACATGGCCCCTGATGTTGATCCTCAAATTATGAATAACACTTGTACAACTAATAATTTACATAGAGATAATACTAATATAGACACCCAGATTGTTAATAACGGTGTAAACACAGATGTCTCCTCAAGTCGTGTTGTATGTGACAGCAGTAGCTCTAAGTCTAGTTTCAATCACATACATACTCCTGATTCACCAACTATATTGCCTGATAATAATATAAATGAAAATGTGCCAGAACAGTGTGTAGTTACACGTAGGGGTCGTATTGTTAGAAAACCTATTAAATTTAATGATTATGTAGAATATAGTGATGATTGATTTGTTATACTTCTTTATTTAGAAAAGGGGAGATGTTAAGGATAGCAATAATATTATCTGTGAAACTGTCTAAGATATTTACTCTATGGTTAGAACAAGCTGACATGTTTTTAGAATATACGTTTGTGAAATAGTTTTATGTTAATTACAAAGTCCTAACAATAGAAATTACACAAATAAACAGGAAGCGACACGGCGAAAATGCCACACAGATTAACAGCGGAAGTCCAGCGTAGGTCCTTTTTAAACCTACATAATGCTGAGCTGGGGCCTTTTAGCGGCAAATGTACTCGTAATACCTATTGTGTTTCATCATCATCATCTCAGCCATTGGACGTCCACTGCTGAACATAGGCCTCCCCTTTGGACTTCCATATGTACCGGTTGGAAGCGACCTGTATCCAGCGTCTTCCGGCGACCTTTATAAGGTCGTCTGTCCACCTTGTTGGTGGACGTTCTACGCTTCGTTTGCTAGTCCGTGGTCTCCACACGAGCACTTTTCGACCCCATCGGCCATCCGCTCTGCGCGCTATGTGGCCTGCCCATTGCCATTTCAGCTTGCTAATCCGCCGGACTATGTCGGTGATTTTAGTTCGTCTACGGATTTCTTCATCTACTGTGTTTGTTCTACTGTTTTTATGTATCTACTTATACTACAATGCCGTAATTTTCCCGTAAATAAAACTTTTTTCTTTTTTCTTTCAAATCATGAACCATAACAGTGCAAGTTTTTATAACACCGCCGGAGCGGTGACATGCAAACATTAGGTACTGTGCTTCGGTGGGAGGGCACTGTAGCTAGTGAAATTACTGGGCTAAAGAGTCTTAACATCTTATGACCCTCAAGTAAGAAGCGTTGGTGCAGTACACCTAGAATTTTATCTGAGATCCTGGGTAGCACTGTACTAAGTACGGGCTGCGTTATCTGTTAACATCAGGAGAGCGTCTTGCTCTAAAAACAAGCTTTTATTATTATTGCCATCTAGCACCAAAATACTCGTCAAGAAGAAACAAATAAGCCCAAACTCGATGGGGTTGCGTTGATTAATAAGTTCCTATGGCCACTTTCCAGCTCCATCATCAGATCAGCTCGATGTCATAATAATATTGCATTGTCGTCCGATTTATGTTTACATGCATGCAAAATTTCAGCTCAGTCGGAAACCGGGAAGAGGGTCAAATTTAACTTGCAAGATTTTATTACAGACAGCCAGACAGACAGACAACGGACAGTTGAAGGTAAATAAAAACTTGTAAAAAGGCCTTTAATCGTACCCGTAAGTATATTATGTTAGGAAAAACTTCTGAAGTCCCAATTTCCCATCTTTCATTTGAAGTTTTCCGACAGCCTGTACAACTTCATCAAGTACTAATTCCTTTAATGCCATTGTGACGACGGTTGGAAAGCTAAAACGATCCAAATCCGGCAAACGATATTTCCGTTCAGAGGCAATTTGCGATGACGAAAATAATCTTGTCTGTGATTGGAATTTATAAATTCTTTTTTTTGGGTTTTGTACATGTAAAGAAAACAAATCTTTATATAATGATCACTTATACGTTCGTCTGTCTGTCAAGACAGACAGAAGTTGCTCGGGAGCACGTTTAGTTATCGAGTTCAAATTAATATTATCATCATCATCAGCTCTTATTCGTCCACTGCTGGACATAGGCCTCTCCTAATACGCGCCACTGAGCCCACTCCTCAGCTTTTCTCATCCAGTCTCTGCCAGCTATCTTCTTCAGGTTCACCTGGTCGCAGGGCATCCTACACTACGCTCACCTAAACGTAGTCTTCACTCCAAAATTCGTCTACCCCAGCGGTTGTAGGTTCTGCGTAGGGTGTGAAATTAATATCATATATTCTCAAATCTACGATTCCTCGAGGCGGTGTGATAGGTATATAATATGTATTATATAATTAAATCATACTCACGAAAGTTAATTTATATGATTCAAGTTTGTTCTAGATACATGAAATAAGACATCTTTTTTCAAACCTCACTTAAAATCCTTCTAAGCATACACGTACATGACCGTCTCAAAGGATAAGAAAGTACGAGTACATAATAATCTCAAAGGTTCTTACGCTTTATTTGAACCATTCAACATTCATTCGCTCAAACAAACCTCATAAGAAGGAGTAACCGCTAGAGAGTTCTAACGTTGATAATATTAAGACCACTCAAAAGCTTCTGAGATAAGATTTTCACTAACATTCTTAACGTTTTGCTCTTGAGTAGAGGTGAACACAGCTGCTTTTTTATTAGCATTAACTGTAATACAATTATTTTAAGTAGATCGTAAAGCTGCTATTTGCACGTTTTTATTACAAATAATTAATCAGGGTTTTTTTTAATACGTTTATTTATCTATTCCAAGTTGGTTTGCATCTATAACAGTTAGAATGTAAAACTTTAACGAAAATTGCTATTTTTACAAATAAGTTAGTGAACAGAATCTTAAAAGGCAAAATACTGGCGGTACCCCTGGCATTTCAGATATCTAATAGCGGCAGTAGCCATTTACCATCAGATAAGTCGTCAGTTCTTTATCACCCATGTCAAAAATAGCAATTTCACAATAAGAAGTCTTGAAAATAGTAACATGCTTAATATATTTATTCTTTAACATCCACCTCTAACAGTAGCTAATCCACTTGTTTTTGAACTCTACTTTCATAGAACGTAATACGTATTTTTCTTAGGATGCTTTAAAAGGCTTTATTTAGGTTTAGAAAGGTTTTTGAAGGCTGATTGTATTATACATATGTAGGTGAATCCATTTACTAGTACTAAAACTTTATTGTACAACTCTCTTTGGCTTGTTAATCTAGATCAATACCAGAATTAGTAGAACAAAAAAGTTACCTCGACTTTTGAAAGCTTTTTTGTTTTAAAACTTTCATCTTTTTACGTTAACTCTCTCGTTCGCACGATTTGATCAATTTTGAAATAATAAATATTCATAGGATTTACTTTTGAAAATTTCTCTTGGTAAAGCAGTAAGTTGATATTTTATACTGAGTATGCCAGTTTGGCATTTCGAAAAATGGCAAAATATTCACAAAATACAACTTTAAAAATTGCTTTGTTGTTATTTATGATAGCATACTAGAAATATTTGTGTTTGTGTAATCCACAGGTATTTTTTTCTGGTCTGGGTGGCTTTCATCATCAATATATATACGTAAGTATTTACAAAAGAAAAGTATGTGTTATATCCGTTACCCTAACCACCATAACACAAGCATTAAGTTGCTTAGCTTGGGGTCAGGTGGCGCTGTGTGAAACGTCCAGAAATATTTATTTATTTTATTTTATTAAAAAAAAAAAAAAAATATCATATCTACAGCTTTACCGAGAGACAAATATCCTTAGGTATTAATATCAATTCAAAATTAATAATTCCTAAATCATAAAACATTGTAATCCAGGATCGTTTTAAAATCATGGGACTATACAATCTCAGGTTCGTTGAAGTGAAAAATATATAGCTACCACGCAATAAAGCAATGTATGTACGTACTTGTCTCGGGTGTATGCTCCAGGGATATGGACGAGAATCAAGACCGCAGCGATGTGGTCCCTCTTATATGAAATATGTGAACAGAATCACTAAAGAGAATTTACTTTGTACTTGTTGGGAAGGGATTTGGACATTCGCCAGATTTTGAAATATGTTTTAAGATATTTTTTTATATATTGTTACAAAAATTCTAATATAGTGGTATATATAATATTCGAGTAAGTAAAAAAGATGTACACAATGTATACGGTGACATATCTTTACTAGACATTAGTACATATTATGTTTTTTAGGCTTCCGTAGTCAACAAGGTACCCTTATAGTTTCGCTTTGTCTGTCCGTCCGTCCGTCTTTCCGCGGCTTTGCGGAGAAACTATAAGTCCTAGATAGCTGAAATTTCGCACAAAGGTGGGAATGATCAGAACGGTTACAAATAATATTTTTAAATAATTTAATTAAGGGTTACATATTCTATGATGGGGATGATTTTTTTTCTGGTTGATCACATCATATAGGGTATCGTTAAATTGGTATGGCAAAATGAGAGATGGGTTGCTAAGAAACTTTTTCGACCTCTAAAATCTGAACTACTGTTATTAAAAATTTTGAAAAAAAAAATCAAGAACATTGTTTCAAACATGAACTTCCCAGGAAAACTGTAGCGATTACAAAATCTTCATAAGATATAAAGATATTAGATAATTTAACTACAACAAATTCATAAAAAACCTAAAATCGATACTTATTATTATAAACAAATCATATTACAGCATAGAAGAATATCTGCAAGATTTCACACTAAAATAAATAAATTATAAAAATATTATATCACCCTCTCTAACATGTCCTATTAAAATAAATTAGGTAGGTAGACTCATTCATTTCATTCATACATTCATTTTTCATTGATTTCATTTCTTAATTTTAATAACAATTATTGTACCTTCTAAATTGCATGTGCCCATCAGGGTCCTTAGAAATACTTATGTGCAAACTAAACTAAGATCTTATTATGTACCTAATTCTAAGGGAGCAAATAAAGTATTGAGTATTGAGTATATTGTTGATGAAAGTTATGGCGGTCAATATTCGATTTGCCAGTACTACGGAAGCATATACGTTGCGCGTAGCCCGACTAGGGCTTGGCCTATTTATTTCAGCATTATTACGACAGATCTTATACCTACCAATTTTAAAATCAATTAAACTTGACGTGCAAAGGTAAACATTTTTATACATATATTACCGGGGGTAGACTACCTTTGCAGGAGGTCGTCTAGGTGGGTACCCCAACAGTGCCAGTTATTCTACCGCCTGAGCAGTAATGTGCAAACATTACTGTGCTTCGGTAGGAGGGCACTGTAGCTAGTGAAATTACTGGGCTAAAGAGTCTTAACATCTTATGACTCTTGAGTAAGAAGCGTTGGTGCAGTGCACCTAGAATTGCACATAATTGTGAAATTCTGGGTAGCACTGTACTGATTATGGGCAGCGTTATCTCTTAACATATGGAGAGCGTCTTGCTCGTCTTCTTACTTCTCCACATAAAAAAAACATCTGGGTCGTTCTCCAAGGCCCAAGAAAGTTCGGTCACACGGTCTTTATTCCTAAACTATCAAACATATAGCAATGAGACTACATATATTTACTATTTTATGTCATTCTTTATTTATATGGCTATACGATTTTAACACTAAACAAATAAAATTACTTTCAATGACTTTGTAAAAAAATATTTAATGTTGAAATCGGGAGCAAAATGGGTGTTCTCCGCATGTCACACTCTCTTCGCGCTCGCGGAAATCCTCGGTAACTTTTACATTTAATTCATAAGCATATAAATATATACACCAAATTATTCGTATTTTAACTGTGCATCATAATGCCAAAGAACATTTATTATATATCTTCATTTACAATAGTTAGGAACCATTATGTCTCGGTCACACGATTTTGCTAGTTTCGCAAAAGCACAACATTTCGGCATTTCGGTTTAACGCTACAAAAACCCAGGCGTGTCTATTTACCGCTAAAAGGAGTCTATTCAACGAAGCTCCTTCTTTCCAAAATGTTTCTTTACCGATAACTAACCAGCTTGAGTTACTAGGAGTTACTCTCACGTCTGACCTTAATTTTGGGAGTTACATCGAATCTAAGGCTCAATTGGCTGCCAGGAAGCTGGGTATTTTGGCAAAGGTGAGGCAATACTTCACACCGGGACAGCTGCTAACGCTGTACCAAGCACAAGTCCGGTCGTGTATGGAGTACTGTTCTCATCTTTGGGATGGTACTGCCAAATACCAGCTTCAGACACTGGAGTCGATTGAGAGACGTGCCAAAAAGCTCGTAGATGACCAAAAGCTCACGGAATCTCGGCTGCAGAGCCTTGAACACCGTAGAATGGTCGCCTCGTTATCGGTCTTCTATAGGATTCATTTTGGAGAGTGTGCGCAGGAATTACACGAACTAATTCCTCCAAGCCCATTCTACCGACGGGCGTCGCGGCAGACGGCAAAGCGGCATCCTTACTTAGTGGCGTTACCTACTGCCCGCACCAAGCGTTTTGCTTCGTCGTTCTTAATGAGAACTGGTCGCGTTTGGAACGCTTTGCCGTCATCCGTGTTTCCCGAGCGGTACAACTTGGGTATCTTCAAGGCACGAGTGAATAGGTACCTTTCTTGGTATCTTACGTGATCCATCGTCGACCGCATTTTCACTTTCCATCAGGTGGGATGTGGTCAAACGTAGGCCTATCTCGTATAAAAAAAAAAAAAAAAAAATATATATATATATCTTCCAAGACCACTGACTTATCGCTACAAGTTTAACTGCCTAGTAATTTCAGTTGTGTCTCCATGTCAATGGGAAAGACAGATTACGTCTATCGTCTTTTTAAAAAAATATATGCGGAAAATAAACTTTGAATATTTTCGAGTACCCTCGGTCAAGAAACTTTCATGGGCATATTTTGAAATGTTTAAGTTTATAATTTTCCAGCCCATTATGAATTATTGTATAAGATAGATCTTCGAAATTATTGTGAAGTACTTTGTTTGTTAGTTTACCGATAACTTTAACCGTAAAACTCAAAATTGTAGAATTTTCATAACTTTCGTGGCATAACATTCGTGGGATTTTCTCCACGAAAATTACGTAGTGCACCATTTTTTCTCCTATTAGTATTTTTATCCTATTAGTTTCTACTCAAAAGGATACAGAAGGTCTCCAAATACATCATCATTAATTTATTCTACTCCAGGGTAAGCCTGAACAAATCATCTGTCTTCTTCATACCGGTCCTGAGACTTTATTCATCATAATCGTTTGATTTCCTCAGAGAGAACTAATACCGTGGGATTGTGACCGTAGGACCACAAGTGGGATACCGCCGTACCCACTTTGTCTGAAATGAACACCAAGATAGCCTCAGTCAGTAAACGACTCGCTAAGAAGAGCTATCAAAAAAGTCAGGAATTCCTTAGAAGCACCGCCAAAACACTATTAAATTATGTTCCCCTCACTTAGTTGCCGGGCGAATCCAGCCAAAAAATAGAGGACAAGCTCAAAAAAATATAAGATATAATAGCACAAATTATAGACAAAACAACACCACAAGCAACTTTCCCCTCGAAAACACCACAAACGCAATCTGCAGTCAATCTAACTCTTAACCTAGAACCAACACATGCCTTGAATAAATGTCATCCGATACCTCCACGCTCTTGACACACCCTCTTTTCAGTTACCAATCACTCTTGACAGTTACCCTCAGAACTCCCCAAACGAACCCTTATTATTTCATCTTCTGACCCTCCATCGACCAATCATCATCATCCAGTCCTCGAAAAGGTACCAAAACTGGGGCCCGTGTGGATAGGTGGAAAAGTGGTTCTCAGCTGCGCATCAAGACAAGATCTCACAAAAGTGAGAAGACTGATCGACCTTCAAGTCACTGAAGCGAAGAGTGAAAATTCTTTGACGTGCATAAAAATGTCTTAAACCGCCAAACAGATATAGTAGAAATACTGAAAATGCAGAACAAACACCTGCTGCATGGTATCGACATGGCTAAACATACAATAAGGGCCAGGTTCATAAAAAGGGCCAGAAACAACCTGGAGTGCCACCCTGTCTTGGAATTCTTACGTCTGGCAGCAGCTGACACATACGGTTAGTATGCAAGGCATAGAAGTGATGGGACTACAATGTAAGATCAAGGATTTTATACTGCTAACGGCACCAAGGTAAAAAGCAGGTCAGTCATCGCCCTCAGTGTCACAGACACAGCTCTTAGTGGACTGCGCCTTTTCCAAGCCAACCTACAGCACTCTAAAAACGCCACGATCGAGCTTCTTGTATTGGCACAAGAGAAAGACATTTCCGTCGTACTCGTCCAGGAACCCTACGTAAAGAAGACAGGAGAGTTGAGCTAAGAGACCAGGGCACCAAAGTCATCCAGTGCTCTTTGAGCCGCCAAAACCAGTGAAAGCGGCGATCGGTGCGACGAGCGGTGTATTCGCAGACAAGCTCGAGGTCCTTCATGAACCACAGCTTGTAACCGAGAACATTGCAGCCGTCCTTATTAAAGCTGGCCAGGTCAAACTTCTAATAGAGTCTGTAAACTTTGAGGACGACCAAAACATTTACCCGTATCACCAGACAACATATTTTTTCCTGCACGCCTTGATGTGCATCTTGACGATCCCGCATCCGCACGAACTGGAAGTTTGTCTAACATGTTGCATGAAAACAATCCATGTCATGCCGAAAGGCAATTTCGAAGCTGAGGGTAGTCCGAGAGCAAAGTGCTGTTCTTTAAAAAAGCTGATTACAGCACAGCCTATTGAAGAACTACAGACCCATCTCGCTTCTGAGCCATGTTTAAAAAGCTGTTTTCGAGGGTTATCACGAATCGTCTTGAACACAGACTTTATTAGTTCCAGCCCGGTGGCTGGTCTATATATAAATAATCAAATCTGTGCCTCTCTGTCTATGTATGTGTGTCTGTGCTTATTCCGGAGAACAAGCTTGTTTTCGCAGAAGCTAATAGCTTCTTACTTGGGATATGGTACTATAGAACCATAGCTCGTATACTCTGTGCTACGGCAAGCTAAACAAAAGACCGAAGACTAAATCTTGCTATTATGCTTAGCGTTTCTGGTGACAATGAGAAAGTCTTTGATTCGGTGGAAACACGGGTGGTACACTAGTCGCTCTATACGAATTCAAGTGTTTGTATAATAATATCAATATATCATTGCGAATATAGGAATCAGAATCAGAATCAGAAAATATTTATTTGCAACAAACATGGTTTATACAAAAATATAGATCTTAAATAATGTGATATTTAGTTCAACATGTTTCTGCCCAGAGGGCGTACAAATATTTAAATTAAAAAATATATTATATGCGTTAAATTATAACATTAAGACATGCATTCAATTTATATTGATAATAATTATAAATTTGAGGTCGTGTGTAATAAATTACATAGGTATTAAAATAATTCAACATGATATTTACAAAATAAAATTCATAATGTCATAATATTTAAATGTCACGTATATACAGTATATACAGTCGTCCTAGAAATCCAAATTCCTCTTAGTTTAATGATTATAATATTGTCTTTATAATTCAATGGTAAACATTCTTTGTATTATAAAATGTATCATACATGCATGCATCATAAATGAATAGGTACCTACTCAGATTTTTTGTTCTATAGACTTGATTCCACAAAATTCAAGAAAAAATAGGCTATGAAACTGTACATTTTTGCTTAAAAGATAGGAATAATGAGTGAAAAATACGGTCATAATTTTTGTGGTATCTTTCATAACTTTCGTGGGCACCAAAATTTAGAATTTTAATATCTCAGTAGTTTATGCACCGATTTACATAAAAATGAAATTGAACATATATCTTTCAGGCGTCTTTTGCATGAGTTTTTTTATTTAGGAATAACTAAAAAAAAAATTTCGCCACGAAAGTTACGCGGAGAAATGTTTTTGGAGAAGTACCCATCTCCATAAATACACAATACACACACATAATATTATTGAAGTGAAAACTTCTTTAGCGGCGCTGAGCACTTTTTTGTATGGGTAAAAACTTTCAAACTCGCGTCAGGGTCACGTGATGCTGATCGAAAAAGCGTAAGATCGAGGGGAAGGGAGAGGAACTAGTATCTCCCACTCTTTCTACCGTGCCTGAGTGTGCTGCTCTGTTTAGGCGGCACAGGGGGCTTAGACAAGCGCGCGCCCGATATTTTTTTTTAATATTTTATATTTATATTTTATATTTTTTTTATTAGACACTTAAATAGGTTCGAATCAAAACTGTTTGTTTCTTACTTCAGTTATCATAAACCAATTGTATCAGTTGTAAAAATTTGCGATGATGATTCTGATAATAACGATGGTGTAAAAGTCGTCGAAATTATGGATGGAAGTTGATTTTTCTGAGAGATAAAATTTAATGTTATATATAAATAACGATATAATATTATAAATAACAACATATAAATTGTCATATTTGTGTACGATAGCGCAATAAATAAACATTGTATTCTACCTCATAAATGATAGTATTTTTATACTTATAATTAAACACAACGTTAATATTGAAGTTTTCACTTCTGCCGGCACTCCCGGAGTGCTACCTTTTTTTTTATTATATTCTAAGTTCTAGTATATTATAGTTGTTGTTTAAATAAAGAGTTATCTAATCAAATCAAATCTATGTACAGTCAACTACAAAGAGATGTATCCATGTTAGTCTTACAAAATGAAGGAACTTTTAGTATGCAAAAATTATTTACCCTTACTTCGTGACATTTTCAGTATCCATCAAATCTTATACTATATTCGATTTATTTTAAATGCCATTATTATGTATCACCTAAGGAAAAGTAGTGGGATACATCATTGTTGCATATTAAACGAGTCGATGATAATATAAAGTTTGATTGCTACTAGAAATGTCACGAACCAAGGGTAGTTCATTGTGGCCAATGAAAATTTACTTCATTTTGTAAGCCTAACATGGATACATCTCTTTGTAGTTGACTGTACATATAAAAAAATCAAAAAAATATATTACGCGAGACTGCTTAAAATTATTATTGACAATGTAAACATTGTCATAGGTTTCATCTCTCAAGAGCCGTTGAAAATAGATAAAATAATAACGTAGTTTTGGAATTATATTACTTTGGAACAAATTAATAGGATCGCTCAATCATTCTTGATCCTCTGTCAGATGCAGAATGGAAAATTTTTTGACGATATAATTACATATTGGAATTCTTGAAGAAAATTACTTTTGACTAGACGCTGGGAGCTTTGAACTTTTAAAATAGATTTTTATTATTTTTGAGCTTTGAACTTTTAAAATAGTTTTTTTATTATTTTTGAAGCGGTGGTGGCCAAGGGGTTATGTGGTGCGGATGCAAATCTGGACCACCGAGTTCGAATCCCTGCCCCAATGACTTTGATAATATTGGTTATGTGAGGTATTTCCATTCGCTATACTGCTTTGGCCGTGGCTAGTTACTACCCACTGGACAAAATTGTGTCCGCCAAGCGAACATTATGATCGTGTTCCGGCATGATGTTCAGTGAAGACAAGAGGGATTTATCCCGCCTTCTAGTTTCAGTCTGCTACCATCTACGCCCGCATCGTGGCTTAACCAAGCGAGATCGTAGTCAAAGGCTTACCTATTACTACATAGTAATAAAATAAGCTTCCCACGTCTATTTGTTCCTATGTATGCTTACCTATATCTTTAAAACTACGCAACGAATTTTAATGCGGTTTTCATTAATAGATTAACTTACCGGGGGTAGACTTCCTTTGCAGGAGGTCGTCTAGGTGGGTACCCCAACATTGCCAGTTATTCTACCGCCTGAGCAGTGATGTGCAAACATTACTGTGCTCCGGTAGGAGGGCACTGTAGCTAGTGAAATTACTGGGCTAAAGAGTCTTAACATCTCATGACTCTTGAGTGAGAAGCGTTGGTGCAGTGCTCCTAGAATTTCACATAATTGTGAAATCCTAGGTAACACTGTACTGATTATGGGCAGCCGTTATCTCTTAACATCAGGAGAGCGTCTTGCTCGTCTTCTACTTCATCACATAAAAAAAAAAAGATAGAATGATTAAAGAGGACGATTTATACTTATATACTTATAATACATGCATAATATAGCGCCACGAAGTGCGCGCGGTTCGCGGTAGTAATTAATAAAAATAATGTGACAAAGTTTGTGTCTTATAATTTGTCATAAAAAAGTTGTCAATTGAAGGAGAAAATGCTACGTTTTCGCTTTCCTTAAATCTCTTCGCAAAACTCAAATCTCATTATATAGAGCATAATTATTTTCGCTTGTTAGTTCATAATGTCGTTTTGATTGACGCTGGCGTTAGTAATGAAAAATAGAATTTCTTGTAAAATGTTTAGTCTAAGAACGAAAATACATTTTGATTGTTCATTTCACTCAGTTGTGTGGCGCCAGGTATTGTGAACTATTTCCATTTCACAGTTTTAATTGAAAAATTGCCGATATTGACGGGCAATTTCTAAAACTGTCTGGCCACCTTACTTTGGTTGTATACTGCTGTATTTTTCACGAAAAGTGAACCAGGTATTTTAATACTTTGTTTACATTGCACACATTTGCAGGTTGTGGAATGGCCTTCCAAGCGACGTGTTTCCCTCTTCTTTCAACATGGGGCTTTTCAAGAGAAGGATAAAGAAGGTGTTAATGGATCGACAACGCGTCTTATATTTAAGACGCGTTGTCGGTCCATTAACACCTTCTTTATCCTTCTCTTGAAAAGCCCCATGTTGAAAGAAGAGGGAAACACGTCGCTTGGAAGGCCACTGGTGTTGTAGACGTCCATAGGCGACGGTAACCGCTCACCATCAGGCGGGCCGTTTGCTTGTCTGTCTGCCTCCTACATAAAAAAAAAACATACCTAATGGGGATGAGGGACAAATTTTTTTACCAAGTCCTCCTCCATAAATCGTAGTCCTCATGTCAGAAGCTCGTGACCCCCTTCATCTATGACTTTCGTCCAAACAATGGAGCGCCATCTGCTCCTATCTTCAGCTACCCAAAGAGCATCGTAGACGGTAGAGTCGAGCGTGGTGCGGATCTGGTCGGACCATCATCATCAACATTATCAGCCCATATCGTCCCATTACTGGGCAAAGGCCTCCTCCCATTTGTGCCATGCAACTCTGTCCTGAGCAGTTCGCATCCAGGTCTTTCCTGCGATTGCTGCAATGTCATCGATTCATCGGGCAGGTGGTCTGCCGACGCTGGCTGCGGCCACGTGACCTTTTTCCTTCCACTTTGCCGGTAACCAACAATTTCTCAAGATTATCTCCGTCTTTCCTAGCAATGTGCCCGAAATATTCCAAAATTTTCTGGAGGCATATTGTAAAGAGCCTTGTTCGGATCTTGAGTTTACCAAGTAGACTTGAAAATAAGAAACGATTTAATAAAAAACGTGTAAGATACATGTAGCGTCCGTGGCCCAGTGGTCATACGATCGGCTTGTAAGCCGGAGGTCCTCTGGGTTCAAATCTCAGTGTGGCAAAGATTTTCGCCTGGACGCTACCGTGTTTCGGAAGGCACGTAAAACTGTGGGTCCCGGCTGTTTCCTATAAGATATGTAGGAGGTAGTCGTTAGGTCATGTTGCAGGCCCTGTAGTAATCTCGGTGACCTAAAACTGCAACATATAGGTTAGCCACACGACCTATAAATTGTGATTTGACTCTGATAGTGTAAGTAGGGTAACCTGTTCTGTTGGAGTATAAAACCCAATTATTATCACACTAGAGTTTAGTACCGGTCAGTGACGACACGCGTCCCTACTTGGGACTAATTATTATACTTAAAATTACGTTTTAGTATAATATTATCATTGTTTGACCTAGTCAACATCCCTATTGTGTATAATCTAATTATTACAATAGAGAGCAATCATCAATATTTCCGAAAATACGAGTATTAAAAGATACCTAATTATGTTTCACTTATGTTAACATAATATTTATATCCATAAAAATATTGGATAAAGTTGGCGCTTTCTTCTTTGCAAATAGTTTTTCGTGCGTGTCATATTCGGCATACCCGTAGAGTAACTTGTTTTATTGCTATGAAAAGCCTCCTGGAGTTTAATAAGAGTTTTATTACATACCTCAGGGAGGGACGGGCTTCATAAAATGGATATATGAAGTGTTGCAGACACGTTGAGGTTCTGTCTTAGGATACATTTCCATGAGCGATTACCTTAACTTCTTTTATTCTTTACAGGTTAGCCTTTGACCGCGATATCGCCTGATCTTAAACGATGATGCGGCCGAAGATGGTAGCAGACTAAACCTGGAGGGCGGGATCAATCCCTCCCTGGATTAATGAACATCGTGCCGGAACACAGTCACAATGACAGCTTGACGACACGGTTTTGTCACTGTTGAGGCAAGTTACGACCCACTGGGTGGTAACTTGCCTCGGGTGAAGCCTACTCGTACCTATACTACCCATGTACCCATGTGAATAGCAATATTCTCCTCTCCCTGCACGGTTGTCTGGAAGAGATCGCTTTTAGCAATAAGACCGCCAATTGTAACACATAGATTATAATATTGTGTTTTATTTTTTAAGTATATTTTTGTATATTTTTCTGTGCTCCAATAAAGTGATATCTATCTTCTATTATTAGCGGTGCCACTTTTCTATATGAAGCGGCAAATAAGCTGACAACCCAGCTAATTTAAGGTTGTTACCTTGATCTACGGTCTTCCCCAATACAGGGGCTATTGGAGCACAGTTCATGCAAACTTTTATGGGAAGTTGTTTTCATATACTTTCGATTCTTTTAAAGGATAATCGCAAATCAAAGCAGTATGAAAACGTTTTGCAGCTTATATAAAAGTGGGTAGAGTACTCCGTGGGGTAGGGTAACCCTACAAGTGAAAGAAACCGCAGAAAGGGACATTGTAACAATTTCATCGCCACGTGGAGCCACATCCATAGGATTATTTAAGATTGGGGATATTGCATAAGGCCTCTATAAATACCTTCCGATCCTCCATGGGTTCCACCTTAGATTAAAAGAAAATGGGTAGATGCGATAGCGCTATCGTTGCTATACCAAACTTGGGACTGTCGGATCGGAAAGTGTCGGTTGCCGCGCTGATCCGCGCCGAAGTAAAATTGGGCTAGGCACAATTTCCCGCTCTTAAATTAGGCCCATGGGCCTAATTGAAGCGGTCCATGTCAGAAACGTCAATACCGCATATTCCTATTTTGTTGTAATCTATAGTTTTATGTTAAAAATAATAAAAAGAACTAGCTGCAATTTAATATTGGACAAGCTATTTTGTAATTGCCCAAACGTAAACTCCAAATAAATAAAGAAAATGCTCTCAACCTTGGCATTCCCACGTTTACAGACAACGGGCACGTAAAATGTACAAACATTAACAACAGTTAGAAATGTGACGAAAGACGGATTCCGTTTGGAAGATTTATTGGAATCGGCTAGTTTATTCGTCTTTCTGTCTGCACTTGAATTTGCTTATTCAACGCCGGAGATTGGATCGACTTTTCCGGCTTCGTGATTACTGTTTCATTTGCTGAATGAGCTGAATTGAAAGGAATTTTACTATATTTTTACCTATATTTTGGTTAACTATATACCTCTAGAATAGAATAGAATTATACTTTATTGTATACCAAATATTTAAAAAGAAACTCTTTGAGCTATATTTCTTTAATGCTAGGTAAACAATCGGTGGTAATATCGCACTAGGCAATATGTCTTACAGTCAATCAGGACAGTATATGTATAAAAATACCGACTAAAACAAATACCTACATATGTACTTGGTATTTTAACATAGATAAAATGTAACGCTCATGTTTTTTTGTTTTTAAAAATATGTAAGTAGCAACAAAACATAACATTATGTGTAACAATAATATATTGTGCTAGGTTAACAATCGGCGGTCTTAATTTTTTACAGACAACTCGGAACTAAAAAGGGGAGAATGAGAAAATACTACATCTTCAATGTATTATCATAATTCTCATGCATCACAATCACGTTGCTGTCTCTGTTTTTTTTTCCAAATTTCCCGTGCAAATCCATCCTGTACGAGGGGCGTTATAAATCTCCCGGGACCCGGGATTAAGGTCCTACCTGTGCGTTTGACTAACTGCTTTTTAGTTGAACCCGCGACTGGAGTGAGATATTGGATATTAATATTAGATGAAGGTTGTCCAGACTTAAAATACACCTCTCTGGATGTGAAATGTTACTGCTGTTATGAAGAACGACGTGCGTTTTGTGATTGGACAAATTGTACGTTGCTATACGAAACACTTATAAATATCTTATATCTCTTTTCTTCTTCATAGTTGTGTTATAATAAAGAGTACAGAAGAGTAGATAATAATAATACATCTGAGTCTTTATTAAGGCCAAAAGAGAAAAGAAAAGTTGCAGTAACTTAAAAAACTTCTTCGTAATCTAATCATGGTGTACCATAGATAAGTAAAAATTACCCGTAATTACCCGTGGTACATCCGGGTATACCACGGGTGATTTCAATTACCCGTGGTCCATCCAGGACCATGGCTAATTTTTCTATCCGGTAGTACACCTAGGTGAACAAATCAGGTGACCCACGGGTCAGTAGCAAAAAAACTAGCGCTTCCGATTTTACTAAAAATGAGCTCCGATGTATTTTTTATCAGATTCATATAATATAGCTAGCTTAGCTTCTATAGGTATAAAATTTCAGCTTAATTAGTTCAGCTGTAATATTAAAATCAAAAATGAAAGTAGGGTAGAAGCACAAGCAGCAAGCAAGCAGTACTAGCGAAAGAAGAAAACCTGATCAATGGATGAAATCACAAAGCTCAGTTAGAAGTTTATACGTAAAATGTCGAAATTTATAAGCAAAGAAACTCGTAAGAAACACGTGTCCCTATGAAATATCACTACAAAACCTAATATATCAAGACGTCTCTCCTTGACAAAGTAATACTTTCTTGTTGACTTGCCTTACTTTTCAAATAACTTTTCATATTTACTACGTAGTTCCTCGGAAACACAGTTCCCTTAAGGACTTAGTTCTTTGAACCACCACTTGAACTGGTTTCGAATTTATAAAGGCATGGGCAGACAACGGATTTTTGTCCATTACAAACAGAGAAAGGCCTTGGTTCTCTAGAAAAGATCACTATTAGCGACAAGATCGCCAATTGTTACATTTTTTAGTAAACAACAGTGCCAGTTATTCTACCGCCTGAGCAGTGATGTGCAAATATCACTGTGCTCCGGTAGGAGGGCACTGTAGCTAGTGAAATTACTGGGCTAAAGAGTCTTAACATCTCATGACTCTTGAGTAAGAAGCGTTGGTGCAGTGCTCCTAGAATTTCACATAATTGTGAAATCCTAGGTAACACTGTACTGATTATGGGCAGCCGTTATCTCTTAACATCAGGAGAGCGTCTTGCTCGTCTTCTACTTCATCACATAAAAAAAAAAAAAAAAAATCAAATAAATTTAATGTTGAATATTCGTTGTTGTTTATTTATTTGTTGTTTTTTAAACGGTTTTTTAAACGGTTTTTTATTAAACGGTTTTATTTAGCTTACTCCGTTTGTTTTATTCATTTTTCTTGGGTCAAATTTGGTAATTGAAATTTCACCGTCTTCCTGTCAACCGATTGATCTGAAATTTGGTATGCGCCTTTGGTTCTGGTGACAATACAATTATGTATATTTAATGTTATTGTAAATCCAAGATGGCGGCCGCTACAAAATGGCGGATAACGTATTTTTTTTTAATCCCATCAATATGGGTATCAAATGAAAGGACTTGACAAGTAGAATACAGTGCACTATACAAAATCAAAATCCAAGATGGCCGCCGCTACAAAATGGCGGATAACCTATTTTTTTTTCAATCCCATCAATATGGGTATCAAATAAAAGGGCTTGACAAATAGAATACATTGTACTAAAAAGCCTAAAAATAAAAAAGGTAAAAAAAGTTTTTAAGTTAAACGGTTTTATTGTAAATATGTACTAAAAGCTAAAAAAATAAAATCGTGAGGCACGTCAAATATCAAAATCTCTAATGAACATTTTCACTGAAAGTTGTAGATATTTGACGTGCCTCACGATTTTATTTTTTTAGCTTTTAGTACATATTTACAATAAAACGGTACTTTTTTTACCTTTTTTATTATTGTTGTTGTTTCTATCTATCTATTATTGTTTGTTGTGTAAATATGGTGTTCAATGAAGAGTTATCTAATCTCATCTAGAAGTCGGCATTAGGAAAGGTACGTGCTTATTTTACCCGGATCAAAAAAAAAAGTTTTGAACTTGGATATCCTTCAAATGGATCACTAAATCAAAAAACTTTCTTAGCAACCCGTCCCTCATTTAAAAAGACCTATTCAACAATATTTCACATGATAGGATAAGCCAGAAAAAAAATCATCTCCCCTCTTACATATATGAGAGGTACCTACATTAATTAATTATGATTTTTTTTGTGCCGTTCTCTTATTACCCTAACTGCCCTTATCTGTGCAAAATTACAGCTTTCTAGGACTTACAGTTTCTCCGCGGATGGACAGTCGGACAAAACGAAACTTATACGGCTTCCTTGTTGATTACGGAAGCCTAAAATTTGTTACATTTTCCTCTGTGAGTTTCCTATAAGGTTGCAGTCGATGACAAAATTGTTCACACGGATTAATTATAATCCATCGTCTGTGCTGGTCTTTAATCATAAAAGATTTATAGAGAAAATAAATCACATAGAGTTTAGCAGTTTCTGCTTTATTGACTGAGCAGGTCTTAGTAGTGTGTAATTTATTTTGTTATGGTGGAAAAAACTGGAAAAATATGAAATAATTTATGGTTAGTGAGTCTATAAACGCCTGTTTTAATATTTATTTATTACTCGTCGATTCCTAGTTTTATTTAAACGCGTAGAAGTCTTACTCGGAATAAAAATGACGCTCGCCTAGAACATTTTGCTCGGTTAACACATCCAATTTAAAAATGGCCAAGATTGACATAACGCTACTTTTCAGGGGGTAAAACAGCTGGGCACGGCCAATCCAAGTAGTCCCCTACTATCTAATATTATAAATGTGAAAGTTTGTAAGAATGTTTGGATACATGGATGTGTGTTTGTTACTCTTTCGCGCCTAAACGGGTAAAGCGATGAAGATGAAAATTGGTATTGAGATAGCTTAGACCTTGGAATAACATAGATATAGGCTAAATTAAAGCGGGTTTAACCGCTGGGCATAGCTAGCAATGAAGAAAAGAGCAAGTATGTAATTAAATATAGTTAAATATTCACATTTTATGTTAATTCTGTTCTTTTTTGCTTTTTAGCTTTTATATTAAAATCAAAAAAAACAAAAATAAAGTAAAAAGCAAATACATAAAAACAAGTGAAATTTCGGGACTTCCATTCCAACCAACTAAACCGACCAACTGAAATTGATCAACTATTTTTCTTTCTTAACGAATCAACTTTTTAGTTGGTTGGATTGGAATACTGTAAAAATTAAAATTTTATACATGCATGCAAAATCAGCTCAATCGGATACCGGGAAGTGGATCATATTTAACTTGCAAGATTTGATTACAGACAGACAACAGACAGGTGAAAGTAAATAAAAGCTTGTAAAAAGCAAGTGAAAAGTAAATGCAAATGTGTATCCTTCTTTTACCTTAAAAGGATTGACATGGTTTGCAACGTCAACACTTGGGTACCTTTGGGATGAAGGATAAAAGTAACGTAGGTTACTTTTATACCGAAATTCCTTTCCCGAGGGATACCGTATAGTTACACAGGATAGCCACCGGCAAAAACTGCTAAGAATGGGGTTGACGTTTTTTTGGTCATTCAGTCTGATATTGGTTAGTTTTTTGCGCTTATATGTTATATAGTGTCAGTGCATTTTTCAAATATTCTAAAGTCCTTAAATCTTTCAACAATCTAGACAAATGGTGAGTGAATTCTTGCTTAAAAGAAGTACTTATTGTAAATCTAAAAAAAAAAATATTTAAAATATTCCTTTCTTGGTCGCTGTTTTTAAAATACAACTTCTACAATAAATGAACTCAGAAAGATTCTGATGAGTTATTTTCAAGTTAAATGCTCAGGGGAGCCTCCACTCATTACACCTTATAAACTGCTGGTGGACCGATTGAGTTGAAATTTGGTATAGAGGTAGCTAACATAATATAGGCTATTGTAAAGCCAGAAAAACCGCTTGGCGCAGCTAGTACATAATTTTTTTGGTAATTCATCCCAAAAACTTACCAAAAAATGTTTAATTATTTTCTAAATTATATTGTTGTTATTTTGCTGTTTAGTTGTGAAGTACTAATTAATATTGTAATACATTTTAATTGCTAAATACCTTTGTCAAGGCCTCGATTGCTACGTAAATAAATAAATTATTCCCTCCAAAGACACTTTATTACCTATTCAATTTTAGTACCTACTGAAGCCATTCTTATGGTTTGTGAATAGGGTTGACAAAACTACAAAGTATTTGATATTTCATCTAGATTTAGATTTTTTTTACACAACGAAGAAAGAAGACGAGCAAGACGCTCTCCTGATGGTAAGAGATAACGCTGCCCATAATTAATACAATGCTAGTCATATGATGTTAAGACTCTTCATTCAAGTAATTTCACTAGCTACAGTGCCCTCCTACCGAAGCACAGCAATGTTTGCACAAAATTGCTTTTGAAGAGCAAAAAATGTTTCACTAATCATCAGCATGAAAAACTTTATTTTTTAAACAGCAACAGGAAGTTCGAAGGATTCTTGAAAATTGCTAAAATTTGTTATTATCTACGTAAATTTTCAGAGAAGTTAGATTTATGTACACTTTATGAATATTATTCTTAAGTAATAAAATCACAATGAAAAATAATTATACAGGGTTGTTTCTTATATACCTACATTTTATATTAAGCACCTTGACAAACCTTGTTTTGACCGCCCACCATCAGGCGGGCTACCTACTTGTGTGTTTGAAAAAAATTCGACAACTGTGTGTGTTCATTTGTGCGGATCATAAAAATATATTAATTATTATTAATCATTGTTTATAAGAACTACACCTACGTACAAAATTACCAATAACCCTGTATTATCATTATTATTTTCTTATAATATTTGTGGAGTAAGTGGGAAGATATGATTTAAAGTGTTTCCACTTAGTTACGATGATGAAGCAAGATTTCCACTTTGATGATGTTCGGTGTAGGCGTTCATAACATACATCTTTATGTCGATGATTTATGGCTACCATAATCGTTTGAACAGCGTTTTAAAGTGGGAAACAATTTGGTATGAAAGGGATGACTTGTAGATCTTTGAAAGTTTCTGAGGCGCTTTTCGGGTTGAGTAACTATTGCAGCAATAGGAACTGGCAACTTTCTAGTTAGTAGCTGTTTTGTAAATCTATGTAGCGGCCGAATTTTTTTACTATGGTCACCCCTTTTATTTTTGACCCAGGAAAAATGCGTTACGCATCGTCATCTGCGCGTGAGGTGCAGGGCGGTATGTGGCACCCCCCGCCAAAAATGGGTGCGGCGGGGATACCCACAAAAGTCTTGAGGGTGTTCCTGCGGGACGCCATAAGGGCTTGTTCAAGTGAACGCGCGGCAGCGGGCGCGGGCGCGGTCGCGGAATATCAAACATACGACGTGCTATGAAAGTGTTCACGTACAAACGAGCCCGCGCCCGCGCCCGCGCGTTCAACGTGAACAAGCCCTAATGCCGGGGCAGCGGATACGCTGAAACATTCGTCCGCGGCCAAGATGAAAAACTATTCAACAAATTTACCTAGCATTTTAAACAAGCGGGGCTGTCTGTAACCCAAAAAAAAAACGCTGAACTATTTTCGTTAAAAGTTAATATTTTATTAACTTCAAGCTCACCCATCCCATCTTCGACTACCTATGTCAATATAATCATTATATATCATTCTTTGTCGTTGTCATTTTGACGTTGTCTGGAAGAGATCGCTTTTAGCGATAAGACCACCAATTGTTATGCTTAATTTATTAATTTGTGTTTTAGTTTTAAAGTTTTTCTGTATGTTTGTGGTGTTTCAATAAAGAGTTTCTATTCTATTCTATGTCATATGCGAATTTATAAAATTTGACTGTGCCATTGACATTCACATAGGTTGATGGTGTGATAGAATATCTACCTCAAATAATAACAACGTTGTATCTAAGCCTTGTGAGCTATTGCCACGGTAAAGAGATATACAGTATTTTGACTCCTTAGAAGCGGTCGAACTCAAGGTCGCGCGAATTTACACCGAGGTCGGTAGGGTTCGGTAGGCAGTGAGGTGCCGAGTAGTCGTCATTATTGTGGATTACTAAAAATATCAAAAAGAATTAAATACTTTGTGATATTTTTACTAATTCACAACCATTATTCGGAAGCTTACTGGATAAAAACGTCTATTCGGCACCTCGCTGCTTGCCGATCCCTGTCAACCCCGACGCAAACTCGCGCAACCTTGAGTTCGATCGTTTCTAGGGAGTCAAAATACTGTACCGTGCTATTACAAATTACAGTGCAGTAGAGGCAAAGGTACATTGAATATTCACTTTGACGCCACCACTATCTGCGATACTGAATACAGTACTCTGTACCTACCACTGTAGAGGTTGAATTAGTTTTGTGAAGCTTCAAAGTACTCGTAGCATTCGGCAAAATTCAAATTGCAAATTCACGCTTGGTTTATTTTAGAATAACTGTGCCTAGGTTTAAACCGATGAAAAGCTTATGTTGTTATTCTAGATTTAAGCTTTAAGTTGATGTCACACAGCCTCAGGATTGCACGGGAATTAGGGACGGAATTATAATATTTTATAATATTCGATTTTTTGTGACCGTGTTCCGGCATGATGTTCAGTGAAGGCAGGGGGGGATTTATCCCGCCTTCTAGGTTTAGTCTGCTACCATCTGCCGCCGCATCGTCGCTTAAGATCAGGCGAGATCGTGGTCAAACCTATAACGAATAAAAAAAAATCATACGCAGCTGTCACACATAAAGTTGACGCGGGCAGGAACAAAACCAAGATCGCGATTTTCCGCCTGAACAGTGATGTGCAAACATTACTGTGCTTCGGTAAGAGGGGACTGTGGCTAGTGAAAGTTGGTAAAGAGTCTTAATATCGTATGACCCTTGAGTAAGAAGCGTTGGTGCAGTGCACCTCGAATTTCACATCATTGTGAAATCCTAGATGCCATTACTGATTATGGACAGCGTTATCTCTTAACATTATGAGCGCGTCTTGCTCGTATTCTTACTTCTTCGCATAAAAAAAATAATCCTGCGTCTTTCTAGCGTCAGCTCTAGAGTTTATACCAAATTACGTAATAAATCTGCAATATCTGTGGTATATTATTATGTAAACAAACGACTTAAACTCACGGAAATAATGGTCGAAACTAGGCTCGGACAATTACGATGTCCTTCATCAGGAGCGCGCGGTGCGTGCCGCAGCGCGGGCGCGAGCCAGTAGCCAGCGTCGCGACCGAGATGAAGGACATCGTAATTGTCCGAAGCCCAGGGTCGAGCCTAGTTTCGCCCATTATTTCCGTGAGTTTTAGTCGTTTGTTTACATAATAATATGGATAACTCTCACGTTAGTTTTCAAAAACGCAATATCTGTGGTATTACAAATTTTATTTGTATTTTTAAGTGTTTGTAAAAATTTCTTCGTTCTCAATAGGATATAATTTTTTTTTTATCTGGTTAAAATCGAGTTCTGCAACTTCAGACTAATGAGTCTGAATGTAGTTTCTTAAACTTAATAGAGCCAATTTCGCTTGGTTACAATTATTATTAGATTAGTGTCGCAGACAGGGTTACAGAACTTCGCGGCATAAGGGACGCGGTACACTTATATTAGGAGTATGAGCCCAACTTCGGAATGGCAGTACCTACTTAAGAAATGTGCTTGAAGTCCTAGAGAGTTTATTTACTAACTGCGGTACTGTAACCCTCTGAGCATTGGCCTCGAATACAAGAGTACGCCTATCTTTCCAGAACTCAGTTCCAAGCGCTTCCAGATCTTTTTCCACTTCATCCGTATCTTTACACCCTTGAAGTCTTTATTATTTTCTCATTTCATTTATTTAACCAATATAAAAAAAATTGCCACTTATGCCTCGCTACTACGTTTATAAATAATTCAACGAAGAATGAAGTCGGAAATCGTAGAAACGCAACATTTAGTAGTAAAGTTACATTAGTACATTTATTGAAGAAGGTACATTTGAAGCGAACCGCGTCATAAGTGTGCAGCGCCCCTTAAATTACTTATGAAACTAATTGGTCATACATTTAGAATTAACTATCTCAGTCACGTAGACAGTGCATAGCTCTGAAATTACGAGCATAATTATTATGACTAACTTTAGTACAAGTGACGAATATATTTTCCAGAGACCTTTGCCTTGTTAATTTAAGTAACATTAAAAGAAAAATCGCGCGTTTGACTTCATCAAAATACGAACCGTTCAAAACGAACCGTTCGTTCGAAGACGAGCCGTTTCAATTTATATCTTAAAACTACTGAAGCGATTTTGATGAAACTTGCAACCATGCTCTAAGATAGACTCATAACAAACCGAAAAATACTAAATATTCTTAGGTACACCAAACAGTACAGTAAAGAGTTATTTCTTAACTTTGTCGAATGAATCTCAGGTATTTCTTGCCAGTGACAGCCCTAACATATGACGGATTCGTAAGAATGATGACGCTCTCAATGAGTAATTAAATAAAACGCTTACTTCCGGACTATTGGCGAACGCTCGTTTTGACACTTTTACTTATTTTATATAGGTATCTATTTTTTTTTGAAGTGAAAACTTCTTTAGCGGCGCTGAGCACTTTTTTGTATGGGTAAAAACTTTAAAACTCGCGTCAGGGTCACGTGATGCTGATCGAAAAAGCGTAAGATCGAGGGTAAGGGAGAGGAACTAGTATCTCCCACTCTTTCTACCGTGCCTGAGTGTGCTGCTCTGTTGATGGTGTAAAAGTCGTCGAAATTATGGATGGAAGTTGATTTTTCTGAGAGATAAAATTTAATGTAATATATAAATAACGATATAATATTATAAATAACAACATATAAATTGTCATATTTGTGTACGATAGCGCAATAAATAAACATTGTATTCTACCTCATAAATGATAGTACTTTTATACTTATAATTAAACACAACGTTAATATTGAAGTTTTCACTTCTGCCGGCACTCCCGGAGTGCTACCTTTTTTTTTTTATGTAATGGGTGACAAACAAGCAGACGGCCCACCTGATGGTGAGTGGCTACTGTCGCCTATGGATACCTGCTATACCAGGGGTACCGCTGGTACGTTCCCTACCTTTCAAGACTCTATTCACTTGCCTTTGGAAGAGTCCCATGTTAAAGCTCGTCGGAAATACCGCGGGCGGAAGCAAATTCCACATTTTGCAGGTGTACGGCAAGAAGGAGCGACTGAATCCGCACAGTGCGAGAATGTCAAGCATCATAATGTGTGGATGGGCTTTCGAGCGGTGTCGGCTCGTGCGATGATAAAAGCGCGACGACGGAATCAGGTCGAATAATTCTTCAGAACACTCCCCATTGTATAAACGGTAGAACAGATATATATATAAATAAAATAATTATTCAGTGTGGTCGCAGTTCTCAAAATGTGAGCCTATAAAAGAACAATCTAATTTTCCCGATTTTTACGACCAGATTATGCGTAAGCTTCCATATTTTATGCATCTGCATATCCATAAATATAAGGCTTTCGTAATAAATACCTTATGTAACCTGTTTATTTGATCACATCATGAATTCGAATAGGCCGAAAAAACTTTTGGACTGAGCTGAGGTAAGTATTGAAGTACTTACTCATAGTAAGCGCTAATACATAATATTATGTGGCATATCTTCCTAAAAGCAGCTTCCAAGGGTGTACAACGGTAACGGTATTCTGAGGGATGTTTTTATATTATGTCATGTAATATTGCTTTTACTTTTTTTGATTCATACTAGGTTAGCCTTTCACCATGATCTCGTGTGATGTTAAGCAACGATGCGGCCGAAGATGGTAACAGATTATACCTAGAAGGCGGAATGAACCCCTTTCGGCTTAACTGAATATCATGCCGTCACACGGCTTGGAGGTACCCTTTGGCGCCACGGTTTTTTTCAAAAGGGTGGCAACTAGCCACGGCTAAAGCCTACCACAAGTATATCGAGCGGAAAAGCGTGTATCCAAAGGGATTTCTATTGACATGGGAGGTTTTAAAAATATAGTTTATGAAATTATAAGGACGTTGCAAGATAAGCTTTTAAGTTTTTTTGGTAATTTAAGCTAAATTAAGTTTTTGCCAAATTTGTACGACATGCAAAAAAGCATACCCTTTATACTTATATGTTATTGCAGCGAAACTGATATTCTGAGTACGTATGTTTATAGGTGAGTGGGCTAACTATGTATGCTTCTTTGTTATTTTAATCAAACTGCTTCTACATATTTTCTATATTTATATACCATTAGTTTTCTTTCGTATCATGAAATCAAATAGCCTAATCAATTTAGCTTAATTATAGCAATGGACAAATGTAATGTCGTATTAATGTGTTAATGAAATAACCATTGAACATCAAAGGCAATTCAATTAACTACATACCATACTCGACGACCTCTGTGGTGCGGTGGGCTAATACCCGCCTGAAACGCAGAAGGTTCTGGTCTGGGTGGTTTTCAATATATACCTATATATTATAAGTATGTATTTACCAAAATAAAAATTATTAAGTATTATATCCGTTATCCTAACCATCATAACACAAGCATTAAGTTGCTTAGCTTGGGGTTAGGTGGCGCTGTGTCAAATGTCCTGAAATATTGTTTATTATATTTATTTATACTATTCTATTGCAATAGGGGCTAGCCTGTAATGATTGTATAAGTTTTGGTTATATAAATAAAAATACACATGCTATGACCAGCGGTTTTCCTCCCTAAAAAGAATCTTATGTTTTATTCAGGGTCTAAGCTATCATACATAACAAATTTCAGCTCAATCAAGGTTGGATTGCCTTTTTAGTGAGCAGATCAAAACCACACGAGTGCGTTATTTAACAAGTCTATACTTCGTTTCAAAAACAAAGATAATTTTTGCGGGGTTCGAAGGTTATATACGAGTATCTATGAAAATATCATAGATATATTCACAAAAACTGTTTTATCCGATATATCTTATGATATCAGATATATTATGAAAAATATCCGATATAATATCCAATTTATTAAGATATTGATCCTTTGAACCCTGCAAATTAGCTTAAAAAATTATCTTTGTTTTTTGAAACGTAGTATAAGTATAAATGCAGCTTTGCAGACAATAACAACACAAATAAATAGTACAATTTTTTTTTACGACGCAACTTATTGAAAAAATGAAAAGTGCCGACGTGTGACGTCATAATATTATGGTATGATTGTATATGGCACATTATCTAACATTCTTTTTAAAAAAAAAATCTAAATTAGATGGAGTAAATAAGTAACTATTATTTATGATAATTATTTTAGGTTAACATGTTGTTAACTATTATAAATCTTCCTCTTGAATCACTCTTTCTATTAAAAAATTACATTAAGATACGTTGAGTAGTTTTAAAGATCTAAGGTTACATAGGTACAGACAGACATCGGGAAGCGACTTTGTTTTATACTATGTAGTGATATTTATTCATAATAATTAAATTATAGTAGCGCAGCGTAGGACGTCCACCCACAAGGTGGACAGACGACCTTATAAAGGTCGCCGGAAGGCGCTGGATGCAGGTCGCTTTCAACCGGTACATATGGAAGTCCAAAGGGGAGGCCTATGTTCAGCAGTGGACGTCTTACGGCTGAGATGATGATGAATTAAATTATACAAGATAAGAACATAGAGTGTGAAATTCCTTCTAATAAAAAAGCCTTTTAATTCATATTGTACGATGTATTTTATTTTGCAAACTCCACTGTTCCCGGGCGGTTTTAATCTGAGTGAAATTAATTTAAAAGTGTTGCTTTCGTAAAAAATTTACATTTTTTTACCTTTTATGAGTTTGTTTGAGTAATGGGACATTTTAATGGTGGGATAACATTTTTATTTATTTTAGGTAGGTAGTTAAAGGTTTTAGGTAGTAAAATAACATAATCTAGTATATAAATAAATAAATATTTCAGGACGTTTCACACAGCGCCACCTAACCCCAAACTAAGCAACTTAATGCTTGTAATATGGTGGTTAGGATAACGGATATAATACTTATATACTTTTCTTTTGTAAATACATACTTATAATAGATATTGAAAACCACCCAGACCATATAAGTATTATATGACATTATGCGTTATTCTAACCACAAGTATTAAGTTGCTTATATATTATTGTGATTGTCTTGTTTTCTTATGTTGTTTTCATTAGCCGTCGAATAAATGATTTTTCTTTCTATCTTAGCTTGGGGTTGGCGCTGTGTGAAATGTCCTGAAATATTTATTTATTATCTTAAAAGCCTGTGTGGCTTAAAAATTATATGAATTTATATATTACAGCGTTTGTTCAAATCATGAAATAAAATTAAACAAAATACTCAATAACTAACATAAAATTGTTTTTAGTTCTAAGTTCCTCCCCATTTTCACTTTCCATCAGGTGGGATGTGGTCAAACGTAGGCCTATTTAGTATAAAAAAAAAAGTTCTTTAATGTGTTTATTCATTGAAGTTCTTGGACAAAATTGTGGCTTTTCAATAAAGAGTTATATTATATTATCTTATTTTATTTAAGAAAAAGCAATCTACATTAACAATGCATTGACTGAATTCACCACTGTTCAGTACAATGTCTGTAAATTCTGTCTGATAGTTGAATGAAGTTGTCTGCATCACGTGCGATGGATCACGTTCTGGGACGAACCATTCATTATTTAGTTACTCCTTCAACTTAACAATGAAAATCACATTTGCTAGTTTCTGACACCCACGTATTATGAAGGAGGTCATCTGTGATACAGGATTACCGGCCTGTTAGAAAGGATTTGTATTGAAAAAAAAGTATAACGATTGAATTTTACGTAGGTACCTACTACTGAATTGCATTTTTTTGAGTTTAAAACTGGAATTTTGAGGCCTGAGGGCCAATTGGCTAATTCTTACCCACTACGATTGATGAAAATTTCAAAGTACATTGCTGCGTTTGTAATTTAATCATATTAATGAAGAGGTTTAAGCAAGTAATGTATGCAATTTTGTCTATGGATTCTAGTGATTTTCATGTCGTTTGGCGAGAGCCAATATAGGCCCTCTGTTCAAAACAGTGCGATATTCGCTATTGGTCTGTGTATCGAAAAATACTCGTACCACGCTGGGTATTTCAAAGAAGTTTTTTCGATACTTGACGAGACGGTAGCGAATATCTCTCAGGCTTGAACGGGACTATATAAGTGTTTAATTTGGTTCTGTTCATTACACTAATATTATAAATGCGCAAGTTTGTGCGCGAGTGTGTATGTTTATTACGTCACGCCTAAACGGGTGGACCTATAGAGCTTTAATTTGGTATAGATATAGTTTAGACCCTGGCATAACACATAAGCTACAAGTAAAGCCGGTAAAACAGCTGGGCGCAGCTAGTTTGGGTATAAATAAAACTTTGTTCAATCACAATTAATTAATTAGACTGTAACATGCTTGTATATAATGCAAATTGGCTTATTTGTAAGGGAGCATCCTCAATTATTTAAGAAGGTTGATGATCATGAAAATTTAAGACTATGTCGGAGAGACCCTACAAAATTAAAACAGCCCTATTGTAGATCTGCTCTATCTGCAAAAAAACTGCAATAACATAGTTATTAAAATATTTAATAAAATTCCAAAGAGCATAAGAGAGCTCCCATACAAGTTATTTAAAACAAAATTATATAAGTGGCTAATTGAGAATTGTTTTTATGACATTAATGAATATTTAAATATGAAATCAAATCGATAAAATTGAATACATTTATTTATTAACATTAGAATTATTAATCACAATTGAATTTTTGACATTGTTTGTATTTTGAATCTTATTAATTGTAATTTTACCAAATTTTGTATGGCAGCGGAGCTGGTCAAACATGCGTGCTTAGTTTTAATTTATGATCATAATTGTTATTACCATGTTTGATGCAAATAAAGTTTATTCTTCTTCTTATTCTTAATTCTTGATTTCGTTCCTTTCTAGTCGACAAACTTAGTTTTAATTTATGATCATAATTGTTATTACCATGTTTGATGCAAATAAAGTTTATTCTTCTTCTTATTCTTAATTCTTGATTTCGTTCCTTTCTAGTCGACAAACTTAGTTTTAATTTATGATCATAATTGTTATTACCATGTTTGATGCAAATAAAGTTTATTCTTCTTCTTATTCTTAATTCTTGATTTCGTTCCTTTCTAGTCGACAAACTTAGTTTTAATTTATGATCATAATTGTTATTACCATGTTTGATGCAAATAAAGTTTATTCTTCTTCTTATTCTTAATTCTTGATTTCGTTCCTTTCTAGTCGACAAACTTATACATAATCTAAACTTCATTTCTCTTTCCAGCGTCAGTGGCCCGAATCACCAAGTTCCTCGGCGGGACTGGCATACCACTAGTGACGACCGGCGGGTTCACCTTCGACTTTGTACGACCGAAGGTGACGTGCAAGGACGAGTTCTATATGATGGTGCGCACGGGTCCACTTGGCTTCGAAGATCTGGCCTATTTCATCATTGATTTGATGAGGCAGTAAGTGTTTTCATATGTTGGTTTTTTTGCACAAATTTTTAAATTAGTTTAATAAAAATATATTTCAGTTTAATCTATATAATCAATATTGTGATTTAAAAAAAAAGTTTTCGGTTAAATTATATAATGAACATCTAAGCTTGGGTCATTTTCGACCACTTTGTCACATGGGCATTATATGGGATAAACTGAAATGGTTAAGAATAAACCCTCTTCCAAATTAAGATTTCTAAATTGGTACCAATGCAATTATTTTGATTACGATTTTAAAACTGTATTTACGGTGCGGTAGCAAATAAAATAAAATATAATTTAGAAAGGATTTTTTTATTTAAAAAAAACATAATTTTTTTAGAATCGATTTGGACATGCTTTGTTAGGAAGAGTTTACAATAGTGTCAAGAAGTGTAGTAGTAAATCAATGGAAAGAAATCTTGTTCCCATAAATTATGTTGATTTTTTGTTATATTTCACTTGGTAAAAATAAATCACAGATTTTACCTTAAAGATCAATCGGTTCAGTAGTGTTAAAGGGAAAAGTCACTTATGTTCATCCATCTAAACTTTCCATCCCTCTGGGAATAAAAACTACTCGTAATAAAATCTTGACCTACTTCGTGAAGAAATGTGAGTTCCTTATTTGTGTGGTTTTATGGTGTTGCTTTCGGGTGCTGGTGCCAACATAAAAGCTTAAGTTTCAACTTTAGTTAGTTTTCTTTGTATATTAAGGTGGTCGAAATCAACTTTCACTCGTAAAATCCCATAAGTCAATAAAAATAAGAAATAATACAAAAAAAGTAAATGAGTCGTATTACTTTTTACATACTTTTGAAATGTTATTTTGTATGGGTTTTGTGTGGGGAGAACCAATTAAAACCGTCAAACGTGAAATCATTTTTGATTTCACGAATAATTATACCTATACAATATACTACGTAATATTATTAAATTGCTCTAATACCTATAGCAGAAATCTCTACATGTATGCTAGATAACTCCTAATTGTACCCAAAAATTACAAATAAAACAATTAACATTAAATGTAGAAAGAAAAAAATGCGAAGTCACAAACAACAGAAAATTGAAGTGTATTTTGAATAGACGATAAAATAATAATGAATCATTAAATTCAAAGCTCTACTAACAATTGGAATAAATGAATGTCTACTTGAACAAGATGTACTTCCCCCAAATTTTATAAGAATCAATCTGAATATTGGAGGAGTCCTGAATCCCACATAATTGGACTTGTCATAATATTGTTTTCATAGAGACTGTCTCAAACCTTATGAATTCTCTTTTCACGGTTCATCTAATATTAGAAATCCTACTTCCTATACTACTAATATTACAAACGTAAAAGTTTGTAAGAATGTAAATGAAAAAAAAAAATTAAACATGGAATGAACGTTTTGAGGGATAAGCGTGGAGGCGTGCCCGCCGCATTCCTTGCCGGTCCGGCGAGCACATGTGTCACATCCTGATGCGTGTGCTCGCAGAACTGCAACTCCACTTAAACTCTGCCGGTGGTAGGGCTATTTCTATAGTCCGTCTGGATGGCTACCACCCTCCCGATTTGAGAGTGCCGCCAAGTATCGAACTCCTCGGATTTCGATATGTTCCGACACGTTGACGGGAGTACCAGTCCCACTCCGCAGTACTTTCTGTCTCCCCATTTTTGGGGCCCCGTGGTTGGGTGAAGGTAATTCGGGTTGACGGCCGTGTCTGATGGGCTCGGGGGCCAGGGAGACCCGGTGAAACGGTTGTCCGCTGGCCGCCCGCTGGACAGTAGGGGACCCGAACCCGGGGATCTCTTTGTATCTCCGCCCCGGGAGGCTGTCTCGCCATCCGGCGCATAATCCTGTAAGTTGCTGTCGTGCCGGAGTAGGAGACCGGAGTGGATCCCGGCAGTTTCTCGCAGGGGGGACCGGGGGCCCTTCCGTCCCCCGTGCCCACTATACACTCTCGCCGTCATCTCGTATTTAACCATATGCTCTACCGCTTTCTCTCTTTTCCCTAAGATGGGGAGTCATTTTGTGCTGCCTTACCCCCACTCACTTCACACCTTATGGCCAGATCAAAATAAAAAAAGAGTTACACAGCGGCCACCAACTCCACATTTCAAGTGGATTTCTGCAACATTAGGGGCCTTCACGCTAACCTCAACGAGATTCACTATCACCTCGAATCTACTAAACCAGCCTTACTCTTTTTAACTGAGACGCAAATACTCGATCCAACCGAGACTTCCTATTTGCTTTACCCCGGGTACAATCTCGAGCATAAATTCATGCGTCGCGCCGGAGTATGTGTGTTTGTCCGGGAAGATATTTGTTATCGCCGTCTTTCTGGTCTCGAAGATCGTGATCTGTCAACTTTGTGGCTGCGTACTAACCATGGTGGTAAAACCAGAGTGTACGTGTGCCTCTACAGATCACATAGCGGGGACACGGAGACTACTCGATTATTCGAGCACATATCGGATGGAGCTGACCAAGTTATGGAGCAATTCACCTCCGCTGAGCTAGTGGTTTTAGGCGACTTTAACGCCCACCATTCCAACTGGCTAGGCTCTAGGACCACCGATCACGCGGGGCGTGCAGCATTCGACCTTGCTTCGGCCTATGGTTTATCTCAACTGGTTTCTGAACCCACCAGAATACCGGATGTTGAGAGCCATGACCCCTCCTTGTTGGACTTGTTCCTGACGTCGCACCCTGATCAGTACCAAGTTTCGGTTGAGGCGCCGCTTGGCCGCTCCGACCATTGCCTGGTCCGTGCGATGGTGCCAAACCATGATCGTACCTGCTATACTACCTGTGGTAAGCGTAAAGTTTGGCACTATGGGTCGGCTGACTGGGATAGCTTACGTGAATTCTATGCGTCCTATCCCTGGAACCAACTCTGCTTCTCTTCGGACAGTGTTGACACTTGTGCGGACTCCGTAGCCGATGTTGTGCTGCAGGGCATGGAGTTATTTATTCCTTGCTCTCTTGTACGCGTTGGTGGGCGGAGTCGTCCATGGTTTAATAAATCTTGCGCGGAAGCGTCCCTCAAAAAACAAACCGCCTATAAATCGTGGACTGAGGCACTCGCTTGTGACGATCCCAACATCACTGACTTGAAGAAAAAGCTTAATAGCGAGTCTAGGTCCAGTAAGAAGGTTACTGCTAAAGCACGAGATGCCCATATAAGCCGAATTGGCGATCAACTCGCCGGATTCCCTACAGGAAGTCGTGCGTTCTGGTCTCTCGCCAAGGCTGCTGAGGGTAACTTTTGCAAGTCCGCTCTACCCGCTTTGCGTAAGCCGGATGATTCTCTGGCCCATGGTGCTAAAGAAAAAGCCGATCTCCTCGGCTCCATCTTTGCCTCTAACTCGAATCTCGACGACGGGGGTGCCACACCGCCTACAATCCCGCGGTGTGGAAGTTCCATGCCTGAAGTACGCTTCACTCAGAAAGCTGTACGGAAGGAACTTTTATCCCTTGATGTGCGGAAAGCGAGTGGGCCGGATAATATTCCCGCTATCGTCCTTAAAACTTGTGCTCCCGAGTTGGCCCCTGTCCTAACGCGTCTTTTCCTGCACTCCTACACAAATAGAAGAGTACCCTCATCTTGGAAGATAGCCCTTGTTCACCCCATCCCTAAGAAAGGCGACCGTTCTGATCCAGCTAACTACCGACCCATTGCCATTACCTCCCTGCTCTGTAAGGTGATGGAACGAGTTATAAACACTCAGCTCCTTAGGTACCTGGAGGATCACCAGTTGATCAGCGATCGTCAGTACGGCTTTCGCCACGGTCGATCGGCTGGTGATCTTCTTGTTTACCTCACTCACCGCTGGGCTGAAGCCGTTGAGAGCAAGGGAGAGGCACTCGCCGTTAGTCTGGACATCGCCAAGGCCTTTGATCGGGTGTGGCACCGGGCACTTCTCTCCAAGCTACCTTCTTTTGGCATACCCGAGGGGTTGTGCGAATGGGTTGCCAGCTTCCTATCGGATCGGAGCATTCAGGTCGTTGTCGACGGGCAATGTTCCGACAGTAAGCCGATCAATGCCGGTGTCCCTCAGGGCTCTGTGTTGTCACCGACGCTGTTTATCTTGCACATCAATAATATGCTACAAACTAGTGGTATGCATTGCTATGCGGATGACAGTACTGGTGACGCTCAGTATTGCGGTCGCATCAATGCCCCCCGTGCCGTAGTGGAGGAATGCAGGAACAAACTGGTGTCAGACGTTGAAGCTTCTCTGGAACAGGTCTCAGATTGGGGCTCGCTGAATCTGGTCCAGTTCAACGCAACCAAGACACAAGTTTGCGCGTTTACCGCTAAGAAAGTCCCTTTTGTTGTCGCTCCTCGCTTTCAGGACACTCCTCTCAGGGTCTCGGATAGCATAAAAATTTTGGGTGTCGACATTTCTGCTAATGTTCAGTTCCGTGGTCACATTGCAGGTAAGGCCAAGCTCGCTTCCAAAAAACTTGGAGTGCTCAATAGGGCGAAGCGGTACTTTACGTCGAGACAGAGACTGCTTCTTTATCTAGCACAAGTCAGACCTCACGTAGAGTACTGCTCTCATCTCTGAAATGGAGCACCCAAGTATCAGCTTGACCCTCTTGATGCATTACAGCGTAGAGCTGTCAGAATTGTTGACGACCTCAAGCTAACCGAACACCTAGAACCGCTCAGTTTTCGTAGGGACGTTGGATCCCTTTGTATCTTCTACCGTTTATACAATGGGGAGTGTTCTGAAGAGTTATTCGACCTGATTCCGGCGTCGCGCTTTTATCACCGCACGAGCCGTCACCGCTCGAAAGCCCATCCACACATTATTGATGCTTGGCATTCTCGCACTGTGCGATTCACTCGCTCCTTCTTGCCGTACACCTGCAAATTGTGGAATGAGCTTCCGCCCGCGGTATTTCCGATGAGCTATAACATGGGACTCTTCAAAAGGCAAGTGAATAGAGTCTTGAAAGGTAGGCAACGTACCAGCGGTACCCTTGGTATTGCAGGTATCCATAGGCGACGGTAGCCACTCACCATCAGGTGGGCCGTCTGCTTGTTTGTCACCTATTACATAAAAAAAAAAAAAAAAAAAAAATGATGAATATGATGACGTGCGTGTGTGCGTGTGTTATATTGGTGGTCACTACGTACAGTCCACTTCGAAGAACAACTTATTAGTGCTTGTTCACGCTATAACACGCGGGCGCGGGCGCGGGCGCGGGCGCGGGCGCGACAGACTTTGCTCACACCGCACGTGCGTTGTACGTGAACACCTTCATAGCACGTCATATGTTTGATATTTCGCGCCCGCGCTCGCGCCTGCGCCCGCGCGTTCACGTGAACAAGCCCTTATATAGTTCGAGCCATCACAATACATGCATGCAAAATTTCAGCTCAATCGGAAACCGGGAAGTAGATCAAATTAAACTTTTAAGATTAGATTACAGACAGACAGAAAATAGACAAGTGAAAGTAAATAAAAGCTTGTGAAAACATTTATTTAAATCAATAATTTGACTCCTCTTACTGATTAAAATCTTCTTTTGAATGATAATAAATAAATGTAAAGGTCTTTTTACATTGAAATGGATTGGATCCTTTTGTTCTCGAGTTATTGTTTTGTTTCGTTGTTCACCTTTTGTTGTTCAAATAACTGATTATCAAGTAGAATTCATTTAAATACGTTAAGGGCTTACATTTTATTAGTTGTGCCCAGCGGTTTTACCTGCTGTACTGCCTATGTGTTGGTCCAAGGTCTAAGTGGCAAATGCCTTTATTGAGAAAAACAAACTAACAATACTACAGCTACTACAGCAGTAAAGAACACTTTTATTAACCACAGATCGGCCACAAGCCGATCTACAGAAAATCCAAGTGCTCCAAACCACTGTCAGTTGGCAGAGTGCCCAGAATGCTGGCAGCATTGCCACGTTGAATGGCAATACTTATACGTTGGGCCAAATATAGGTATAATATAGGTCTAAGTTATCTCTATACCAAATTTCAGCTCAATTAGTCCAAACGTTTAGGCGTTAGGTAGTAACAAACATACACACAAAAACTTTCACCTTTATAATATCAGTGTGATTCCGATATTCTTATGGCTCTTGAGTAAGAAGCGTTGGTGCAGTGCACCTACAATTTTTCATCATTGTGGAATCATGGGTAGCACTGCACTGGATATGGGCAGCGTTATCTCTTACCAACAGGAGAGCGTCTTGCTCGTTTTCTTACTTCTTTGCTTAAAACAAGTAAAATTAGGACAAGGACTTGTTAGAAATTGATTGGTAATACTCAAAACAATTTTTAATTATTATTGTGTTCTTAAAAGAAAAAGTAATAAGTTCTGTTATTACAGATTTCCTCTCTCGTCTTCAATTTTCATTTTTATTGAGTAGGCGTCGATTTTATTTGAAATCGACTGAAGTTTTTACCGTCTGTGCGGAATAAAAAGTTGTTCGGGAACAAAGTATTTTATTCATCACTTCAGTAAAAACGTTTTATATTGATTTTTACCTAAATTTTAAGCTAAGCCTAGCATTTTTTTTTGTTATTTTTAAAATATATTTATCGGGTAAACCGGGTTTACTCGTTAAAGAGTTGCCTATTTGTGATTCTAGAGTCTGAATTATAGGTATAGAATGAAGGTGAAAAAGTTTCAGACAGACATAAACACACACAAACTTTTGCAATAATAATAATAATGATTTATTTATTAGTTATAGTGAGCTGCGAGCTGTAGTCGATCAAACTATTTTTTTTTTGTATAAAATTACTTATGATTATAGGTTAATTAAATAAATTTATGCTGTATTCAGGTGGTTATAGTTTTTCTAAATAACTTCTACTTTTATAAAGTTTCTTATGAAAGTATTTATCTATCAAAATATATTAAAGGAAAGAGTGACTGATTGACTGGCTGATTTATCAACGCACAGCTTAAACCGCTGAACGGATCGCGATGAAATTTGGAACACAGATAGGTTTTATGTCGTAGACGTCCACTAAGAAAGGATTTTGCTACGCGGGCAAAGCCGCGAGCATAAGCTGGTAGTTTATATGACTAATCATTCACTAATTAGAAAAAAAATAAAACCTAAGATTCTCACCAAGTCTTGCACGTAGCACTCATAAAAACTTCGTAGCGGTGCTACGCCAGCGTCTACGCTTCGTAGATGAGCTACGATATTTACATCTAGCCGCGCCGAAGCGAAGCACGTTTTGCTTTTAGTGCGCATAAATATTATAGTCAAATAAAATTATTTTATAGTTTTAAGCATTCATTTCATACATTATAATAATAGCTATCCACCTCTAAGCTATCGTACTAATGTTTGAAATTTGCTGAGCCCAGCGGTTTTACGCGTTTTTTATGTTATTTAATTTTAGAATGTGTTTACTCGTATATTTCGCATCATTTGTAATATAAGTAAGATGTGAAAGTATAGATGTCGTGTGTATGTGTTTGTTACCATTTTCTGTATTTTCAATACGTATACGGTATCCCGCCATTTAAGAATAATTACTACATAATTATGAAACAAAGTCGCCTGCCACGTCTATCTGTCCCTATGACGAGCGTCAAGATGGCGGGACCAAGTCTTGGATTTGCATGAAACATATACCAATATTTAGTACCTATTTAGTACTATTTAGTACCTCCGATCAAAAAATTAGTACCTCAACAGAAAAGCTGCGGCACAGCAAAAACCTTGGTCCCGCCATCTTGACGTCAAGATGGCGGGACCAAATTGATCCACTGCTTTCTGGAAGTTCTGATGAATTAAAATATTTAGTACCTATTTAGTACCTCTCAAATATCTTTTTAGAATTTTTATAACTTTTACGGTTTTAAAGATATTTAGCAAAAACCTTGGTCCCGCCATCTTGACGTTTTTAAAAAAACGTTTCACATCTAAACGCAAAGTTTTTCTTAAATTATTTTCTGGTCAATATTTAGTACCTTTTTGGTACTAAATATTCGCTTTTCACAAGTTTGTGCGTGTGACTCCGTCTGCTTGGAATAAGCATTTTTTTTATTCCCCATACAAACTTTTATGCTTTTCTGGAAGTTCTGATGAATTAAAATATTTAGTACATATTTAGTACCTCTCAAATATCTTTTTGGATTTTTCATAACTTTTACGGTTTTAAAGATATTTAGCAAAAAGCTCCAAGCATCTTTGCGCCCTGTTAACCCTTTCAGGACCATAAGACTAGGAGAGGTAATGTTATGGTTATTTCTGTATTATATGATCTTTTTTATGTCTATAAAAGATATTTTAAAGACAAAAAGTAAAAACCTATTATAGTTTTTTTGGAATTTCATGGTACATGGATGTCCCAATGGTCGTAAACGGTAAATTTTATTTGAAATTATTTATAGTTCTGTTTCAAGGCTAAAGGAATATCTAGGATCTAAACACTTATTAAAAACGCAAATTTACTACCTAAAATTATTAATTTATAAGAAATGAGTCAAGGTACAGAATAAAACAATTCAATCGGTCGTATAGTACAGGTGAACTTTGCATATGATACAGGTGTTGTTAGTGCGATTATCTTTTGGAATGTGCACAATACGCGCATAGTTTTCTGTTTATCATTTTCTCGATGGGTTGTAATAGAGTAGATCGTTTCATAGCTTTGCATAATAATATGGTAGGTACTTACTCATTTTTTCAGGAAGCCACAGAGACGTGCCTGATTCACAAACTACCAATTAATCTATTCTGACCGTGCTTCTCTGTGTACATGGTATATGCGTTGTTCACTGTTATGTAAAAAAGGTCGAAGAATAGTCTTAGATAATAAATATATCTTCTTATTCTTATTTTATCTTTGACCTGCGATCAAGCTCGTGTGTTACATTTCGTTGATCCATTAGACCAATGCCACCCATGTTTTTTTATTGTAGTGTGATATGAAACATTTAGTAAAAAATCGTACCTAATCGGGCGTTACGACTTTACTATTGTAATCAACTGGAAGCTTGTCTGGTAGCCAGCTACAATTATCATTGGAATGGCATGATTGACCATTACATGGTGCACTTTTATGCAATCAACCTTACCCTCCAGTCTGGCTAAACAATGACCCATGCGCCCTGTCCTAACAGAACAGTAGGAGAAGCTTTGCACATGGGTAGACTATACAGCTCTAACGGTGTAGGTACCGTTAATCACCCAGGTAGAAAGTTTACCCGAATTCACATGGATTTTTTATATGATACAAAAATGCATTTTATGACGACTACTATTATCTTAAGGCTATCCTAAGAATCTATATCGTTTTACAGTTGGCTGTTTCTATTCATTTCACGATATTTTTAAAGGTTTATAACTTTATTGAAATCAGTTATTTTTCTTTTATTGATATTGCTTGGTAACTATTCGTTTTTTTGAATAGCTATCATAATATTTTGTTCATATCGTCGTCCGAAAAAAGTATCTCTTTACGACCATAGGGACAGTACTGTCCCTTTTTATTTATGACTTTATAGCTTTATTAGGATCAGATTATCTAATTGTGTAGTAATTTACATAAATACTACATTTACCAGGCTATAGTTTATTCATGAAATTAATTTATAATTCTCACTTTAACATCTTGTGATTCTTGTGAAAACTTTTTCATTTTCGCACCTGACGATATGTCATCTTTTATAGATTATAGACACAGTATAGTTCTACTTTTATGGGTCTGCTAGCTATGAATAGTAAAAATGGACATTTAAATATTAGAAAACAAAAAAATATTTAAAATTGGCCAAGAATTTATTTAGATTTTTAAACTTTTGTGTTGGGTACACGGATGTCCCCATGGTCGTCAAAGGGTTAAAGTATGAAATCCGGAATAAAACCTATCCTATGTTTTTTTCAGGGTCTCAAACTATCTTCTTACCTAATTAAATTAATCATATTAAAAAAAATGTATGTTTTTTCTAAGTAGGTGTGTTAAATGTAAGTATTTTGTTAGTTAAAATAATAATAACTTAGAGATTATATTAACAAAAGATCATTTTTTAGTATACATAATTATATGTATAGGTATTTCAGTCCGGTCAAAATGGACATCAGAATTATTTTTGGTGTAATTATTAATAATAAACTGCCAAAAGTCACTAGAAATTCTATGTGTGCTAGAAAAGTTATTCCAAGACATATTTTCAATTACTAGTTTGTACGATATTAGATGTTTTTTATATTATTTTAGTTGGTTAAAAAGAAATATACAGTAATTTGACCCCATAGAAAAATTGCATAAAAATCATCATGTGGAATGATAGTTTCTCAAATGAGAAACCGAACAAGCCGAATATCGTAATCATGTGGAATTAAATGTGAAATGGAAAGAAACGATAATATTATGCAAGCTAAAATTCAAATATACTATCAGCAGTCTTCATAGAGAGCTCCAGTAGGTCTGTCTGAGCTCCATAATCAGTCCAGCTCGTAACACCAGAATATTGAATAGTCACCGAACTTAAATAATACCAACATGTGAAAACATTTTAGCTAATTCTGTCGGGGCAATTTTAATCCTGAATTCGATAATTTTTGAAGTAAAACTTCTTTAGGCGCGACTAGGGAGTAACTCAGATTTTTTTTCTGACGGAAGTAACGCTTACTTTTTTTTTCTGACGGAAGTAACGCTTACTATAGTCTGTGTAGTTTCCGCCATTTAAAAATAATAATTCTGATTGGTTGTAAGTATATGTCATATACTATGGTCTGTCTAATTTCTTTTTTTTTTAATAATATGGCAACATGTGCATTTTGCCAGTGTCGAGTAAAATTCGTGAATGTTCACGGGATATTAAATTGAAGTTTTACTTCAATCGCGCGTAAAGGTTACACGCACACACTTTTTTTTTATTACAAAAAAGGGAGGGAAATACAGGGGTAATTTTAATTCATATATAGAATATGATTTAATGAGTTAAAATTACCCCTGTATTTTCCTCCCTTTTTTGTAAAAAAAATCGGATTTATGATTAAAATTGCCCTGAAGGTGTATAAATAAAACTAAATAAACTAAAAATATACCTACCCTACAAATATAATACATCTATTAGTAGGTAGATATAATCAAGTTAGCCAAGTAGATAACCAAAAAAGGCTTATGTCTTTACACTTGTAGATGTTTTTGGCATTTTTCTATGGATGACTCCAATTACTGTATATTTCTTTTTAACCGGTCAAGATAATAATATAAAAAAAATCGTATCTAGTGGTATACGATTTTTTTAAGAATTGAAAATATGACTTGGAATAACTTTTCTAGCACACATAGAATTGCTAGTGACTTTTGGCAGTTTATTATTAATAAATACACCAATAATAATTCTGATGTCCATTTTGACCGGACTGAAATATCTATACATATAATTATGTATACTGAAAAATGATCTTTTGTTAATATAATCTCTAAGTTATTATTATTTTAACTAACAAAATACTTACATTTAACACACCTACTTAGAAAAAACATACATTTTTTTTTAAATATATGATTAATTTAATTAGGTAAGAAGATAGTTTGAGGCCCTGAAAAAAACATAGGATAGGTTTTATTCCGGATTTCATATTTTAACAGGGCGCAAAGATGCTTGGAGCTTTTTGCTAAATAACTTTAAAACCGTAAAAGTTATGAAAAATCTAAACAGATATTTGAGAGGTACTAAATATGTACTAAATATTTTAATTCATCAGAACTTCCAGAAAAGCATAAAAGTTTGTATGGGGAATAAAAAAATGCTTATTCCAAGCAGACGGAGTCACACGCACAAACTTGTGAAAGGCGAATATTTAGTACCAAAAAGGTACTAAATATTGACCAGAAAATAATTTAAGAAAAACTTTGCGTTTAGATGTGAAACGTTTTTTTAAAAACGTCAAGATGGCGGGACCAAGGTTTTTGCTAAATATCTTTAAAACCGTAAAAGTTATGAAAAATCTAAACAGATATTTGAGAGGTACTAAATAGGTACTAAATATTTTAATTCATCAGAACTTCCAGAAAGCAGTGGATCAATTTGGTCCCGCCATCTTGACGTCAAGATGGCGGGACCAAGGTTTTTGCTGTGCCGCAGCTTTTCTGTTGAGGTACTAATTTTTTGATCGGAGGTACTAAATAGTACTAAATAGGTACTAAATATTGGTATATGTTTCATGCAAATCCAAGACTTGGTCCCGCCATCTTGACGCTCGTGTCCCTATGTATGCTTAAATCTTGAAAACCACGCAACTAATTTTGATGCAGTTTTCTTTACTAGATAGAATGATTCAAGAGAAAGGTTTATATGTATAATACATGCATAATATAGTAGACTACACTGGTAATTACATTGTTTTTTTTTTTTTTTTTAATCTATTTATTTGATGAAAAAAGAGGGTTTGATCTATGTAGATCATGCCACCCCCATCGGACAAGATTATATATACAATAATTAATCTATGAGCTATGATTACAATCTACGTTTCATGCACAATAAAGCAAGCTGGAACACCATTCCAGCCACCTCTGAATGAGGATCAGCCAGGACGATGTTACAGCTTGCGAAATCTCTTAAATTAACACCTGTCGCATGCAAAATCTCCATTCTCTCTCTTTCGACTCGGACACATTCCACCAACACGTGGTAAACGTCTTCTACTACTCCACATTCGGTACAGTTTGGGGAGGTATTCTTTTTCATTAGATAAATAAAACTGTTTAGTGGAATGTGTCCGGCTCGAAGTCTTAGCGCAGTAACAATCACTTGTCTAGGCATACGTGTAGATATAAACCAAGGTGCTCGGGGCAGGACAGGTTGAATTGTCCGATACCATATCCCCTTAGACAGAGACCTTTCATCAAAATGTTCCTTCCACATATTGAGACACTTAGTTTTTACTAAATATAAAAGTTCCGAGTGAAACGGCTTTACGTCAAATGAAATTCCGTTCGTGATAGCATCTTTTGCTAAGCTATCTGCCTTTTCATTACCATGTATTCCGATATGTGAGGGTAGCCATTGTAGTGTTACTATTATATTTTTATTATACAATTTACTGATCTGATCTAATATGCAGTAAGCTATCGGTGTGCCTCGAATATTCGAGGAACACCGAGCTAGGTGCTGTAGTGCGCTTCTCGAGTCTGTGAGAATGACGTAAGTCCCGTTATCAAAAGAATCTATGTAGGATAACGCCTCCGCGATAGCGATCAGTTCAGTATGCATTATGGATATTTTGCTATTAATACTGAGTTTTATATCCGACTTAGTTTGAATATCATAAAAGGCACACCCTCCCATACCGGACCTTTCCATTGATCCGTCTGTGTAGATCTGGTAGATATTAGAGTATTTCGTGTCCAAAAATTGTTCACAGAGTGATTTTAAAACAATAGGTTCATAAGCATTCTTAGTAACAATTCGGTTAGGCGCTGCGAAGTGTGCACGGGTCCTCTAGTAGTAGGTATTATAAACGCGACGTTTTTGTTTATTTTAAACCATAATATATATTCATTTGTTCACATAACCATTTGTTCACATAATGTATAATAATATAACATAAGTAGTAGGTAAAACGGTTTTAGACGGTTAAAATAAGGAAATCAGGTAATTGATTTAGATATCAAATCACTTATCTATTCATGGAATAGAAAAAAGTCCCCCAATCTAAATATAGCCGCATGTTTTTTCCCGCAGTACTTTACCTATTAGAGTTATCAAATCTTATCAGAGCTGGTTCAGGGGATTATTTTTAAGAGGGTATTTGGTGGCACTTGACTTTGCAAATGTATATTTATTGGCTTTTTTATCTGACCTTTTATGTATATTTTTATAGTAAATTGTATTATTTATAGTACTCTTATACTAGCTTGTTCTAACGGCTCTACCTGATTGACAATTTTTTTTCTTAGCTGAAAGATAAAGCCTCATTGCGTTCTGTGATTTCTTGAGATCGATTTTAACCCTTCCGCGTGAATTAAAATAAAAGGGTTGTTCAAGATACATTTTAAATATGTTTACTTCAAAGATATAACTTCACAATTACCTTTATAGTAAATAGGCTTACCTTATAATAATTTAATATTTCAATTTCACATTTAATTTTGGTAATTTGAATTTGCGTTATCGTTTGTTTCTTGCCACTTTGGCATTAAAAAAAAGGTAGCACTCCGGGAGTGCCGGCAGAAGTGAAAACTTCAATATTAACGTTGTGTTTAATTATAAAAGTACTATCATTTATGAGGTAGAATACAATGTTTATTTATTGCGCTATCGTACACAAATATGACAATTTATATGTTGTTATTTATAATATTATATCGTTATTTATATATTACATTAAAATTTATCTCTCAGAAAAATCAACTTCCATCCATAATTTCGACGACTTTTACACCATCAACAGAGCAGCACACTCAGGCACGGTAGAAAGAGTGGGAGATACTAGTTCCTCTCCCTTCCCCTCGATCTTACGCTTTTTCGATCAGCATCACGTGACCCTGACGCGAGTTTTAAAGTTTTTACCCATACAAAAAAGTGCTCAGCGCCGCTAAAGAAGTTTTCACTTCAAAAACGCTGACAGAACATTTTTTTATGATGTACTCATATAATATTTTATGATGTATAATGTATTACAATGAATCCGAAATTAATCCGTCCGTGCGAAACTCTAACGCGATTACGCGATTAATACAATGTATTTTAGCTCGAATTTATATTCATAAAATTCCAATGTATCGAACAATTATTAACATAACATAACTTAATTAAGATACCTAATTTAGTGTCGTTAATGTGAACATAATATACCATTTGGATTTCCCATAAATACCAACTACAGAAATGTTAACAAAATATGTAGCAATAACATTATTTACAAAACCGTATACCTATTTAATGTTTTTAACCCCCGACGCAAAAACGACGGGGTGTTATAAGTTTGACGTGTATGTCTGTCTGTCGGTCTATCTGTCTGTCTGTGTGTGTCTGTCTGTGGCATCGTAGCTCCCGAACGGATGAACGGATTTTGATTTAGTTTTTTTGTTTGAAAGTAGAGTTAGTCGAGAGTGTTCCTAACCATGTTTGGTGGAAATCGGTTCAAGATGGCCGCCGCTACAAAATGGCGGATAACTTTTTTCTTCCACGACCCCCTCAATATGGGTATCAAATGAAAGGGTAGTAAAATACAACGCATTTTGACAAATTTAAAATCCAAGATGGCCGCCACCACAAAACCGCGAATTACATATTTCGAAAGCGTTGCATTGGGGAGTATTGTATAATTTTATTATACATCGACCCATGTTCAATATTCTCCGCGAGCAAAAGAAAAAAATTGAAGTCACATAAACTTTGATGCTAAATAACTCTAAAACCTGACACTTTTGGAGAGTGGATACCACGATATTTATTGTTGATATTGATGTCCAAAAAGGTTTGGATGAACTGTGTGAAAGAGGATTTGCATGCTAGGGGAGTGGATGAAGATTTGACGGATGATATAGTGGAATGGAGGAGAAAAACGTGTTGTGCCGACCCTACCTAGTGTGGGATATGGGCAGGAAGATGATGATTGATGTCCAAAAATCTTCAAACCCCTTTACTTCGCCGCCTGCTCGTTTGCCACCACACACATACATATAATCACGTCTGATTCCCGTTGAGGTAGGCAGAGACTATTTCCCTTCACTTGGTACGATCCTGACACACCTCTTGCCTCTTGCAGTTTACCACCAATGGTATATAAAAACATCGATGCAATATTAGATAAAACCACAGTTTATTTTTTTGTAAAATTGTGCTAGAACTAATGAATTCCAATCCGTAGGTACGTAGGTACATTATGTTCTTAGCGCCAAAACTACTATACCACCCTCATTTGTACATAAAAGTAAAATAGTCTTACACGTTATGCATCAATAAAAACGTTTAGGGTTCTGTAGTCAAAAGGTGTTTCAAAGAAACCCTATTATGAATGCTTTGCTGAACATGTGCCCGTTTGTCCTAGGCAGGGGATGATATAATATATAATCACACTTATATTATTTATGCAAAAGTTTGAGTACCTAATGTGAGTGAATGTGTATGTTTGTTACTTCATCACTCAACGGGTGGATCGATTGAGCTGCAATTTGGTATTAGAGCTTAGACCCTGGAATAAATACATAGGCTACTGCAGAGGGTAAAACCACTGGGCACAGCTAGATATATAGAAAAATAAATATAAATATATAATGTTTACACATCTCAGTAACTAAAAAATACATTGTACTTTGAATATGGTGGCTTTTTTACGATTAAGCGTATTCCAATGCAATCAAGTTGTTGTTTTCACTAACATTTCGCTATATAACATAATTTAGATTTTTTGCGGACAGTGTCAACACATTTTATATCTTTTGGCCATTCATTCATTATAATAATAAAAAATAATCTACATTTGATGGTAACAGGATAGTTCCATAATGTATTCATACTAAATATTCAAAGAAAAGACGTTGTTTACAGCATTGACTAAAAGGTTTTTAATAGCGCATATTTTTAAATGCGATTAATCCCTACATATCTGTGCCCAACTCGCACATGACTGGTTTATGCATTAACGTAGCTGTCATAGATTAAATATTAGATAATATATCCAAAAGTGAATTTTACCTAATATTATGATGTACTAGGTATAAAGACATTTTTTTTCTAAATTAATTGCCTAATTTATAACATGTCATCGTGTTGTTTAACATATTAATTGGTAAATAACAAAAATAATGCGTAGGTATATATATTATAATAAAAACTAATTTCTTAGTATAGTTTGAAAAAATATTTATTTATAATAAGTAATGCCGAGTGGTTCTGAAGCTAAAAGTAGCTTATTAATTTTGAGGAGGACTAAGTACATTCTCTTCAAATTTTATCCTAAGATTCACACAAGCTTTCGCTTTTTTAATGTTATTTATAATTCTATATAATTCAGTCTCAAAACATTGATCAGCTGGAAATCTGATAATATTTTTTGTGTCGGTCGAATAAAATCTATTAAATTTAGGTTCATAGTTTTGGAGTGGCCAATATTATTATAATGTGAATGTCCCATGCACAGTTTGAGCACAGAGTGGCTTTGCTAACACGTTTTATTTTCACGCCATCTAGCTACGGGTGGAAGCAACTCCTCCTCATCAACGAACCAGAGGCTCAGATCCACGTGGCAGGCAAGTCTACCTGTTTGCTCATGATGAAGTCCTTCGCCAACTTCCTGAAGAAGGAAGAAATTATCTACACACCCTGGGACACCACTTCTGATGCCGGACTGAACAAAACCGAGAATCTGAAGCTTTACCTTGGATATAAATACACAAGTAAGTAGCGCCATCTATGTTAAGAATTTTGAAACTCTAGCGACTAGTCACAACAACTCCGTTGGTGCTGAAATTTCAGCGCTGAATTTCAGACGTAATTTGTCAGCCGTCAAATAGATGTCGTTGTTGTACAGGTTCGAATGGAATCGCGCGGTCATTATATACGACACTCCAGCGTATTTGTCCAACGTTGGCGAAACAGGCGGGTACCTGTTAGCTGCCACGATACATTTCTACATGATAACAGCTGGGATTGACGTGTTTGGATGGGAGATACTCTCTCTCCAGACATATGAAGACATGCTTGAACAGATCGTAGGGAATAATTACGCGAGTGAGTTTGTTTGGGGGAAATTTGCTTGAAAAAAAAACTTGGAGAAAGGTAGCACGAGTGAGTGACTTGCACGTTTGATATAAAGAGTTATCTAATAAAATACAAACTTATCTGAATCAGTGGTTAAAAATGAAACTAACTGCTGAAGCCACGTTTATGTCTTTGTATAAGAGACACTAGCGACATTTTCAATAGGCCAGTAAAGTTTGTGTGTGAACACTTGCACATTGAGTTCTAAGTTTTTTCACCACGAAAGCACGCGTGTTTTGATATAAGGAAATTGTTTTTTTTTTTTATATAGATAATATTTTCTCAGCAAAGAGAGTGAAAGGGAGTTAATAAAAGTTATATTTTCTATGATATTTTCAGTGTGGTTTTCGAAAGATACATAATAAACCTTTTCTCTACTATAAGCAGTTAGTATTACAGACTGCCACTATTTTATACAAATACTATCTTATGCTCGCGGCTTTGCTCGCGTGGCAAAATCCTTTCTTAGCGGATCTTTACGCCTTAAAACCTACCTGTTTGCCAAATTTCAATCCAATCTGTCCAGTGGTTTAGGCTGTGCGTTGATAGATCAGGCAATCAGTCACGCTTTTCTTTTATATATTTAGAAGAAGAAGAACCCGTGTGGAAAGTAAGCAAATTTGTTTTATACCATGTAGTGATATTTAGATAAGTAGAATTAAAGATTGCTACTATTTTATAAAGACTAAGAAAGACTCAAATCTCGGGCCGTTTGTTTAAGAAAATCACTTGTATTTTCCGACGGATCTCAGGTGTCAGTTACACGTGTAAGACACAAACGTACCCTTGTAAGGTGCTGCCCTTGTCACAGAGTTGACAACACAACGCCAAATGAGCCACTTTGAGACTTCTTTCTAGGGGTCTGGAGTGAGTGACAGAGGTACAATGTGTTTAGCAAAACACGCATAAGGTCTGGAATATTTTTAGTAGGGGTCTGGAGTGAGTGACAGAGGTACAATGTGTTTAGTAAAACACGGGTAAGATGTCCGAAATATTTTTAACTGGGTTATTTATGTGGTCAAGTCAATTATTGGGTATGTGACACGGGTTTAGAAATCGAAAATGTATTTGGTTTTAGTTAGATATTGGTTCCGTAATAATAGTATATCTAATTAAAAAATATAATAAATACGACGTCGACTTGTAACCCTTCTCCGTTTTTGTGTTTCGTCGGTAAAAATGGATAAATTATGCAGCTAGTTTTTGGGTAAGTAAAAAAAAAGCTAGATTCACTACGTCACGTTCATTTCCCTTCAACTTCAGTATTACGCTGCTGAGGCCTCCTCTAAAAGAAAGAGCACCTAGGACGTGTTGTATTAAAATTATGTTATTAGTGTCTAAGGTGTATTGTTCAATCATTAGGATTTCAGTTTTTTTTAATATATTTAAAAATAAAAAAAATGTTAAGTACCTAAGTAAGCGTCCAGTATTTTTTAATAATCTACTAAACAAAAAATCTAGTTAGTAAAGTTACTTCGAATGAGTACTTAAAAACCATTATTCACTCATTGATGCAAGAAACCAAACTACTCGCATTAATAGGACCACTCAGCAATGTGCGCTCAGCGATATCGCACTAAAACCTAGTCTTACACCGAACAAATTTCCTCCTATTGGATCCAATTCGCATTCAATCATTCCGTCCGAACAATCTTCAATGTAATCACGAAGGATGCGAGCCAGTACGTGGTCAAATATTTAATTGGATCTGCTAGCAAATACTATTTGGGATCGAGATGCCAATGTCTACAATCGTTTTGATCTATTTTATATGCTGCCCCATTCACTCGCTGAAAAGTCTTTCTAGGGCAGATGAACCGGCAACGATGAGCGAGTATCGAGTAGAGCTAGAATGTAAAACGAGTTGGCGAGCGGCGAGGAGCGAGTGCGTAGTTCCGATAGTTGTGTAGCTCAGCTATAAGCGAGTGTGCGAGTGAGACGGGTGATTACTCGCACTGCACTGTAGAGAAATGACCGCTGGTTGCTCGCTCGGCGTCAGTTCTGATAAAGCGCAAGTATCGCCTGTATGTCTTAGGTACCTGTCCTACCGAAGTCGAGAAAACGAGTAACCATCGACTATTTTCTCGCTCAAGAAACGTACAAGCGATATCACATTCTATGTAAACAAAAGAGATGCATATACAAATAGTTGATCGCTGACTGTTCACACTGGCTGCAAGGACTCGCTTCACTAGTTGTCGCTGAGCGATAAAAGCTATGAAAGATAACACTCGAACGTCTTTCTTTGCAAATTTTCGCTTCACGATGTTATTGACAACGAGATAGGCTATTTGCTATCAGCAATTGCAACAATTGCGGCAGCAAATGCCACTGGCAACTTTCTGCCAACTATACCAGTGATATTACTGAGCATTACAAAATTCAACAACTTATAATATCTCAGTGTGACAGGCAAAGTGCAGTGCCGCGCAAATTTATTATTTCCACAAGGTAAAGAACAACAACAACTAAAAATTCAACAACTAAATATTAAAATTAATTGTTCATTCTTCAGTTACCCTCACTTCGAGCGGTCTTATCACTCAGAGCGACCTTAACCGAGTCTATCTCATCATTTAGAAAAAACTTTCCCCGACATTTCCCTTGGAATCGGTTTATTTTTTCCTCCAATCCACGAGCACAACATAAAAACTCGCACAAACACAATAAAAGCCCAGACAATGTGAGGGTTGACCTCCGAATCATTATCAGAAAACCATCGTACTAATAGCTTCTTATCTTTGGCGGCTCTCCAACTAGATTCAAAACACTCTACTCCGTTATTCACTCATTTGTTCTCACTGATTACTGGTGCTTCTTTTTTGTTTGTCTTTTAAGCCCAATATTACAAGAAAAAATTATCATACAAGATTTTGAGTCGGGAGAGATTTACCCCACCTACTTGATCAAAAACGTGAGGGGCGAGATATTGACTTAATTTTTTTTTGTCCATAATGTAGATTATCGAAAAATATTGGACATGTATCTTTTAAATTTGAAAAAAATAAAAACATAAGCAATGCACTAAAGTTGCTTAGTGACGTTACATCACTAAATCTAGTACATTTTTGTTTAGTGGTGTGACGTCACGCGTCCTAACACAGAATCTTATAAGCATTAATTATAATATTATCTCAGCCATTTTTTATTTTATTTGCATGAAAAAAAAAGTGATTTATTATGTTTTTTATTACCTACAAAGCACAGCTACAAAATCACATTTTATGCTGAAAGTCGTTACGGATCCTCATTGCGGTAGAACACTTGCCAAGTTATAAATGCATATCGTAAAATGTATTCGTTATGACAATTTTAAACTAAGAGTATATTAAACATGGTTGCTTTGATGCTTCCTCAACTAAATAAATAACCTATTTGCTTCGAGGTTCGTTAAATCCCACACTCTTTGCGGTAGGAGTATATGGTGAGGCTTGCTAATTTTACATTTATTCATGTGTTGCAATACCAGATTTAGGGGGGCACGTGCCTCCCTTCCCCCTTCCTCCAGAAAGTTATGGAGTTTACAGCGCCCAGCGATTTTACCTACACTTGGACCCTGGAATAACACACAGTGGCCTTTATGTTATTCCAGGGTCTAAGCTATCTATATGTATACCAATTCAGCTCAATCGGTCCACCCGTTTAGGCATGGAACAGTTACAAACATAGATTCAGACATCCATGCTTCTATAATATTCTTACAAACTTTCACGTTTTATAATACTCGTATTAGTAGGAACCAATCGTGGATCGTGGATCGTGGTACCAATCTCATCAGATCAGATTTGTTTATATTGGCTGCACCTTGTGCCCCCAACAAAAAAACCTGAATCCGCCCTTGTAATTCTCAACTTTATTACGGTTACTTTTTCTCAAATTTTGGGTTATAACAACGATGTTTTAACATAAAACAAACAAAAATACAACATGTGGAGTAGTAAAAAGTTGTTTATTTCAAGTAGTGGTTTAGGTATTTCAATAGCTGCCAAATATTTTTCTCCAAGGCAGTTTGCAGTAAGCTTTACAAAGAAACATTTTCAAAACGTTAATTTTACGAATTTATATTTAGAAAATTTGTCATTTTGTGCAAGCGAGAGTTGCACATATATTTTTTTAATATATAGACCTAGAAGGCGGGATAAAGCCCCCCCTGGCTTCACTGAACATCATGCCGGAATACGATCATAATGTTCGCTTGGCGACACGGTTTTGTCCAGTGGGTGGTAACTAGCCACGGCCAAAGCCAATCACATCATTGCTTTATTGTTCTCTATTACGTTGCTGTATCTGAGTTTACTCGTATGTATAGCTTAAATGGAACATCTTAGCAGCACCCCATTCATTGGAGAAATTTTACTTCCCGAATTGTATGGAATATTGAGAGCTCGTGCCAACTCAAACAGAAATTAATAAAAGCAAGTGCGAGTTGGGCTTGCATACGAGTTCCATACGGTTGTATGAAAACTTACTAATATTAAAAACGTGAAAGTTTGTAAGAATGTATGGATGTCTGGATGTATGTTTGTTACTGTTTCACGCCTAAAGAGGTGGACCGATTGCGCTTAAATTTGGCAGCAGCAAGCTATACATTATACTGTGATATTCTATAGCTGTTCTTACTCCTGTTTTTAGGGATATGCATTACGTATACCACCTTATGCTATAAGTTGCAATGATAATATGTGGGACTCCTTGCTGAAAGATGGTGTAACCGGCGACTTTTTAGCCACTATTCAGCGGAGGCGACAGTTAAGCTCTTGCATTCTACACCTTACTTCCTAATTAATAATTTGTCAAGGCTCAGTGGTTGGCTCAGTTCTTCGAAAAATAAATAAGGTCCATTTCAAGCGGGTTTCATGCCCTAGACATTGGACGTAATAAATAATAATAATAATTGAGGTTTATACTCCGACATAACAGGTTACCTATGTACTTACACTGTCAAAGTCAAAGCATAACCACTACAGTTTACAAGCTGGACGTACGACTATTGGACCACGGACGCTACAACGTGGACATACCTGGCAAGCGGTTGGCTAAACACAGAAATGATTGGTGCCTATATTATAATGATAGACGATGTTGTAGCAAGCCTAGTAAATGGTGATAACTGACAATGGGAACGAATTAGGTCGTATTGAACACAGCTCTGAACAATCAACAATCTGGGGGAGAACTAACAGTAGGATATCTGAAAATAGTACTAACTTTATTGTGTTATAAAGAATTCATTAAAAGCTTTATATTACTTTCACCTGTCTGTTGTCTGTCTGTCTGTCTGTCTGTCTGTCTGTAATCAAATCTTGCAAGTTTAATTTGACCCACTTCCCGGTTTCCAATTGAGATGAAAATTTGCATGCGTATGTAAATCGGATGACAATGCAATATTTTTATGACATCAAGCAGATCTGATGATGAAGCGGGAAGGTGGCCATAGGAACTCCGTCATAAAACAACGCAACCCCATCGAGTTTGGGTTCATTTGATTCGTCTTGACGAGTACTTTATGATGCAAAATGATAATAATAAATAAAGCTTGTTTTTAAAAAGTATTTTTAAAATTTCACTTGTTTTCCTATAAATATCAAGATTACTGTGACCATTTTGAGATGGCTAAATGCGGTACCCTAAAAATACACAAAAAGTCTCTTATTCATTTTGTATTCCCACAACTGATAAATTAGTTTTATTGTGTTATCTCAATAATTAATTAACTGCATATTTTGATATAATTAGCTTATACAATAATACTCGTATTATTTTTTCCCCATCAATGATTTATGTTGTCATAATATTTAAGTCAAAAATTATTTATGCAAACGATACAGTCATTTAGAGAGATAAGTAATAGTGACTATAATAAACAACTAGGTGATTTATTTTAACGTGTTCAAAATTAATATTACGACAATAAATTAATATAAAACAATTTTGGGATGACTTAAGAAAATACTAAATTGTCTAGACTGAACTGTTGACATGATTCTCGTGCGTGTTTGAGCTTCGGCCATTGCACTAACAGGAATAATTATAATAAATAATAATATATGTGTACGCCTATAAAAAGGCTCGGGTTTAGTCCGTGTTTAAGAGCAATAATAATAAAATTTATATATGAGGTGTGTATAATTTAATGGACTTATTTTTTATAAAATGAACGGTAAATAATCAGACGTTTCGCTTGTTGTTGATCGGTCACCATTTCCTTTATTGACCCTTTGGTGCCCTTCGGTGCCCTAGAGGTGTTGTCGGAGCGGTGCCTTTGATGTGTTTATACACGTGTAACTAATACATAATATTAAAAATCTATCTATCTATCTACTCAGCCTGTATCCACCCACTGCTGGGTATATGCCTCCTCATGTTCACGCCACACCTTCCGATCCTGTGCGAGTCTCCAGGTCCAGGATCCAGGAATCCAGGTCCCCCAGGCATACTTCACAATATCGTCCGACCATCGGGCTGGTGGTCTGCCTCGATATCTGTGCCCTTGTGGATCCCATACTGTCATAGCCTTGGTCCACCTGTTTTTATCCCGTCTTGCCAAGTGTACTGCCCATCTCCACTTTAACCTGGCTATCCGTAGGTATACGGTCTTCAATCTTGGTACGACAGCGAATTTCTACGTTTGGTACACGATATTAAAAATATAGATGAATAAATCTTTTGATACACTAGAATTATTAAAAAAAGAATTTGAAAATTGCGTATAATATGTTGCGGCTAAAGCCCGTAGTTTAAATCTAGATGTAGCCGGTCACTGCTGGCTAAAGTTACGTGTATCCAATTTATTTTCGGCTATAACTATGCAAACGTGAGGCAAATTGTTATCAACTCGTATAATTGTTGTTGTTGTATATTGTAATTGTTGTTGGTGATCGTCATACCTGATAAGTTGACATAATTAATTTATTATTTCTTATTTGTGTGTAAACCATAAATAAATAAATAAATAAAGTATCCCTAGAATTATCACTTACCATCAGGAGAGCGTCTTGCTCGTCTTCTCGTCTTCTTACTTCATTGTATAAAAAAAGAAAAAAAGCAAAGGACGTAAGGTGGACCCCACAATGTGGACAGACTTTCTTTAATTCGATCTGTCCTAGAATAGAATAGAAATACTCTTTTATTGCGACCAATATAACAAAAAGTACCTACTAAAAATTACTATGACAATATCATAATATTGGCTCACAATGGGTGCACAAGCGATTTCTTCCCGACAACCAACTTCTAGACGGATACATTTTTTTATGAAGAGTAGGGATTATGTGGAAATGTTAGGTATTTTAAAAACCTAGGTCACCACTTTCTATGTTCTTTGCCCTTTCTAAGTACGATCTTTCTCTTAGTGAGTTTTCACTAGGTTTTTACTGATAGAAAGACCTTAAACAATTGAAATAAAAAAAACTTTTTAAAAACATGCTTTTATTATTATTACCATCTAGCACCAAAGTACTCGTCAAGATGAATCAAATGAGCCTAAACTCGATGGGGTTGCATCGTTTAATTACAAAGTTCTTACGGCCACCTTCCTGCTCCATCATCAGATCAGCACCATGTCATAATAATATTGCATTATCATCCGATTTATACATGCATGCCAAATTTCAGCTCAATCAGAAATCGGGAAGTGGATCAAAGTAAACTTCTAACATTTAATTACAGACAGATAACAGACAGGTGAAAGTAAATCCAAGCTTGTAAAAAGACACTGGAGCGGTGAGGATACGTAGAGAATATAAAGTAAAAATAATATATAGATATAGAAAACCTTACCAAGTATCGAGACAAAAGCACATAGGCTTCGCTTTCTCAGCCACATGTTATGAATGAGAAAGGATCGTGTGATATTCGATACTATAATAATATATTTTTTAGGTTCTATATAAAAACTAATATAATAGTCAAAAGGTGAGATTATTGCAGTCATAAAAATAATAATATAATAAATGTAAATTGTCAATAAAAAGCGCGCATATTTTTTCTGTTTTGAAAAATATACGTATTATTAAAACATTGATTTAAGATTAGATATCACAGTAGTATCATATTACATATCTATCTACCTCTACTATAATTATTATAGAATAATATAGAATTTAAAAGGCAAGAGCAGCAATATTCAAAAATTCTTTTAATGCCGATTTTTAATATATCAAACTGAAAACACTTAAAATGTGTGCAATAATATTATGGAGGGCTGGTCTAAAGGAATTTAAAAAAAAAAAATTCTACGAATTTATATTTCAAATTTTGTCAAATAGTGCGAGCGAGAGAGCGTCACTCGATATATACGCTCCTAACCAAGTATCATTGGCGAGCGGATCATGTTATAATTTGTAATTCGATATTAATGTGTTTTATATTTATTTTAGGTTCTACAAAAAATAATGTAATAGGCGAAAGGTGAGATTATTGCAGTCATAAAAAAAATAATAAATGTAAATTGTCAATAAAGGTTAATAGGTGTATCGGCAGCTTAGATTATAGCTATTAAGTTTAGTTGCCACATAGTTAAATTCGGGGGACCAGAAACGGAAGTGGCACTGTTTCTTGTGTAACGCAGGCTAACATCGTTTCGTGATTGGTAGACATGTAATGGGAGTGACGGGAAGTGACGTTAGCCAATGAGAGTCGAGTAGTTGCACGGTCGTCCGCTAGGGGCGCTGTTGTGAGCGAGCGGTAGGGCGGACGGGCGTGAGGTATTATATTGAGCTGTGTAGACGACGGAGACTCACTTTACGTTTGGCTGGCGACCGGGACGGACACTTTACCTTTGACGGGCGACTGGGACGGTCACTATACGGTTTGGGTATCGAATTAGTTATCGAAGCGTTCGTAGCTTTGCGGAACACTCGGTCCCCGTTAATATTGTGTAATTCTGAGTAGTGTAATATCATCCCTAATCACATTGTAATGTAACTGTTTGCAAGTGTAATAAAACGAATCATATTGTGATGTGATGTCTTATTCTTCTCGCCCGTTGTATCCACGCTGTAAACCATGCTTGAGGGGCTCCAGAATGGGCGACAATAGTGACACATATAGGTTACTACGCTAAGCGCCCGGTATCTTGTCCCGACATCAGAAGTGGGATAAAGAACGGTGAAATAATTTAACGTGTTTTTTTTTCAATGTTTCAGTTTGCCTGCCTTGTTTGCCGCACCTGGCTTTTCCTGTGGCGAGTGCTGAGTGCCCGAACTGCGCGCTGTGTTTGCGCAGATGTCTACGCGATATGCGCGCTGTGTCTGTGAGATGTCTACGTGATCTGCCTGCCGTGTCCGCGCGCTATAGCTGCGCGACCTCTGCAGTGGAGCGCATTTGCTAGCGCTCGTGTGTGCGCGCCTGTTCCTGATTGCGTGCGTGCATACGTGCGTGTATGCGTGCGTGCTGAGTCTGCTGCGCTGTGACCTGCGATGCTGCTGGTTGAGCAACGAGTCGACCTTGGTGTGACTGTGAGCTTTGAGTCAATCTGAGAGATCGAGTCTTATCAGCGATGCAAATTATTTGGTGAGTCGATTCCACGATTTTTTTTGTTCATGCCTATTGCAGTCTACGTAACCGTAGCTTGTTTTGTCTACTCTTGTAGTAGCATTTTAGTGTGCGATGAGCGGTAGTGGATAATTTGATGCCTGAGCTAAGTTTTAATGTCGCTCAATGCTAATTACCTACCCTCACTTTTTTGTAAATAGTTGAACATGGCTCGCAGTGTAGTCAGCTTAGAACAAAGCTTAGAAGTGTTATCTGATAATTAGTTAGGCCCTCGCGTTGTGTTAATGGAAGTAAAATAAGAAATTCTGAGATTTTAGTCTTAGACTGATTACAATAAATGAGGTTAGGTTTGAGTTAGGTTAGGTGCACTATTGAAAATTGCAATTTTAATGCCACCGGTTTGTGTACCGGTATAATACGATATTCAGAGATCTTAGGCTTACATTATAATTGAGGTTAGGATTGAGTCAGGTAAAGGAAACGAAATTCTGTGCTGTGGTATCTTTATTACAGATGAGTGACGTCAAGCAGCGCGTGCGGTCGTGCGATGTGCTGGCCTGAGCATCGGTGCGTGTGCGGTCACATGGCGCGCTATCCTGAGCATCGGCGCGTGTGGTCGTGCGACGCGCGGTCGTTCTGAGTGTGCAGAGGAGAGAGAAAAAAAAAAGGGGGGGAGGAGAGAAAAAAAAAAAAAAAGGGGGGGAGGAGAGAGAAAGGATTTGTATCGCCTTTTATGTTTAGTTGCCAGTCACCACGAGAGATAGAGGTCCAAACCAAACCAAACCAACAAAACCAAAAAAAAAAAAAAAAAAAAAAAAAAAAATTTTGAATTAGTAGCCTTTTTTCACGGTAGTCGATAGCAAATTATCTTGTTCCCAGGGAGAGTTTGTGTAGTTCATGCGGATTTTTATTTCGAGTTATAATACGACTAGTTTCCAACTCTTGAAGTGAAATTACCTAGACAAAGTGGTGTGATCAGTTGCGGTTGGAGGTGACACGGCTGTTCGATGTGTGTTGTGAGATAGTCGAAAGGATTCAGATGTCTGGGTCGAACCCTATGGGCTACTGCGGGAGCTATAGATCGAAGAGACTCTGTTATCCGGGCTATTGTTATGCTGTGAGTGCATAGTGAGTAGTCGTGGGGATGCAGAGATCCGGGTCGAACCCTACTGGCCGCTGCGGTTGCCGTAGATCGAAGGGATTCTGTTATCCGGGCTACTGTTGATGCGGTGAGTGCATGGTGAATAGTCGAGGGGATGCAGAGATCCGGGTCGAACCCTACTGGCTACTGCGGTTGCCGTAGATCGAAGGGATTCTGTTATCCGGGCTATTGTTGATGCGGTGAGCGCATAGTGAGTAGTCGAAAGGATGCAGGGGTCCGGGTCGAACCCTACTGGCTGCTGCGGTTGCCGTAGATCGAAGGGACTCTGTTATCCGGGCTATTGTTGGTGCAGTGAGTCCAGAGTCAGTCGAAAGGATTTTGTGATCTGGGTCGAATCCTACTAGCTGCTGCGGTGGCTGTAGATCGAAGAGACACTCTTATCCGGTCTGTACTGCTGGTGCATCTTGAGTTTTGAGCTGTCGCGTGTCACAACCGAACTTGATGGCATACTAAGTCGCTGGGGTATATTTTCTAATGAGAGCCTCGATTATCTGTCTCTTTTGAAAGAATTATGTCAGGATGAACGAGCGGTGAAATGTGGAATCAATTAAAATGGTGTCTTTTTGTTGTAGATGTGCAGTAAGATCGCGCTGGGAGAGCTCACCCTGCGAGAGTTCGCTATGCAAGAAGATCGCCCGAGGACGTGCGAGCGTCAGGAAGGCCGTATCGGCAGCATAGATTATAGCTATTAAGTTTAGTTGCCACATAGTTAAATTCGGGGGACCAGAAACGGAAGTGGCACTGTTTCTTGTGTAACGCAGGCTAACATCGTTTCGTGATTGGTAGACATGTAATGGGAGTGACGGGAAGTGACGTTAGCCAATGAGAGTCGAGTAGTTGCACGGTCGTCCGCTAGGGGCGCTGTTGTGAGCGAGCGGTAGGGCGGACGGGCGTGAGGTATTATATTGAGCTGTGTAGACGACGGAGACTCACTTTACGTTTGGCTGGCGACCGGGACGGACACTTTACCTTTGACGGGCGACTGGGACGGTCACTATACGGTTTGGGTATCGAATTAGTTATCGAAGCGTTCGTAGCTTTGCGGAACACTCGGTCCCCGTTAATATTGTGTAATTCTGAGTAGTGTAATATCATCCCTAATCACATTGTAATGTAACTGTTTGCAAGTGTAATAAAACGAATCATATTGTGATGTGATGTCTTATTCTTCTCGCCCGTTGTATCCACGCTGTAAACCATGCTTGAGGGGCTCCAGAATGGGCGACAATAGTGACACATATAGGTTACTACGCTAAGCGCCCGGTATCTTGTCCCGACAGGTGTATTTTAACAATATAATATTGACTTAATTCAATCGGTAGAAGTTAACTGGGCTTACGGAAAGATATCATATTTCAATTACATCTACATTAATAGAAAAATGTGACTTACTGACTAATTTAACAACGCAAAGCAACGCAAAGCCCAACCCGCTGAACGCTTTTTTAACCCCCGATGCAAAACGACAGGGTGTTATAAGTTTGACGCGTCTGTCTGTGTGTGTGTGTGTGTGTGTGTGTGTGTGTGTGTGTGTGTGTGTGTGTGTGTGTGTGTGTGTGTGTGTGTGTGTGTGTGTGTGTGTGTGTGTGTGTGTGTGTGTGTGTGTGTGTGTGTGTGTGTGTGTGTGTGTGTGTGTGTGTGTGTGTGTGTGTGTGTGTGTGTGTGTGTGTGTGTGTGTGTGTGTGTGTGTGTGTGTGTGTGTGTGTGTGTGTGTGTGTGTGTGTGTGTGTGTGTGTGTGTGTGTGTGTGTGTGTGTGTGTGTGTGTGTGTGTGTGTGTGTGTGTGTGTGTGTGTGTGTGTGTGTGTGTGTGTGTGTGTGTGTGTGTGTGTGTGTGTGTGTGTGTGTGTGTGTGTGTGTGTGTGTGTGTGTGTGTGTGTGTGTGTGTGTGTGTGTGTGTGTGTGTGTGTGTGTGTGTGTGTGTGTGTGTGTGTGTGTGTGTGTGTGTGTGTGTGTGTGTGTGTGTGTGTGTGTGTGTGTGTGTGTGTGTGTGTGTGTGTGTGTGTGTGTGTGTGTGTGTGTGTGTGTGTGTGTGTGTGTGTGTGTGTGTGTGTGTGTGTGTGTGTGTGTGTGTGTGTGTGTGTGTGTGTGTGTGTGTGTGTGTGTGTGTGTGTGTGTGTGTGTGTGTGTGTGTGTGTGTGTGTGTGTGTGTGTGTGTGTGTGTGTGTGTGTGTGTGTGTGTGTGTGTGTGTGTGTGTGTGTGTGTGTGTGTGTGTGTGTGTGTGTGTGTGTGTGTGTGTGTGTGTGTGTGTGTGTGTGTGTGTGTGTGTGTGTGTGTGTGTGTGTGTGTGTGTGTGTGTGTGTGTGTGTGTGTGTGTGTGTGTGTGTGTGTGTGTGTGTGTGTGTGTGTGTGTGTGTGTGTGTGTGTGTGTGTGTGTGTGTGTGTGTGTGTGTGTGTGTGTGTGTGTGTGTGTGTGTGTGTGTGTGTGTGTGTGTGTGTGTGTGTGTGTGTGTGTGTGTGTGTGTGTGTGTGTGTGTGTGTGTGTGTGTGTGTGTGTGTGTGTGTGTGTGTGTGTGTGTGTGTGTGTGTGTGTGTGTGTGTGTGTGTGTGTGTGTGTGTGTGTGTGTGTGTGTGTGTGTGTGTGTGTGTGTGTGTGTGTGTGTGTGTGTGTGTGTGTGTGTGTGTGTGTGTGTGTGTGTGTGTGTGTGTGTGTGTGTGTGTGTGTGTGTGTGTGTGTGTGTGTGTGTGTGTGTGTGTGTGTGTGTGTGTGTGTGTGTGGTGTGGCATCGTAGCGCCCGAATGGATGAACGGATTTTGATCTACTTTTTCTGTTTGAAAGTAGAGTTAGTTGAGAGTGTTCTTAGCTAGGTTTGGTGAAAATCAATCCAAGATGGCCGCCGCCATTATTTTTTTATTATTATAATTCACTTGATATTCATTAATATATTACTAAGCCTTTTACCACGATCTCGCGTGATTTGATTTTTGAATTTCTTTATTTAATAAACCATCTTAAGCTAATACAAGCTAGCGCTTAATAACTAGATTGTTTAAATCACAACATTAATGTTTTTCAGGCTGACAGTGCCATTAAAAAACTTTTTAAACAAGATTTTAATTGTAATATACATAGTTCTATTTAAATCATAGGTAGGTATTAAGGTAATCTTACAATGACATTGCGTACTAATAAGCAATTCATACACTTGTAGCATTGGGTTAGCGGCCGTAGATTAAACTAATCCAAGCAGCTATATAATAGTATTATCTATTGAAATACAAAATTCTGTGCGCCACTGCTCAGCGCTTGTCATCAACAGAAATTGTTTGTTGAATCTCGTTGCTGTAAACATTGCCATAGTAATGAGGAACCTCTCTTAAGAGCACTTATACAATTTGGCGCTGTTTTTCTCACAATATAAATTCATAGAATTAACCTTTTGAAAATTCCTCAATAGAAGCCCTGCACAATATTTTTGCATTTTAAAAGTGTTTTTTGAAAAACACTGATATTGAAAAAATTACACGGGAATTTTCTGCAGGAATTTTCAAAAAGTTAGTTCTATTAATTTATATTACAAAATGTATCAAATAGAGCGAAACAGCGTCAAATTGTAGATGCGCCCCTAACACAGACTACGACGTTAATATGGCAACATTAATCGCGAATATTTAATACAATTTCTAGAAGGCAGAGCCGTGGTTTATACATAGTTAAACAAAATGTAGTTTACATGTTATTTAAATGGATTTTTGTGACTGGCGAATTCGATCAAAAATTAACATAATTATAGGCGTAGGTCATAATCATAAATTAAAACAATAAAATAAATATACTATATCTAATTGGTCTGTTTTCAATATCTGAATTTTTTATTAAAAGGTAATAATGATAAATATAACCCATTCAATATTTTGTTAACACTTTTAGAAACACGACTTTATGTTGATCTAATTAAGGCCTCTACACTCTACACTCTGCCTATAAATATGTTGCGGCTAAAGCCCGAAGTGCGGTTACACCTAGGTTTAACCAGCTATCCCCCCACCGCGGAGGGGTTCTCCTGTCAGTGAGGGCCAAACGCTGTTGGGTCCGCTTAAGCCTAAATACTTACGGATATATACTGTTTCGGTAGGAGGGCACTGTAGCTTGTGAAATTACTGATTAATCTAAACATCTTATGACTCTCAAGTAAGAAGCGTTGGCGCAATTCAAACAGAATTTTACCTTTTAAAAATTCTGGGTAGCACTGTACTAATCATGGGCAGCGTTATCTCTTACCATCAGGTGAGCGTCTTTGCACTAAACGATTCGTGAGTATTTAGATTCATCTTTGTAAATAAACGGCATATCTTCGGCTCATCGGGAGGGGCTTCGGCTAGATCCTCGTACAGGATCGAAACAGTCGGCACGAAGCCGAAGTAAATACAAGTGAGTTTATGCCTTTTTTTACAAAGAGGACAGCGTCTTCCTCGTCCTCTTACTTTGTTGTACCTACATATATAAAAGATACTTAAGTTGAGTTTTCTGGGTCATCATTTCTGTCGTATAGTTTCACCTTGCAAGTAAATAAAACCGAGTACCTAATCATCATTCTGTGTGTTCATTCTCTTCTATTCAACTTATCACAGCAATAATAGTAACAACAGTAAAACATTGGCTGTCGTGGGCCAGATTGATGACACTAGTTTAAGGCTGTCGCGGCCCGGATTTAAGGCACTGGGGCCATATTCGGCCCGCGGGCCGTAGTTTGGAGACCCCTGGTATAAAGCAATCTCTATAGTTACTGATAGAAAGTGGTGGAGTGGTGTGGTGGAGTGGTGGTGGAGTGGTGTTTTTAGGGTTCCGTAGCCACATGACAAAAAGCGGAACCCTTATTTTAGACTTCCATAGTCGACAAGGAAGCCTTATAGTTTCGCATAGTCCGTCTGTCCATCCGCGGTTTTGCGGAGAAAAAATTAGGGCAATAGTAAGGGTAAGAGAATGGTACAAAAAATAATTTAAAATTAATTATTTATATACAATACATATATCCCAAACATGTAAGATGGGAATGAATTTTTTTTTCTACCTGATCCCATCGTGTGGGGGTAATAGGTATTTTTAAATGAGGGATGGGTTTCTAAGAAACTTTATCGATTTAGTTATCCATTTGAAAATTACTCAGGTTTCAAACTTTTTTTGGGCGTCCTCCCCCTCTAAAATCTAAGCTTTAAAATTTTGAAAAATATCACGAATATAGTTTCGACCATGAACTTTCCAAAAATTGAGGTTAAGATAGCTTTTTTAGTTTTAAAGATATCGTTGATGAAAGTTTAGGCAGTTAATATTCGATTTGCCAGTACTACGGAAGCCTACATTGCGCGTAGCCCGAATAGGGTTTGGCTTATTTATTTGTTTGATTGAAAGCCTAGTCAAATTCAGCTTTATTTAACTTTGTATACGAAATAAATATATTAATTGCACTAGTTGACTAACGCAGCTTTGTTTGAATCTGTTTTAAATAACTATCTACTATCTAAGACCTAAACCGTGCTATTACAAAACGTGGACTTACGATTGTACCAGGACTAAACCAAGTACTCGTACTAAGCGAACAAATGACACAAGTTAGTCCTAGTACTATCGTAAGTCCACGTTTTGTAATAACGCGGAAAAAGTTTATTTTAAGTTGTTTCGGACGAGTTCGATAGCAACAAACAATGTATTTTTTATATTATTAGATTTAGAAAATTCAACGCAGATTTTAGGATCAAATTATTATTTGGAATAATAATATTATGAGATTTACCTTATTTAAATTCTTGTTTAATGTTAGGCTTTGAAAACATTAATTCAATCGATATTGGATTTTTTTGACAACATCATGAAATATTAATGAATTTTAAATCGTTTTTTTTCGAAATAAAAAAAAAATGCTTTAAATTTCATAGTTTATTAGATGTCGATAATGAATTTATGGTTTCGTCAAAATTATCTCAAAACCACTTAAATTTAACACACCGTGTCGTAAAAAATAATGTCATTTAACCCCAAAAATCCAATAATTACCCAATAAATATAGATTTATGACTAATTTAAAGGCATAATATTGAAAAGCGTAATTTTTATACAGGCTGTTCAAAAAGTATAGTTTTAAATTCTATTTGAATTATTGTGTTCCGGATTGAAGGGCAATGATAAATAACTGGACATTTGAATGTTAAATAATTCAAAATAACTGTTTTTTTTTATGCGATGAAGTAGAAGACGAGCAAGACGCTCTCCTGATGTTAAGAGATAACGGCTGCCCATAATCAGTACAGTGTTACCTAGGATTTCACAATTATGTGAAATTCTAGGAGCACTGCACCAACGCTTCTTACTCAAGAGTCATAAGGTGTTAAGACTCTTTAGCCCAGTAATTTCACTAGCTACAGTGCCCTCCTACCGGAGCACAGTAATGTTTGCACATTACTGCTCAGGCGGTAGAATAACTGGCACTGTTGGGGTACCCACCTAGACGACCTCCTGCAAAGGAAGTCTACTCCCGGTAAAACTGTACATGAGTTTCAACAACTTTCTCAGGGTAACAGGCGCAGTGCAGTGCCGCGCAGAATTTTGTATTTGTAACACAAGGTGAACCAAAGACGGAGGACCGAGTTGAGTGGCGTGCCATGGGAGGCTTATGTCCAGTGGACGAACGTGGGCTGATGATGATGGTGAACACAAGGTGGCACTGTGTCTGATATGAGCAATCTTGATGGTTACTATTGGTTACCTGATTTGCTTGTCTTTTCGTTCATTGTAATTTTTTTTGTATCTGTCTTCTTTCGGAATGAGACTAACTCAATCACTGGCTGATCTTTTAACCACTAAATGAATTCGCTTCAAATATGTATAAAAATAGCGTGTTTACAATATTTTTAAATAGCCCTTCCTCTTAAAATCTGGTTACTATGTGTACTTTGATGGGATTTCCTATTAATATGGTGAGTCTCGTTACCCGACGCTGGCCACTACTTTAATTAAAACCTCAAAGGGGATGTTAGATTGCCTATTACATATATTCACCTACACACATATAAACATACAAAAGGGAAGAGTGACTGACTGACTGATCTATCAACGCACAGCCTAAACTGCTGAACCGATTGGGTTGAAATTTGGAATACAGATAGGTTTTGTGACGTAGACCTTCACTAAGAAAGGATTTGGCCTCGCGGGCAAAGCTAGTATTACATACTACCAGAGATTTAAAATAGGAAATGAAATGAAATGAAATAGTTTATTTGCGAGAATGTGTACAATTTGGTCTTAAAGAAGATGCGGTAGTGAAGTTTCTGACATGGGCCGCTTTAATTAGACCCATGGCACAATATATTTTTTCTTTGGCGTGAGTCGGCGCGGCAACCGACACTTTCCGATCCAACAGGCACAAGTTTGTCTATAGCAACGATAGCGCTATCCCATTGTAAACTCGTCACAAAAACTGGCATAACTTCATGTTTTAATTTTTTTTCAACTTATTTAGAAATGTTCCATTTTCTTAGGAAATCTACCAACACAATGTGGTATACGGACCACCGTACACCACATTGTGTTGGTAGAACGTAGGCCGTACGAGTACGAGTTGTAAAATGTAAAAATCAATCAAATAATCCTTAGTACATTTTTTAATAACCCATAATTAATATTTTACTTTTTAAAATAGTAGTCTTGAAAAATAAACAACTTGCATACATACTAGAAATGTTTCACGTTTTGCTGTAGTAACAAACTATTTGTTCCGCTTTTGAGCCATCGATAGTATAAACAATAATTAGCCTACTTAATACAACTATAATAAACAATAATTTGAAATAATGTTAACCAATGAGTGAACAGATTAAAAACAAACGAGCAATTCTGAATGCAAAATGGACAAATCAAATTCGGTGAAATAGCCCAGTCATATTAGGTAAAAAAAGGGGTCAACCTCGGAATGAAAGATAATAAGCTGCAAATTGGTATGAACCTTTGTTTTGTCATTCTAAATGTTGTCTCAAAAGTCACAATCGTTATCGTGTCCGCGTCTCAAGATATTCAAGGTCAAAGGTCACAAAAATCGGTTTTCGCGAATATCTGGCTTCCTATCGGTTAAATGAGATTTGCATTTATTATAAAAGTTGTAGGTATAAAATTCCCTACAACTTTTGTTTAAACTTTTTTTTCATACAACCAACCGTTTTGAAGGTAGAGCGCGAGAAGTGCACATCGTACAGTCATATACGGCCTAATGCAAGGTCAAGCGTGAGTTATGGTTATCAGTACGTTATAAAGTCAATTATTTACTTGGAAATTATAATTATTAAACAATGCCTATTATTTATGTACTAACTATTAATTATTTATATTTAATTAAAGTAAGTAACTTGATTATTTATATATAATTATTCATATTTAACTATTTAAGTATAAAATATTATTAATTCTGGATTATATATTTTAGTTTTATTTTAAGTTAACACATTTTATATATCTTTTCTTTAAAACGCGTAAATTTCTCAATACTTATATACCTGGAAATACTTGTCCCTACCCTATGCCCTTTTCTATTCATTGCCGGGACAGATGTTCTATATAGTATTCAAGGCCACTCTCAAAGAGCATATAAGAGAAGAGACGGCACTTAGAACAAAAAAAATGGTTCAATGTAAATGTATGAAACGGGCAAGAAGATCCAATACCAACATTACGGGCATGATTATCGATTATGACAGTGACAATTAACAACGCCAATGCTGCCAACATTGCTTACGTGGTAGGGTCGTTCCTGCACCGGCTACATATTTTATCGATAATTTGTTCGTATTATAATTTCTCACATTTAGGTTATTACATATTACAGAGTTAAATAATTTAGTCTACGTTTATTAAGTGGGTAAAGTCTATTATATATTAATACTAGACATTTACCCTATTAATAAACGTAGACTAAATTATTTAACTCTGTAATATGTAATAACCTAAATGTGAGAAATTATAATACGAACAAATTATCGATAAAATATGTAGCCGGTGCAGGAACGACCGGACCCTACCACGTAAGCAATGCTGGCGGCATTGGCGTTGTTAATTGTCACTGTCATAATCGATAATCATGCCCGTAATGTTGGTATTGGATCTTCTTGCCCGTTTCATACATTTACATTGAACCATTTTTTTGTTCTAAGTGCCGTCTCTTCTCTTATATGCTCTTTGAGAGTGGCCTTGAATACTATATAGAACATCTGTCCCGGCAATGAATAGAAAAGGGCATAGGGTAGGGACAAGTATTTCCAGGTATATAAGTATTGAGAAATTTACGCGTTTTAAAGAAAAGATATATAATGTGTTAACTTAAAATAAAACTAAAATATATAATCCAGAATTAATAATATTTTATACTTAAATAGTTAAATATGAATAATTATATATAAATAATCAAGTTACTTACTTTAATTAAATATAAATAATTAATAGTTAGTACATAAATAATAGGCATTGTTTAATAATTATAATTTCCAAGTAAATAATTGACTTTATAACGTACTGATAACCATAACTCACGCTTGACCTTGCATTAGGCCGTATATGACTGTACGATGTGCACTCTTCGCGCTCTACCTTCAAAACGGTTGGTTGTATGAAAAAAAAGTTTAAACAAAAGTTGTAGGGAATTTTATAGCCTACAACTTTTATAATAAATGCAAATCTCATTTAACCGATAGGAAGCCAGATATTCGCGAAAAACCGATTTTTGTGACCTTTGACCTTGAATATCTTGAGACGCGGACACGATAACGATTGTGACTTTTGAGACAACATTTAGAATGACAAAACAAAGGTTCATACCAATTTGCAGCTTATTATCTTTCATTCCGAGGTGAAAGCCCTAATATGACTGGGCTAAAAGGCAACTCAAAACCAATCACGAAGGATCAGAAAACTATTAATTATAAATTTTAAAATAAACAACTAACGATCAGATTTTTATTCTTTTAGGAAATTACATAAGTTAAAATGGACTTTAAATATTGCGTATATACACTTTGATACAATTTGAAATATAAATTCATAGAATTACCTTTTTGAAAATTTCTCAGGAGGAAATCTGCACAATATTATTGCACACATTTTAAAAGTGTTTTCAGTTTTATATATTAAAATTTAAATTAGAAACTATTTGATACATATTTTCTGACCGTTTTCGAACTTGCAACCTACAGGCAAATTTATTTCTCACGTCTCTTAGGTATTCTGAAGGGGTTATAAGTATTCTACATTTTCCTAGTAAGAATTATTTTTTCCCCTCCCTAAACACAGATTAGAAGAATGGGTGAACGCAATAGATCTCAATGGGTCAAAGTGTTGCTGGGTTTGCCAGCCCTCATTAAAATGCTAAAATAAAATAAGAAAAATGCTCGTAAGTATTTCCCAGCTTACTTTACCTATACCTTACCTTATGTACCTTTACCTATGTATATATGGTAAGGTAAAATTTGATTTATTTTTGCGAAGTCAGGCGGGCAAAGTAAAAAAAAACATACTTTTAGGTTGTATTTGTTCAAATCATTCTGTATACAACATAATAAAATGTAATGGTACAATTAATCATTAGATATGGGCCATATTAGCGGTAAATAGATGATATTAAATTGATTATAATCGTTATTTAAAATGTCGTTCAGTTCGTCACATCGTTTCATTTAAATTATTAATAGGACGTTTTCCATTTTAATAGTTTTTTTTTAAATATTTATTTTACATCTTTCAAACAATAAAAACAGAAATCGTGGCTGACTGACTGATCTTTCAACGCACAGCTGAAATAGCTGAACTGTTTGCGTTCGAAATTTGAAATACAGATAGCTCAATAAATACTTATTTATTCTTGATATTGATTTGCAATGTCGTGGAAACATCATAGTAAGAGAGATTTACCAAAATGTATAATTACTCTGAGTTTTTTTTATACAACGAAATAAGCAGACGAGCATGACGCTCTCCTGATGGCAAGAGATAACTCTGCCCATAATCAGTACAGTGCTACCCAGGATTTTACAAAGGTGAAATTCCGGGTGCACTGCGCCAACGCTTCTTACTTAAGAGTCATAAGATGTTAAGACTCTTCAGCCCAGTAATTTCACTAGCTACGGTGCCCTCCTAACCACGTCACCAAATTTTATTGCGTTGCTCCACAAAAAGTAACTGCGGTGTGGATGCACCTTAATAAACTTTGCCTCATACTTACTAATTTCAATAAAAATAAAAATATCCTGGCTAAAAAGCAAAATTGCAGTGAATTTTATAGATAACTAGCTGCGCTCAGCGGTTTTACCCGCAGACTGTAGCCTATGTGTTATTCCAGGGTACTAAGCTATCTCTATACCAAATTTCAGCTCAATCGGTCCACCCGTTTAGGCGTGAAGAAGTAACAAACATACACACTCACTCACATACTTTCGCATTTATAATATTACTAGCTGCGCCCAGTGGTTTTAGCCGCAGTACTTATGTAGCCTATGTGTTATTCCAGGGTCTAAGCTATCTCTATACCAAATTTCAGCTCTATCGGTCCACCCGTTTAGGCGTGATAGAGTAACAAACATCCCGACATCCAGACATCCTGACATCTAGACATCCATTCTTACAAACTTTCACGTTTATAATATTATGTAAGATTAATGTGATTTGATTATGCTATTCAATAAATTTTTATGTGTTAAAGCTATTATCTAATAAATTAAACATTATTTGTCAGTCTTTTATCTCATAAAAGCTCATGACAAAAATCAATTTGGCGATCAGAAAACAAGTCATTTTATGATGATCATTTAGTGATTTTACAATGATCTTTAAAACGTGAATCGCCAGTTCATTAATCCCCAAAACTTCCATAGAAATTACTAAATAGTAGGTACCTTAAACATTTTACCTCTATACTACTTTATTTACCTTTAATTTTACCTTTAACTTTTGATACGTTAAAAAATATCACCCTCTTACTAAAAAAGATCAAAAATTGATTATCCAATGAAATTTTATAATATTGATTTAATATATAAGTTAACATAAGGCCGCGTACATAACACCATACATCATTTAGTAGTGACTCTTGTGCGAGCCGTTGGCGAGAGCGGACGTGTTGTCCCTAGCTACTGGTGACGTAACGAGCCGGGCAGTGATCCACTATTTACCCCTGTGTTTGTACGAGTACTACAGTGACCAACAAATTGCAATTTGAAATGAGTAACTTCTTTATGTTATTCTACGTCTAACTGTATGTTCCTGTTCTCCGAATTTACTTAAAAAAAGGGAAGTTTTATCTTTGCTAAAACGGTTCAAATGTCCTTGGTTTGCGTGCGTAATGAAACGTTAAAATGCCAAAATTGCAACTGTAAGTCATACTTTTTTCAAATTTATTTGAGTTTATTTAATAGGTATCATAATCTAGTCGTACTATAAAACTTATGCCACAAGATTGAAACCCCGTTTTTTTTTAAATAACATTTCACTATATGGATATGTTATAGTATTATAATCTAGCCTTTCTAGGCTAATAAGTAAATTAACTTTAACATATTTTTCTACAAAATTATAATTTCTAAGATAGTGTCCATTAACACTTGTCTTACTCTATTATTGGTGAGGTACACTTTGTTCCTGTATCTTGTTAAGCACTACACTAATTTTACTATCACTACACTAGCTCAAAAAAAGGCTTTGTTCTTTTAAGTCGTTTCACTAGGTCTGTGTTACCCCGTTTGAAATTAGTTTGAAAGGGCTAAAAGACTCAAACTTGAAAAATAATTTACAGTCCCATTAACTGCATTTTGGCGCGTAACCGTGTGTTCTATACCTATTCACAATTTTATGTAATCGTTATTTTACGTTGAATAATTTAAAAAAGTATATCTGAGAACTGTGTTAAGTGTATCAAATTTTGAATTTTATATTTATTCCAAATCCTTAATAAAAATTATGTAATAAAGCAGTTCAGCGGATGTGACATCAATATTTATTAGAGTATTAGGTTCACGCTTTTAATTTTTATGTTTAATTTAATAGTTTTTATTATCTCAATGTGTTTATTTTATTGTTTTGGCAATTTTGAATATAAAGTCATATTATAATAATGATAATGTTTTAAAATGCCGCCGTAGACTTCTAACAGCCTAACCAGTTAACACATTAAAATGGGTGCATGATTTATTTATTATTGTGTAAACAAAGATAGTAGATAAATTAAAAAAAAGTTCTTATGCATTAGACATATTAGGCAATAAAGATAATATTATTTGAAAAGATAGTCGTATTAGTAGTAGGTATCATCTATTTTTCTTAAATATTTCATCATAGTTTGCTCTCGAAAACGAGCAGGCGTTTTATTTAAATCGTATTAATAATATTATGTTTTATAAAGTGTATTTTTAAGGCACTTAAAAACTTTATCATTTACTAAATACCAATCATTTACATATTTTGGGAAGTGTTGGTGCAGTGCACCTATAATCATTCATTTGTGCATCATTGTGAAATCCTGGGTGGCACTGTACTGATTATTGGGTAGCGTTATCTCTTACTAGGCGTTTTGCTCGTCTTCTTACTTCGTTGTATAAAATAACACACATAGACACATTATTATAGATATATCTGGCACACATTACGTATAGGTATATCTGAATATATTATAAAAGAAAAGCTTGACTGACTGATCTGTCAACGCAATGCTTAACGGATTGAGCACAATTGACATTTTCACAAAGAAAAATATTGTGACGGATATATCCGGTAAGAAGGGATTCTTTGATGGGAGCAAAGCTGCGAGCGTCAACTATATGATATAATACAGGAAATACTGAGTTTTATTTATAATATTTTTTCATGAGATAAATATGGCATTGATATTTTTGAAGTGAAAACTTCTTTAGCGGCGCTGAGCACTTTTTTGTATGGGTAAAAACTTTCAAACTCACGTCAGGGTCACGTGATGCTGATCGAAAAAGCGTAAGATCGAGGGGAAGGGAGAGGAACTAGTATCTCCCACTCTTTCTACCGTGCCTGAGTGTGCTGCTCTGTTTAGGCGGCAGAGGGGGCTTAGACAAGCGCGCGCCCGATATTTTTGTTTTATATTTTATATTTTTTTTATTAGACACTTAAATAGGTTCGAATCAAAACTGTTTGTTTCTTACTTAAGTTATCATAAACCAATTGTATCAGTTGTAAAAATTTGCGATGATGATTCTGATAATAACGATGGTGTAAAAGTCGTCGAAATTATGGATGGAAGTTGATTTTTCTGAGAGATAAAATTTAATGTTATATATAAATAACGATATAATATTATAAATAACAACATATAAATTGTCATATTTGTGTACGATAGCGCAATAAATAAACATTGTATTCTACCTCATAAATGATAGTATTTTTATACTTATAATTAAACACAACGTTAATATTGAAGTTTTCACTTCTGCCGGCACTCCCGGAGTGCTATTTTTTTTTTTTATACTAAATAGGCCTACGTTTGACAATATCCCACCTAATAGAAAGTGCACATGCGATTAACGATGGATCACGTAAGATGCCTAGAAAGGTACCTATTCACTCGTGCCTTGAAGATACCCAAGTTGTACCGCTCGGGAAACAAGGATGATGGCAATGTGTTCCAAATGCGTCGAGATGAAGCAAAACGCTGCGGGTAGTTAGTAGCGCCACTAAGTATGGATGGTATGGGTGTATGGCCTTTTGTTTTATCATTAATAAACAAAGTGTTGCACAACGCTCGTGACCGAAAAACAAAAGTTGTTGCTGAAAAAAAATTATGGCCCTGTTGTTCAATATAATATTTATGTACATAGGTACCAGGTAAGTAGTATACCTAATCATAATCATACATTTACCTAGAGTATCCTAATCATACTAATATTATAAACGCGAAAGTTTGTAAGAATGTATGGATATGTTGGTGTTATATAGTATAGTATATGTATGTTTGTTACTCTTTCACGTGTAAACGGGTGGACCGAATGAGCTAAAATTATGTATAGTGATAGTGATAGCTTAGACCCTGGAATAACATATTATAGGTTACAGTACATAGAGTTAAACCGGTGGAAGCAGCTAGTTTATAATTCACCAACAATTGAATTTACAAAGGCGTAATTTCTTATTATTCGACTTAAGTTTTAAGTATTATTTAAAAAGAACGAAATTTCAATTTACTTTTTTCCCAATTTTCATTCTCAATTCAATTATCGTATTTGTTGAAATTTTTATATTATTTAAATGATTTTTTTATTTCTCAAAGACGCCTAAACCGATCTGAAAACACTTTTTTGTTTCAAAATTAATATTATATTCTAGGTTAAATTTAAAATAAGGTTCAATGGTTGAGACTCTACCCATCCTCCCACTGGACTTTCCCACTGGTGAGGGCTATTTACATATTTCATAAGATCTTAAAAAGTATAAAAGTCGTCGAAAATGTAAAAGGTTTAAAGTATTTCTTCAATTAACTTGTTACTAATAGTATTCACAACTAATTATTTCCTTTGTTCTTAGTCTTTACTTTAAAAAAACCACAAAATTTTATCTGCCAAAGATTGTATCGTACAAAATTAGACCCGCCCACGCCGTTTCATCCTTGCGACAGCGTAGAAATTAACATCTGCCTCTTAAAAACAGAGCTTTGTGAATTGCCGAAATGTACAGCAACTTAATATAATTCTCTTTCCTTTTGACCTCGCATTAATTTGATTCCAAGAACTGACGAGCAACACCATTTTTTCTACTCTTGTTTTAATTAAAACTGAGATGGATCTACTTTCATAAAAAAATTGGAAAATGATAAATATTACGAGTGGAGAGGTTTTTATCTGTTGTTTGGTGATGTTATTTAACTGTAGATTTCATAAAAAAAAATAATATTCCGGTGTATAATGAACCTAGGTGTAGCCGACCGCAGTCGTTTTAAGTTAGGTGTGAACAATGTGTTTGTAAAAAAAAAATGTTTTTATTACGAAGTTCAGGGCAGACCCACATCAGTACTCGTATGTGCAACAGTGATGTGCGAGCCGAGCGAGCGAAGCGAACTTGCTGTGGTAGTAGCCGGCGAAGCACCAGATCCGACTTGTCCTTGTTCCAGAGTTCTCAATTCATCATTAAGGAATACTTAATGCCAATTTTATGACGATCACCATACAAAAATTAAACATGTTGATAACAACTGTTACTTATCTCACGTTTTAAACACGTGAGGTCGAAAATAAACCTTCTATGCCTAACTTTAACCGACTGTGGTCGACTACACCTAGGTTTAACCGGCTAAACCGAGTCCTCACTTGGGACTTTAGCCGTAACATTAACACTTTAAGTGTATTAAAGAAGGTTAAATCGCTAAAACATGGAAATTCTACACAGTCGTGCTTATCGCAGCGCGACTGAGATATAAGTGGCGCTCATAAAATCTCGACTCCTTTTAAATCAAGTCTAGAGCATACGTCACGATCAGGGTCTCGAACATTTGAATGAAATAGTAAAAATGTAGGTCGTGTAACTCACGGGTCCGTATTTTATCCATTTTGAGAGAATAAAGGTCAATTTTGAAAATATTATGAGCTAATTATTAATATTATGTAGCGAATATCATAAATGTATTTCAATATTTATGTAGAAACTATCTGCACCCAGCGGATTTGCCCGCCGTCTAAGCTATCTTTTTACCAAATTTTAGCTTAAGCGTTCCACCCGTTTAGACGTGAAAGTACAACAAACATACATACATACATTCATACAAACTTTCGCGTTTATTATATTAGTAGGATACTACAGTACTTAGTTGCAAAAGTCAATATAAATTTAAGTAGATTTTGATAAAAATACGTTTTTATTAGTCTTTGCCGTTAAGTGGGATGAAAAGACATTCTATTAGTATTATAATTATAAATGAGAAATGAACGAATCAATTAAATTATATTATTTTATATTATATTATGAATAGATAATATGGATACATGCATGGATGTGCAATGTGCATATTATTATGTTACCTCTTCACGTTTCAGTGACCTGAAATGAAATAACACATAGGGTACTTTTGAGTGGGTAAAGCCGCTGAGCATAGCTAGTAAGTAAATAAAATATAGTGCCTTGTCTAAAAATGAAAAAAGTCTAAAAATAACGAAAAATATCATACTATCAGAATCTAGCTAATTTTAGGAAAATCCAGCCCTTTTAGCTTAGTAAGACATTGAAATAAGAGTAGCAACTCCCGTCCCACTGTCAAGACTAAACTGACATTATAATATATCAAGACGCTACGTTTGCTACGCGCGCTGTCATTGCATACAATTTGCAGCTACTCCCAATGTCACTGTACTCATACAAACGTCAATTACTCTTGACAGCGGATTGGGAGTCGCTACTCCCACTTCAATGTCACTGCTGATAAATCATTTCCAACTAAGTACGTTTTCCTTAACATAATAAACTTTTATACGTTAATATTGGCAGTTTGTTACTTTATCTTGTTACATAACCCGCATAAACTTTTAAGTAGATATAAAACCTTTTGGGAATCGTCCTCGCCTTCTTGGAATACAAAAACGCGGTTATTTTTAACTTGAGAAAGCAGATCTTGGTCGTGTTGGGTAATTTTGGTCGCACTTGTTTTAATGATATACTGCTGGTAGGTGACTGTCATTTGCTGCCATTGATTCACATAAGATAGGATGGTGTAATTGAGTAGTAAAAAGCCCAAAAATATAGAGATGTAATTTTAAGGAAAAACCAAATCTGATATTAAAAATACTAGGTTTTAAGGAAATAAAGAAACAATACAACATAATTAATAAATATTTTTAGTATTTTTAAACTTATTTAAAGTTTATTCAGTTAATTTAAAATTTAACCCTTTCAGGACCATAAGACTAGGAGAGGTAATGTTATGATTATTTCTGTATAATATGATCTTTTTGATGTCTATAAAACATATTTTAATGTCAAAAAGTAAAAACCTATTTTAGTTTTTTTGGAATTTTATGGTACATGGATGTCCCTATGGTCGTTAACGGTAAATTTTATTCGAAATTATTTACAGTTTTGTTTCAAGGCTAGAGGAATATCTAGGATATAAACACTTATTAAAAACGCAAATTTACTACCTATAATTATTAATTTATAAGATATGAGTCAAGGTACAGAATAATATAATTCAATCGGTCGTATATTACAGGTGAACTTTGCATATTATACAGGTGTTGTTAGTGCGATTATCTTTTGGAACGTACACAATACGCGCATCGTTTTCTGTTTATCGTTTTTGTAATAGGGTAGATCGTTTTATAGCTTTGCATAATATTGTAGGTACTTACTCATTTTTTTTCAGGAAGCCACAGAGACTTGCCTGATCTACAAACAACCAATCAATCTATTCTGACCGTGCTTCTTTGTGTACATGGTATATGCGTTGTTCACTGTTATATCAAAAAGGTCGAAGAATAGTCATAGATAATATATATGTATCTTCTTATTTTAACTTTGACCTGCGATCAAGCTCGTGTGTTATATTGCGTTGATACATTAGACTAATAAAGATAAGATAAGATAAAAAAGTATTTATTATCAGTAAAAAGGAAAATTACATAATAGAAAATAAACAACACAGACAATCAACTGATAACTGGGATATGCTCAGCATATACCGGGCAGGCGGGTCCTGCGCGGCGCTGATGCCACCCATATTTTTATTGTAGTGTGATACGAAACATATTTAGTAAAAAAATCGTACCTAATCGGGCGTGACGACTTTACCATGGTAATCAGCTGGAAGTTTGGCTGGTAGCCAGCTTCAATTATTGGAATAACATGATTGACCATCACTTGGTCCACTTTTATGCAACCAATCTTACCCTCCAGTCTGGCTAAACAGTGACCCATGCGCCCTGTCCTAACGGGACAGTAAGAGAAGCTTTGCACATGGGTAGAATATACGGCTCTAACGGTGTAGGTACCGTTAATCACCCAGGTAGAAAGTTCACCCGAATTCACACGGATTTTTTATATGATACAAAAATGTATTTTATGACGACTACTATTATCTGAAGGCTATCCTAAGAATCTATATTGTTTTACAATTGGCTGTTTCTATTCATTACACGATATTTTTGAAGGTTTATGACTTTATTGAAATCAGTTATTTTTCTTTTATTGATATTGCTTGGTAACTATTCGGATTTTGAATAATATCATAATATTTTGTTTATATCGTCGTCCGAAAAAAGTATCCCTTCACGACCATAGGGACAGAACTGTCCCTTTTTATTTATGACTTTATAGCTTCATTAGGATCAGATTATTTCATAGTGTAGTAATTTATATAAATATAACATTAACCAAGCTATAGATTTTTCATGAAATTAATTTATGATTCTCACTTTAACAGCTTGTGAATCTTGTGAAAACTTTTTCAATTTCGCACCAGACGATATGTCATCTTTAATAGATTATAGACACAATATTGTTCTACTTTCATGGGGTTGCTAGTTATGAATGGATAAAGTGGACATTTAAATATTAGAAAACAAAAAAATATTTGAAATTGACTTAGTATTTATTTAGATATTTACACTTTTGTGCTTGGGACACGGGTGTACCCGTGGTCGTCAAAGGGTTAAATTCAATTTACTTAAGTGCATACATGATGGGTAATTAATTGTACACTTAACATCGTTGTGTCTACGCATTATATTAAAAATAAATTAATATTAATATTATTAATAATTAATATTAAATTCTGGACATACAAAACACATTAAATACAACATAATAACATACATAATATAATGTATTTTATGTTAATTGTTTTGTTTGTAATTATTGTGTGCAATAAAGAGTTATCTATCTATATACTGTTATTTATATTTTAGATTTGGATCCAACAGGCTCATAAAAAATGGATTCAACATCCTGTCACACAATATCGTTGTATAGGAATTATTGGTGCAACCTACTTTTTACAAGTTTCTTTACTTGTGCTTCATACAGGTTATTATTATTATTTAAAAAGACGTATTTTTGGCACTTCTATACAATTACCGATTGCCTTGTATGGGAAAGTAGATCTTGAATAATTTAAATAATAAGGGTTGCCCTTAGGGTATGTACTCGTATTTTATGCTTTTACGGTGCTATGGAGTTCGTTTAAGGAAAGGGTTGCCGTTATGGACGTGGCAACATTAATATTAAATTTTGTTTCAATAAAAAGTTACGATAAAATTATATTAAAGACATAATTGAAATGGCAAGTTATTGTTTTCTTTAAAGAAAAGACCACCCACCGTGTCATCCGTTATTTATTCCCGAGCGACAGAACTTGTGAATCTTCAAAGCACGAGTGAATAAGTACCTTTTTTGGCATCTTATGTGATTAAGCGTACGGCATCCGTACTTGCCATTAGGTGAGATGTGATCAACGTAGCCCTGTTTATTATAAATAAAAAAAGACAAGTTTTTCTTCAGACACCCATACTTTTACATAATAATATTAGTAGCCAGTAAGAAGATTATCATCATCATCATCAACCTACGTTCGTTCACTACTGAACTAGCAGACTATATGAAACATTTTTTATAAGAAACTAATTTAAATACAAATAATAATAACTAAGTTATATTGAAACTGAACCTACATAAAACACTTGACCCATTTTATTTTGAATTAATTTTGGGTTCTAAAATTGCTTCATGACTAATATACCTCCGCTATGGTGAGTCCTCACGGACAGTCTCCAATGCGATGGACGGACCAAATAAAATCCCTTACCGGCATGCCAGTGGCTCAGGCCACGAGTCAGCCAGTTTTACCAGGGGTAGACTTCCTTTGCAGGAGGTCGACTAGGTGGGTACCCCAACAGTGCCAGTTATTCTACCGCCTGAGTAGTGATGTGCAAACATTACTGTGCTTCGGTAGGAGGGCACTGTAGCTAGTGAAATTACTGGGCTGAAGAGTCTTAATATCTTATGACTCTCGAGTAAGAAGCGTTGGCGCAGTGCACTGTACTAATTATGGGCAGCGTTATCTCTTACCATCAGGTGAGCGTCTGGCTCGTCTTCTTACTTCGTTGTATAAAAAAAAGAAGAAATCAGCGACGAATAGCCTGTCAGAGTGTAATTCGATGAGTGGCGGCAAATCCTGCAGACTAGACACGATCTTCACTTCGTGAAGATAACGACTAAGAAGAAGAAGATTGTTGGCAATGGTCCTATTAAAAATTCAAACATAAAATCGTGTACCATACGGCACCGCTAGGCTATAAAGGGTTTAAATAGTAAAGTAACAGGTTTAAGGCCTGTTCAGACCTAAGCGGTATTCGCTACCGTCTACGGCAGAGAAAACCCAGTGGGTATGCGGTAATGTTACTGTTCAGAGCTAAGCGGTTTCGCTACCGTCTGCGGCAGAGAAAACCTCTACCCACAGTATGTACCTCTACCCACAGCGGCATTGAATATCGCTCAGGTCGCTCTAGCCGCGGTACTTGATACCAAATACCTGAGCAAAACCCGCGCGGTATGTACCTCTACCCACAGCGGCAGCGAATATCGCTCAGGTTTGAATAGGCCTTTAACCATAGTTCGCCACTAGTTTACCTACAGTAAGCTACTCCAATATACATAATGAAAAAAGTCTATAAATTTAGTTTTAAAAAGAAAAAGACAGTTTTATGACCAATTGCGAAGACAAAATCCGTTTATGGCAATAAAAACTCAAAATTTTACTATTTCTATTCAATTTTTTATGTTTTAATCAAATAGGACATTAATCATTTTCATTTACTATTAAAATTGTTATTTTAAAATTAATCATGTTATAAAAATGTCATTAGTAAAATCCCAATAAAAATGAAGAGTTTACGAATAACTAAAATGTATATACGAGTAAAATTTCAAATGATACGTAGTTCTAACTGTATTTAAGCGGAGATAGAATTTAGAATAATTATTCGCTATTGGAAACAAATGAAATTTAACAAAAAAACTTTTTAAAAACAGGCTTTCATTATTATTATCATTTAGCGCCAAAGTACTCGTCAAGTCGAATCAAATGAGCCCAAACTCGATGGGATTGCGTCGTTTAATTAAGAAGTTCCTATGACCACCTTCCTGGCTCCATCATCAGCTCCAGATCAGCTCGATGTCATAATAATATGCAAAATTTCAGCTCAATCGGATACCGGGAAGTGGGTCAAATTAAACTTACAAGATTTGATTACAGACAGACAGACAACAGACAGATGAAAGTAAATAAAAGCTTGTAATGAGCCGCATCCTGCGTTTTTGGTCTGAATATTGAATGTATGTATATTGCAGCTGATATTATATTCTATCTAATTAAAGGTATATCATATAGGTTTGACGTACTCTAACAGTGTAATAATTATGGTATCACACGATTTTTATTAAAATTACAAATAAAAAATACCTATTCAATATTTTTTTTATAATCTACATTATGGACAAAAAAAAAAATTATTCCGCTCCTATGATACGACCTAATGACTGTCTACATAATATTATCTTGTAACTTCCATGATCACACACACAGTTTTCGTGCCGCCCGAAACATGACTGCGTCCAGGCGAAAAACTTGCCATTACTAAGATTTGAACCCAGAGCCTCTGGATTACAAGCCGGAAGTATGAATGTTGGACCTCGGAAGTCGGAAGCTGTACAGACATTTATATTATGTAGTACAGTCAACTACAAAGAGATGTATCCATGTTAGGCTTACACTGTACATCCGCTAATAAACGATTTCTTAATAAAATCTAGTAAGATAGCTAAGCTAGTAAGACTAGTATCATATACAAAATAGTAACAACATTACATACAAAATAGTCGTATTGTATGGATCGGAATGCTGGGCTACGAAAGTTGCGGATGAAAGAAGAGTGCATGCAGCGGAGATGAGAATGTTGAGGTGGATGTGTGGAGTAACAAGAATGGACAAAATCAGAAATGAGTATGTGAGAGGAAGCCTGAAAGTTGCACCAGTGACAGAAAAATTAAAGAGTGGAAGATTGTCCTGGTATGGACATATTATGCGGAGGGAAGAAAATCATGTGACCAAAAAGTCTCTGAATATGGTCATTGGTGGTAATCCGGGAAGGGGGCGCCCGAAAAAGGTTTGGATGAACTGTGTGAAAGAGGATATGCGTGCTAGAGGAGTGGATGAAGATATGACGGATGATAGAGCAGAATGGAGGAGAAAAACGTGTTGTGCCGACCCTACCTAGTGTGGGATAAGGGCAGGAAGAAGATTACATACAAAATAGTACTACCAATTAAAACAAGTAAAGATTTACTTTGTATTTTATGCATTAAAAACCCAAGAGGAAAATATTGAGTATCAAGCGGTATTTTTCGTCTTAGGAATTACCCATTGTACTCGTAATGGGGCAGTTAATAAATTTAAATAGCGTTGTGGTACATAATATTATAAAGTTTTTGCATTTAACAATTATACCTCATATTTTCATAAAGATTAAAGATTATAATATAAAAGTGAATAATAATATTGTAAAGTGAAGTAATAATAATATATTAAATGAAAAATTATATAATTTATCAATTCTTGTATTGAGTGAGGAACGTTACACACACGTTATTTTAACTGGAGAAAAAAACACTCATTAAATTAAAATCATTTGTACGGAAATCAAATTATGAAAATTACGCACAATTGCTACTATAAAGTCAGATTTAAAATTCCACTAGAATAAAGATATTTCAAAGTATAGATAGTTATGAAAATACATACCTATTTCAAATTTCAACTCAATCTCTTTAGCAGTTTGAGTTGTGCGTTGATAAATCAGTCAATCATTCACAATTTTCTATTACATTTTATTTAGATAGATTTTCCATCTTTGCATTAAACCATAAAATATCATGAAATATTTCGCCTCTAAATTCACCGTTGATTATACACAAGTAAAATTTAATAAACACGGATTTGTTTCCCGATTGTCAATTTCGTTCACACCCAAAAATAGCCCTAAGTTAACAGTTCAAATCCCTCCAATTATTTCTCGTTCTCTGTTAAAAAATATGGAAATAAAAGGCAACGATTGTACATTTGGTGTTATTTTTGGCTGTTATTATAATATTAACGGGCTGAGAACCGGTCTCAAAGGTTACTTTGCTGTGTAGAAAAGAGCGTTGCGATCACCCGCCGAAAAATCGCACGTCACTTGCTAGCGGCAGTCAGTAAGTTGGAACCCGCGCAAGGGGGCGTACGCAACGTCGTCTCAATAACGCGGGAAAATCGGAGCGCGAGTGGAAAACCCTGTATAACCAACAAATATTAAAAAGTTCAGTGATAAATAAGTGAAATCAGTGCAGTGTTATTGGATATTTTTACTTGCCTGGTTTGAAAAGTGCAGTTTTTTTTCTATTTTCGTTCCGATGATCGTTGGTTTAGATCCTATTCAGCTGTATAAATATTACTTGTGACGAGAAATATGCAAATCCACGTTGAAAAGAATTTAAATTTAAGTCTGAAAACGATAAAGACTTACGTATCTATAATTGCCTGCGGAATGTGTTTTCGTCTGCGCGGTAACATTGTTTTTAATACAAGGAGGTTGTACTTGAATTGTACCTATTTCGTATTTAAAATGTTCAAATGAGTTTGCGTCGTATAAAGTTTTTATTCACTTTATGTTGAGATGTTCCGGTGACCTTGTGTTTTAAGTTTTATTTTTGTCTTATAATAATTGTTACAAACATTTATATTTTAATAATTATTATGGACGTCTCGGTAACAAAAAATATTAATATACCTAATCAACTTTATAAGGATTATAAACGTAACTTTGTGATAACAAGCAAAAGGATTAAAATAAATATTTAAAATCAAATGTCCGATTTCGTCAAAAAAGTCTAACATATAATTTTTAAGTGTAGCCTTAAGTTTTTACCAAAAACTCACATTTTTCATATAAACAACAATTATAACAAAACTTTTTACAGCGTTTATTAATCATGAATGACCGGGGGGGTTTTACCGGGGGTAGACTTCCTTTGCAGGAGGTCGTCTAGGTGGGTACCCCAACAGTGCCAGTTATTCTACCGCCTGAGCAGTGATGTGCAAACATCACTGTGCTCCGGTAGGAGGGCACTGTAGCTAGTGAAATTACTGGGCTAAAGAGTCTTAACATCTTATGACTCTTGAGTAAGAAGCGTTGGTGCAGTGCTCTTAGAATTTCACATAATTGTGAAATCCTAGGTAACACTGTACTGATTATGGGCAGCCGTTATCTCTTAACATCAGGAGAGCGTCTTGCTCGTCTTCTACTTCATCACATAAAAAAAAAAAAAAAATGAATAAAAAATCTAATTATTGCATGCCCGCATGATGCAAGGAACTTCCTGATATAAATTATCTACTTAATCCACATGCGAGTGAAGTACAAAGGCGAAAAATTAAAGGTTTATATAAACGGTATAAACGAAATCGACCAGGGGGCCTAGACAAGCACCAATCGTTAGTCGCTATCGCTAAAAAAATGTGCTAAGATGACATTCGTTATCGAAAAACAAATGACAACGACTGTCATCTTAGTACATTTTTTTAACGATAGCGACAAAGGATTGCCGCTAGTCTAGCCCTTCAGGGTATTATATTTCACAAATATAGGTAGCATATAGGTATAGGTATATAGGTATATATAGGTATTATATAGGTAGCATTATTTAAAAAAAACACTAGATTCTTTAGCTTATCTATCGTAAATTACTAAAATCTCTGCTTGGACCCAGTCCAACGATACCCACTTTTTTAGATACCCAATTTTTCTTTTATGTAGCTGTCAAGATTTGCTGCCTTAACCTCTTAACTCCCGAGCGGCTCGATCGTGCCGCCACCACCTCATTCGAATTTAGGCTTTAATTTAAAAATTCTAGAAACTAATTTAATCCACCGCTAAAAAAATAATTGAAGCGCTAGTGGCTGAGGAGTTAAAATGTGTGTTAAAATGTCAAGCGAAGTTCGCTCCACGCTTCTTCAAGCGCTTCCAGACAGGCTTTTTGGCTCCAGTGCCTCAAAGATCCGATGTTTCGACGGCGAATGGTATATATTATTATATTTAATAATATTCATATAAATAGATTTCAAAAAACAGGTTGGATTCATTTATAGTAGCATAAATCGATGAATATCGACGATAGAATTGAATCATTGGCACGAGTATGTCGAACAGAAAACGATGGCACTTAATTAAATTAATATTTTATAAAACCCCTTACGCTACAAGTGAATTAAATTAAAAATTTAAAAAACCCCCAATGCAATACGTATATATTTATCATAGTGCGTTGTATTCTACTAGTTAAGCCCTTTCATTTGATACCCATATTGACGGGGTTGTGCAGAAAAAAACTAATCCACCATTTTGTAACGGCGGCCATCTTAAGCCGATTTTCACCAAACATAGCTAAGAACACTCTCGACTAACTCTACTTTCAAGTAAAAAAAAACTAAATCAAAATCTATTCATCCGCTCGGGAGCTACAATGCCACAGCGATAATTACCATATTATCGCAATTCAAGACGATATATATATATATGAATTTGTCTAATGACTGAATTAATTAGGATTACAGTATTTTTGTTATCTTCTTCTTACCAATATAAAAGAGTAAGAACTGACTGAGATTTCGTGATAAATGATCACGAAATCTCCGAAACTACGAGTGTTAGAAGTCTGAAAATTGGCATGAGGGTTCCTTTTAAGACGTAGGTGTTCACCAAGAACGTACTTATTTTGCAAAATTCCTACGGGAACGGGAATTATTTCAAAAACAAGTTAGTGTGGAATTCTGCAACCGCGGGTGTAAGTTAGTGGGTGTAAGGGGGTAATAACTTAATATATCAATGTTATGCGCTACAAAGTGCGCGGGGTCCACTAGTAGGTATTTAATATTTCAAAAGCGGCCACGAATTTCGCAAAATATATATACGCTATTTTTTTTATAAAAAAAAGCAGGAAGATAAGCAAGACACTCTCCTGATGGTAAGAAAAACAGTGCTACTCAGGATTTCACAATAATTTCAAATTCTAGATGCACTGCGCTAACACTTCTTAGTCAAGAGTTAAAATTCTTAAGCCCAGTATATTGCGTCGTTATATTGCGTAACTTTTGATATGAAGAGGTTACAAACGTGGACAGACAATTATGAAAAGTTTATAACCTGTTTTTATGACTACGACGGACATAATTAATAAACAAGAAAAAAATGGCCATTTATGTTTTGTGATTAAAAGTGCTCAGGTAAATTTATCTTAATTATTATAATTAAGACTATGAATTTTGATACTAGCTGATGCTCGTAGTTCTGCTCTAATTAAAAAAGTTGTTACCTGCGCTGCGTTACAATATCTACGATATCTATCTATCTATAAATCAATCATTGTGAACACATGATGTGTGAAATTTAATTTTAATCTCTTCTTTGTTTCTGGTCTGGGTGGTTTTCAATATCTATTATAAATATGTATATACAAAGTATATTAGTATTATATCCGTTATCCTAATCACCATAACACAAGCATTAAGTTGCTTAGCTTAAGGTTAGGTGGCGCTGTGTGAAATGTGAAATATTTATTTATATGAGTTATGCGCTGCGATATATGTGTCAATTAGTCACACTATTTATAAATTATACTGTTTTTTAATGGATTTCTTAAATTCATCTTTGTAAATAAACGGCATAAACTCTTTAAAAAAACTCTCACAAACTCTCTCTTAAATTTATGAAATTTACAGTTTAGAGCTATAAAAAAATACTCGACACCGTAATTTTTTTACAAATTAATATTATAGCTCTCTAACACTCTAATCATAGCCAATGGTCTCTCTAATAAGGACATACTATATTTTATACATAAATAAACTGAATTATAACTATTTATTCAGATATAGGTACATATAATAAATATGATAATTAAATATAATGTATAGATGCACAGTAATAGTACCCACTCTTATCGGACAATTAAGATAAACGTCTATGCATTATGATTATAATAATATCATTGCATAAATAGATGCACTGTGGATACCCTTTGCCCCATCCAGGGGACACAGCATAAGTCAATAAGTCAAATACTAGTCCAGTAAAAGAAGAAATGTGGATCGAAAAGTCGAAAGCAGAAAAACTAACTATATAACATTGTTTGGACTAGTTAGGAGATAAACATACTAAAAGTCCCCACCCCTCCGAGGTGAGCCCGAGGGGGGGAGGCCGAAGAAGGTCCCATGTTTAGGTTTTTTGCTTATATGTCAAAAACTGTGCATTGTACGATATTTTATTGTACTACATTATTAAACCTCATAAAATTTTCTACAACTTCGGCCTTGACACTTTTTATCTATCTCCAATCGTTGTCCAGCTATGAGCTTCCAAACATGGTCTATTTTGAAGACGCTTAAATTAGTTTTCCATACAAAGTCGGTAAAAAAATCTTACAAATAAAATTTGACCAACTTCTGGTTGTCGTATCATAATGAAACTTTGCAAATGTCTAGAAATCTGATGACAGTTTAATAATCTGGTACCACTGAGCTGATCTGATGATGGAGCCAGGAGGTGTCTACTGAAACTCTTCAATGGCTATTAGTAAAACCGGCGACTTTAGGCTCATTACATTCGGATTGATGAGACGTAGGCACCTCCTGGTCCCTTATCAGACCCTCGACAGCAAGTGTTATGAAAAAGTCTCATCGATTCGAATGTAATGTGCCCAAACTCGACGGGTTTACTGATAGCCATTGAAGAGTTTCATTAGACACCTCCTGGCTCCATCATCAGATCAGCTCAGTTGTACCAGATTATTAAACTGTCATCAGATTTCTAGACATTTGCAAAGTTTCATTATGATACGACAACCAGAAGTTGGTCAAATTTTATTTCTAAGATTTTTATACCGACTTTGTATGGAAAACTAATTTAAGCGTCTTCAAAATAGACCATGTTTGGAAGCTCATAGCTGGACAACGATTGGAGATAGATAAAAAGTGTCAAGGCCAAAGTTGTAGAAAATTTTATGAGGTTTAATAATGTAGTACAACAAATTATCGTATAATGCACAGTTTTTGACATATAAGCAAAAAACCTAAAAATGGGACCTTCTTCGGCCTCCCCCCCTTGGGCTCACCTCGGAGGGGTGGAGACTTTTAGTATGTTTATCTCCTAACTAGTCCAAACAAAGTTACTAAGTTAGTTTTTCTGCTTTCGACTTTTCGATCCACATACCCTTTTTGGGCACTCATTGACTGGGCTATACCTATTATTTTTTAATTCATTATAATATGTTATCCTTTGACCACGATCTCCCCTGATCTTAAGCGATGATGTGACTGTAGATCGTAGCAGACTAAACCTAACAGGCGGGATAAATCCCTCCAACGCTTCACTGAACATCATGCCGGAATACTGGCATATTAGGGAATCGGACGAGGTCAAAAAAAATAAAAAATTAATCCATAATTTTAATAATAAATTATTATATTTGAGAATAAATTAAAAAAATGGCTGAGATATAGCGCTTATAAGTTTTTTGGTACGAGTAATGACGCGTGACGTAATTTTGTGGATGCATTTTGTATCGACTCGAGTACCCACGGGTGACGTCACAAGCATAACCATTTTCATGTAACTTTAGTGCGTTGGTGGATATTTTTTCTATGGTGCGTTGTTTTACACACGTTTTTTATTAAAATTGCAAATAAAAATAGGTTCAATATTTTTTAATAATATCTACATTATGGACAAAAAACATTTTTTTGTACGATTATTACCGCTTGGCTAGTCAAATGTGCAGTAGTTATTGTGATGGAGTTGTTTTGGTGATCATAGTTATATTACATAATTAGTCGCTTATTGCACAAGTACACATGTACCTAAGACCTAAGTATTTACGTGTATACCTTCTTCTTTGGCCATCTTCTTACGAAGGTTGGCGATCATCATGGCAATTTGAACCCTCTACACAGCAGCTCTAAATAGGGAACGCGTGCTCTTGCAGTGCCGTTGGCGCAGATTTTTAAGCCAAGATGTTCTCCTTCTTCCTGGACTTCTTTTTCCCTGTATCTTTCCCTGTATTATGAGCTGTAATAGCTCATATTTGGGACTACGCATTATGTGGCCTAGGCCGATGCTCTCTCTAGAAAAAACAAGATCCTCCTAAGACGGCCACAAAGAATAATGGCGGTGAGAGCCATACGCGGTTACCGTACTGTATCGTACGAGGCCGCGTGTGTGCTAGCAGGAATGCTACCGTGGGATTTCGAAGCGGGAATCCTTGCGGAAGTATACATGCATGGCGTCGAGGCGAGATCACGTGAAGAACGCCCAACTATGGAGGAGTTGGGACGTGTCCGTGAACTAGCCCGAGAAACCGCATTGGCCGAGTGGTCCAATCGACTAGAAGCACCGAGCGCAGGAACCTGGACTGTAGATGCTATCCGACCGGAGTTACATCGCTGGGTACATCGAAAACACGGCCACCTCACCTTTAGGCTAGTGCAAGTCCTGTCTGGGCACGGTTGTTTTGGGCGATATCTCCACAAAATCGCCAGGCGAGAAGTGAGCCCCATTTGTCATCACTGCGGTGCTGCGGAAGACACGGCGCAGCACACTTTAGAAGAGTGTACAGCCTGGACGATACAACGACAGGCGTTGACGGCGCAAGTGGGCGGGGACCTTTCGCTGTCAGGCGTGGTTACAGCCATGCTTGACAGTGAAACTGCCTGGAAGGCGGTTTCCTCCTTTTGTGAAGAGGTTATATCACAGAAGGAGGAAGCGGAGCGATCCCGAGAGATCGACTCTAATGCTGATCCGCTTCGTCGCAGGAGGCCAGGAAAAAGAAGGCAACAATTTGCTCGCCTTCTTAATCATTAGTAGACAAGCGAATTGCACCATGAGGGCCCCCCTCTCACAGACTGGACTCAGATGCCGCTGGGACGACGGAGAAGAATGCGAGAGCGTACCTCCGCCGTCCCCGTCGAAAAGTGGCTGGAAGGACCCCGGGGTTTTAGTGGGTATATCCGCCGGATTTTCCGGCGGGGAGTCCCACATAACCACCCTGAGACTAGCGTCCACTTCTCAGGGTGGTATGCGTAATGCATTTCCCCGGGAAAAAAAAAAAAAAAAAAAAAAAAGGTATTCCAGTTTACGTCTCTTTATGGTGTTAAGAACCTCAACCTTTTTTCCCATTCTTTGCAACACTACTTCATTTCGTATTTTGTATACCTACAAATTATCAATTTAAATCGGGCTTAAGTCAAATGTTTCAAGTTTTATTTATGGTGTCATTTTAATAATCCGTGCTTGAACATTTTTAAAAAATTCTATACCTATTTATAGTGTTAGCTTAATTTAAAAAAATCATAATAACTTCCAATGATGATGAGAAATATTAATGTCCATAACATTCAAAATGAAGATAAATTCCAAATTTCATATTTATTAATTATGTGTTCAAATAACTTTATGTGACAAGTTTTTATTATTTAAACAACTTTTATAGGATTATCATGTATTTAAGTGGTCATACATAATAGTATTGACTTTTACTACCTGTATACTAATATTTAACACAATATTTATTAATAAAAATCATTTAATTGATGAAATGGATGTCGTAAAATAAACGGATCTTGTAAAACGCATGTCTTAAAATTATATCAAAGAGGTCGTGTAACCGTTGATCTTATTAATAGATATTCCAAAAATACATTTTTTTTTTTTTTTTTTTTTTTTTTTTTAGTCTGTACTGTCCCACTGCTGGGCAAAGACCTCCCCCAAATCCCTCCACTTGTCCCTTTCTTGCGCCACCTCCAAAATACATTAAATCTTGTTAAATATAAATAAGGCAGTATCACACTAAACAACTCGGGTGAGAACCAAAGCTACCGACGTATCCAAAAGGATTAGCGAGCTGAAGTGGCAATGGGCTGGTCACATTTGCTGCAGAATCGATTATACTCGCTCGGGTAGACGAGTTCTCGAGTGGCAAACGTAGCATAGGGCGCCCATGGGCGAGATGGGGCGACGCGTCGATATCAAGAGGGTCGCTGGAGATAGTTGGAGGTGGAGGAACGAGTTGAGCGGCGTGCCATGGAGGAGGCTTATGTCCAGCTGTGGACAAAGGTGATGATGATAATGAAATCCAGCGACATGACACTTGAGTTGCAAGTGATTAACTTCTGCATAATATACCCACAGCAACCTGTCAAATCTTAATACCATCTGCAATTTTGATACTAGACATCTATAAATTTAAAAATCTATCGGGATTAATAAGTTTAAACTAGGATGTCCAATATTGCACATACTATTTTATGTTTAAAAAAAGTAAGCCTTCTCCCAATTTTCTTATATTTTATAGAATTATAATATTCTATTTTATATAGCCCCTTTAAAATAGTTGTAGAGATGTGTTATTATAGGGCTATTTGAATAATTTTATTACAATAAAGTTATCTGCGAGGCTTTGTCGGCGCGGCTTCTTCCAGTTACTCATTATAACAACAGAAATGAAATGATGAAAATGTTTTTAAAATATTTTTATTAGTACCTAGTCAGATCATAAGTATTGTCACACAGTAAAAACTTTTCTTTTAGAATGCTGGCCACAAAAAAGTTTATTGAATTCGAATTTCGAATTGTTCATGAAAATAAAAATCCCATCAAAAACATAAATGTGAAAAGAGAGCCAAGTTCAATATTACGATGTATGTACTCATAGTTACCTATGATTTGGTAGTTGACTTCAACGACAAAAGAAGTGAGATCTAAATGGGTGCCAAGTTCAATGGTCAGTCTTGAAAAATATTTACAACAACATAAAATATTTTATTACAACTTAAAAGATTATTTCTTCTTATCACTTAGAATTAATATTATTTTGAAGCCTAAAGACTGACTTGGCCAGTTCTCTTAATATACGAGGTAGGTACTTTCTTAACTTTAGCTTGATCGCTATTAAACGCACTTAATGCTTATTAGTGCGCCACCGTCTTTTATCGTGTAAATTAGTCCCCTCCATCCATTGATTGTCTGGAAGAAATCGCTCTTTAACGATAAGACCGCCACTTGTACATTGTAATTTTTAATTTTAATTATGTACTTATGTATTTTCTGTAACATTATGTGGTGTACAATAAAGTATCTATTGTCTAATCTTAATGATACTTCGTCGTATGGTACCCATGAGAACTAGCCAAGTCAAACTTTGGGCTTCAAAATAATATTAATTCTAAGTGATAAGAAGAAATAATCTTTTAAGTTGTAATAAAATATTTTATGTTGTTGTAAATATTTTTCAAGACTGACCATTGAACTTGGCACCCATTTAGATCTCACTTCTTTTGTCGTTGAAGTCAACTACCAAATCATAGGTAACTATGAGTACATACATCGTAATATTGAACTTGGCTCTCTTTTCACATTTATGTTTTTGATGGGATATCATTGCTTTTTGTACAGTACTTTTTGGTATGTAATAGGTTTAAGACACTCAGTCATAATAAGATTAATACCAAATGATTATTTTATTGCACCTCCCCCCACCCCACTGCTCCACGGCACGGCCGTCGCACCGCGGCCCGTGAGCCTCGCCGTGCTTCGATATACCTATAATTAATTTAGTACTTATTTATATATAGCATTCATGTGCACAATTGATTTGAATATTGTACCTAATCAATTGATTTTTAAAGAATACTAGTTACTGATAAATTTATCTATATTCACCCAGCTATCTTATACCTACCGCCTACCTGGATGGAAATTTAACTTTTTAGATCATCTGGAACTGGATTAGAATTTCGATCAAAAGAAACCTAAGCCGACAAGACTTGTAATGACGACGACTTGGCGGGGCACTGCCGTGCCACCAGATACCGCCACATACCTATAATATTATGACTATACGTTACAGGCACGTAGGTATCTAAAATGTTTACACCAACTAGCACCTAAGGCGATATACATACCTACATTATTTTTATTGTAAACAATGTTAATATTATTACCTCTATGTTACTGAGCCGCCTTGTGCTGGTGAGTCGATATATTGATAGATTTACCTACATAGGAAATACAATTGTTACGTAGGTACCAGGAACCTATTTTTATTAGTGACTAGCTGTGCCTAGCTGTTGTACCCGCTATACAGTTTGGTACAGTAGTGTATTTTATGTTATTCCAGGAGTCTAAGCTATATTTATTATACCAAATTTAAAGTCAATCGGCCCACCCGTTTAGGCGTGAAAAAGTAAAAAACATATCTCCATACGTACAGTAGGTACAAAGTTTGTATTTATATTTATATTAGTAGGAATAGTGAACTCGCGCGCTCTCGTAGTATCTAACAGAAAATAGCCGCCTACACAAAAATTATAGCAACATGCAACATGTATTGCTTTATGCGTACCTAGGCGTCTCAAACTTTAATATTATACATTTTTTAAAAATTAATAATAATTTAAAATGATAAAAAAATACGAGTTTCTGATTTTTCCCTTTGTTACTACGACATTACCTATCGGGATGCCAAATTTCAGCTTTCTAGGTCATCTGGAACTGGGATATTACTTTTGATCTATCCCTCAGTATGTATTAACTTCACCGATTACTGGATGTTTATATCTAAATAACCGTTTGAGCTGTGTTATTGGAATTTCGAACACAGATGTAGTTTGTATATAAGAGTATATGTGCCAAATTTGACTTGTCTATGTGTAATAGTTTTTGTATAACGAGGGTGTAAAAAGTCGTCAAAACGCGCTTTGGACGGTTCGTGTAATATAACACACGGCGCGGTCGCCAGTTCCTTTGCTTGAACTTGGCTTGACTCGCTGCCGCGTGTCTAGATGTATACTTTTTAGAATTTTACTCATTTTTAAATATGGAGTGGACGCTTAAAGAAGACCGTGTTGCAGTTATTGCGTTGCATCGTTGCGGTTACGCGCCAATTCAAATTTTTGACATACTGAAAAATTTGAATATAACCAAAAGATTCGTTTATCGTACCATCAAACGATACAATGAAGACTCTAGTGTAGATGACAGGTCAAGAAGTGGTCGCCCTCGGTCTGTTAGGACTCCAGCAGTGATAAAAGCTGTGAAGGCGCGAATTCAAAGAAATCTCAAACGTAAGCAGAAACTGTTGGCCCTTCAGATGGGGTTAAGCAGAACCACGGTAAAAAGGGTGTTAAATGAAGACTTAGGGCTTCGGGCATATCGAAGAAAAACAGGACATCGTTTAAATGCTCGTCTAATGGACCTGAGACTGAAGAGATGCCGCGCTTTGTTGAAGCGGTACGCGAGAAAAAAATATCGAGAAATTCTTTTTTCGGATGAAAAAAATTTTACCGTAGAAGAGAGCTACAACAAACAAAATGATAAGGTGTACGCACACAGTAGTGAAGAAGCGAGCAACCGTATTCCGCGTGTCCAACGAGGTCATTTTCCATCCTCGCTCATGGTATGGTTGGGAGATTCTTATTGGGGCTTAACAGAGGTACATTTTTGTGAGAAAGGTGTAAAAACGAATGCAGTTGTGTATCAAAATACAGTCCTGACGAACCTTGTGGAACCTGTTTCTCATACCATTTTCAATAACAGGCACTGGGTATTCCAACAAGATTCGGCGCCAGCTCATAGAGCGAAGAGCACACAAGACTGGCTGGCGGCGCGTGAAATCGACTTCATCCGGCACGAAGACTGGCCCTCCTCCAGTCCAGATTTGAGTCCGTTAGATTACAAGATATGGCAACACTTGGAGGAAAAGGCGTGCTCAAAGCCTCATCCCAATTTGGAGTCACTCAAGACATCCTTGATTAAGGCAGCAGCCGATATTGACATGGACCTCGTTCGTGCTGCGATAGACGACTGGCCGCGCAGATTGAAGGCCTGTATTCAAAATCACGGAGGTCATTTTGAATAAACTTTATTGTCATAAGAATCTATGTTTTGTTAAGTTCATTTTGGTATATAAATGGTTACATAATAAATAAACTTGTTCCAATAATTTTATATTAAACATGTGACAGAATTTATGACCTGACTAGGTATATTACATATTACCTTTTAATATAATATTTATTTTTGACACTACCTCCTATGTTTATGAATTTTGCGAATATTTATTATTCTTTTCTGTGGTCTGGCTCACTTCTTATCAAACTTCGTTTAGTGTAGCTCGGTTCTCGCGCCAACCCAACAAGGTAGGCCCAAATGAGGTTTTATCGTCAACAGACAACCCGCTTTCTAGCTTAGTCTGCTGCCATCTACGGCCGCATCATCGCTTAACATCACGCGAGATCGTGGATAAAAAAAAACGTATTATTATTATTGGGTAACCTCAAAAGGACCTTAAGCCGCTTCGACCATTTCTGATCTTTTGTGGCAGTCCAGTTGAGTTATAATTCACTGCTTAATCCCGTGGCCTCTAGGAAGTTCCAGATGTGTCGGGGAGTGACTTGTTGTATCTCTTCTGGCTTAAAAAAACGTATAATTTTTTTTTGTTTTTTTATTTTCTATATAAATAATTTTGTGATATTTCAATAAAGTGTTATCAATCTATCAACGAAATGTATATAATAGTGTAGAGGTACGCTTATCTCGTCTATTAATTGGAAAAAAATACTCTTAGTTAATGAAACTAAACTACTTACTCGTATAATTAAAAGCTGCCTGTATCGAGCTTTGAGCTAGTCCGCGTCTATGAGCTAAGCGGCTCATCATGCATTGCAATTGAGGCATATTGGCTCATTTCAGCCTTCTATTGTGCACGTTGTTTTATGTGAGCTCGTTTGTACGATCTAGTTCACTGAAACTAAAACTGTCCTCTTTCCAGCTTGATACAATATTTATTGTTATAAGGTTTAGTGGCTATACCCGTTAAAAACTCTGTTATTCTAATAGGTTTTAAGCTTCGTACCAAGTTTCAGCACAATTTGTTCAGCGAGATGTGAAGAAGTTACAAATATGTTGAGCACGTACAGACAATACATTTTATTTATTTATTTATTTACCATGTCCTGGTCTGCATTACAGTTTTACCCAATTCGCAGACCCAGGACCAAAACTATTACTAAAGATTTTATATAAAGGCAATACTTAATATTAACTGCAATAAAATATATTATGATAAGCAATTAATAACGTTACATTTCGCTAAATGATGTTCGTATTATTTTCGGCAAACCTCATTGCCATTATGTGAAGCTCATTCAAGGTACAAGTAAATAAATCTAAGCCTGGATTTTGTGCCAGCACAGCGTTAAGCAGTCGCATCGCCTGCGGTAGCGTTGGCCCACGTGAACGCGCGGGCGCGGGCGCGGGCGCGAAATATCAAACATACGACGTGCTATGAAAGTGTTCACGTACAAACGCACGTGCGGTGCAAGCAAAGTCTGCCGCGCCCGCGCCCGCGCCCGCGCGTTCAACGTGAACAAGCACGTACAGGAGCTTGCCTCGCGAGCTCTGTTCTGTTCCCAACCAATTTTGTGATATTTGTATGATATAAAGTAGGTATAGCATTATATATTAAATTAATGTGCCACGGAATTTTATTGAGGTAAGCGAGTAATAAGTTATTTTATAAAGTCGTAATCGTCTTGTGCAATATAACTAGAAGTATGTAAGATAAGGTTACAAGAATACTCTTTAGTGAAACCAAAACTTTATTAAAACAAAACTTAATTTAAATATTATGTAATAATATGAATATTTATTTATTTATATGCATTTTTATTCCTTTCGAGGCTGTGCTTGTAAAAACGTCGTAAGAATTACGACTGTTTATCTGAGCATCTTAGATGATTATAATTTTAAGATGTCCTCCTTGACCTTGTAGAATTGATTCAAGAGACTATTATTCTTTCACAGAGATTATTTAAATACCTAAATAATATCTACTTAGTTTATCATAAGTTATAAGTTTGCCTGTATACATACAATTTTACAGTGTATATGTCACGGCTAAAGCCCAAAGGACGGCTACACCTAGGTTTACCCGATAAAATCAAGGTATAGTTGGTTACTGTCCGTTAAAGTAAGGTGATCAAAATGTTTGTAAGAAAAAACTTGTTTTAGCACGAAGTTCAGTGCAATCCGACATCAGTATAAGGTTCGATTTCAACAATGACAACAATGTATGAAACGAGCGAGCGAAATGAGCGTGCCAAGGCAGCAGTCGACGATGGCCGGGTACATCTAGGTACATCTAGGTTTAACCTAGCTGTAGCCGCACTTCGGGCTTTAACCGCAACATAATGTTTTAATTAATTTATATTTCTATATGTGGAAGCTTGTTATTGGCTCTTCGTTTCTATTTTTTGTTGCTATTAGAACATATTATAGCTGTAAGCCTCCCAAATATGTAAAAATAAGTAAAAATAAAATAAAAATAATTTTTCTACTTTCAAAATCGTATACATATACTAGCTTATGCTCGCGGCTTTGCCTGCGTGGCAAAATCCTTTCTTAGCGGAGGTCTACGTCATGAAACCTATCTGTATTCCAAATTTCAACCGAATCCGTTCAGTTGTTCGGGCTGTGCGTCGATAGATCAGTCAATCAGGCACTCTTTCCTTTTATATATTTAGATAATATCCACATATTTATCGAGTGATTCAACTAAGATACCTACTCGTTTCTAAATATAAATAGTAGAGGTCTTTCAAGTCGAATGAACAGTTGTTGTTTAGGTAAATACGAGTTGTCTTGCAACCGTATCGCCCGCAAAGGTCAGATGTATAATAAATAATAATAGCATATAATTTTTTGTATAAATTTTCAAGTTCCTCATACATTTTTAACTTGTAAAATTAAAATTAATTAAACAAAATTAACAATGATATAAAACACATACACATACATATTTATAATCACACCTGGTTCCCGTTGGGGTAGGCAGGGACTATTTCCCTCCACTTAGTGCGATATAAAACAATATTAATTTATTTATCTATTTTAAAACCAAGATCTAAATTAAAATATAGAGGTACGTATAATGCACTAGAGCACAAAATGAAATAAATAAATAAATTTAAACATTCAAGGTGAAATTAGTTTATAAATAAGCATATTCAGTCTATAATAAAAAATCAATAAACAAATCTTAATCTGTTGTAATATAGGTCAACCAAAAGCAAAAAAATATAACAATAATGTTTGTTTTTTTGTTTGTAATAGGATGTACGTATTTTATTTATTTATTTTATTTTATTTTATTTTACAATCGTAGGGAAACTTACATCTAGGTCTTAAATTAGGGTACTTAAATATGGTAATTAAGGACATTTACAAGTTTCCACATGTAGGCGACAGAATAATCAAGCATATTGTGGACAGAGAACTAAGAGCAAACTAAGATATTTAACATAAATACTGTATGGGAATATTACATTGAATAGGTACATAGACAAATTTGTTAACACAAAAGTCTTCTGTGATTATTATTATGTCGCTCTTTAACACGGGCTAAGCCCGGGCCTTTTTATAGGCTTACACGGAGACAAAAAAGTCCAACGCGCAGAGGCCTTTTTGAGCTTTTAATATAAATGTAATGGGTGACACTTATTGGAGTCTGTCTGTGAGTCCATCCATAGAAAATGGGCTCAAAGACAGTCTCCGCCAAGTGACAGGACTATTGCTAATTAATGGAAACTACTTCAACTAGGCTATGGATGAGTATTCTAAATGGATGGTTAATGAGGCTATTGCTAGGACTACGGCACCTGCCACTTCAGTCCCATTAGGAGATATATAGGCAGGTGATGACTCGCCACTCACTAAACGGGCCCCCATAAAGGCCGGCATTACATAGCCGACGAGAAGGGCAACGTTGGTGCAAGTGGCTGGAGGGGGAGAGGTGTCCCTGGACTTTAAACACGTAGGCCAACTCGCCACTTATGCTTCACATCCTCCCTCCGAGCGAAAAGCTCTCGCGACTCCACTCTGGCCGGCCAATGAAGGCAAGCACAGAGGTGGGGGACTGTTCCTCGTCAGTGTTCACTCCGACCGGCCGGTAAAGGCAAGCCGGAGATGAGGAACAGAATCCTCCCCCGGGAGCACTCGGGTCCGTGGGGTCGCTACTCCCCAACAGCTCGCCATAAGCTGCCCTGCGGTGTTATATTATTATTATTATTATTTTTAGGTAGGTACTACCTACCAAAAAAAATCACTGGCGAGTATTCGTTTTACTTGACTAGCAGAAGTATTGAATACATCTAGATCAAGTCTGGTAACAAGATCATTGAGACACCGACTCGCTCGCAGCAGATAGCTATTTTGCCTGTAATTGGTTTTGGCTCCGGGGACATGCAAGGAACATGATCTCCGGAGTGAGGCGTACGGAACTTGCAAACCGAGGCGCAGCAGCAGCTCAGCTATAAAGGATATAAAGTAAGGATGACAAAAAAAGTGTGATAAGACAAGTGAATTAAATTTAAAATTTAAAAAACCCCCAACGCAATACGTAATTCACCATTTTTTTGATGGCGGCCATCTTGGATTTTACATTTTGTATAGTGGGCTGTATTCTACTCGTTAAGCCCTTTCATTTGATACCCATATTGAGGGGGTCGTGGAAGAAAAAAATAATCCGCCATTTTGTAGCGGCGGCCATCTTGGACCGATTTCCACCAAACATGGCTAAGAACACTCTCGACTAACTCTACTTTCAAACAAAAAAAACTAAATCAAAATCCGTTCATCCGTTTGGGAGCTACGATGCCACAGACAGGCACATACACACACACACACACACACACACAGACAGACAGACATACAGACAGACAGACAGACAGACACGTCAAACTTATAACACCCCGTCGTTTTTGCGTCGGGGGTTAAAAATACTTTATAGCATCTCAGTTATTTCTTGGGTTATGTTGTTTTGAATCCTACTAATCCTACCTATGTTATACGAGGAAATGTAAAAGTATAAATCTTTGTGTATGTAAGTTTGTTGCCTGTTCTTGCATAAACGACATGGTATTTAATTAGCTGAAATTTGTTTAGGTATTTTGGCCCTGAAATACTTGTAAGACATAGGCTTTAATCCTATTTAGCGTGTTAAATCAATAAGATCAACAAGATAAACACATGTTGCCGTCATCCGTGTTTCCCGAGAAATATAACTTGGGAATCTTCATGGCACGACTGAATAGGTACCTTTCTAGGCATCTTACGTGATTCTCGTCGACCGCATCTGCACTTTCCATCAGGTGGGATGTGGTCAAACATAGTAGGTATGTATTTAGTATAAAATAATCAGTTCCCATTCAAGTCGATGCAAACGCAGCACGGCTTATGAAAGTGCGGTGTTGCGTTCTGTGAAACAGAAATGTGCTTGCAGCTTTATTGTTAACGAAATTGCCATGTTATGAATTGCTCGTGTACATTTTTGTTCTACAAAACCTATTTATAGTTTGTTTTGAGCTTTTGTGTAAAATGTATTGTTCAGGTACATTATATTTCTATCCATTTTAATAGTAAAAATACGAACACAATGTGTCTCTGTTACTACTTCACGCTTAAACCGTTGAACCGAATTCAAAATTTGGGAGACAGTTCGAGTCTCGAGTCTCGAGGAAGGACATTGGATAGTTTTTATCCCACGGGATAAAAACTTTATTACCATAAGTACCTAAAACCGCGGGGCGTAACTAGTTATTATATTATGAGGCCAATGTTAGTAAGTGTATGCGATTGAGCAAAAATTTGGTTAGGCAACATTTGTTGTTTTGTTTTTGTTGACCGTGTTGACCAAAACGCGCTGTAGACGTGGCTTTAAAATGGGCAAATGAAGCTTTGTAGTTGAATAACTTTGTTTACAAACGTTAAATCCAAGACTATTTTAGTAGCTTCCCTAGATTTCTAGCTTCTTATCACTCGTGTCTTTAAGATTTCCAAGTTGTATCGCTCGGGAAACACGTGATGATGTTAATGTGATCCAAATGCGACTAGTTCTTATAAAAAAAAGTAGAAGCGAAACGCATAGTAGGTACGGACAGTTGGTAGCGCCACTAAGTACACCTCTAGATGCAGCATTACCGTGACGTCCGAGGATGAAACAGGCTTATAGGAATTATTTAACTCGTAAAGTCCTGCGCACACTCTTCGACATGAATCTTAGATATAGAAAACCGATAAACAGGCGACCCTGCTGCGGTGTTAAAGGCTCTGGTGTCTGATTTTTTATGTATTTATTAAGTATGTGGTTCTAAATTAATGTTTTATTAAGATGATAAATACGTTACATCAGATTAATATACCTAATATATTATTTAAAATGTCATTTTAACCGATTACATATTCACTAGTTGAAACAAAATATGCAATATGGCCCGATGTTTCAAGTGAAAGGCAAACAACTTTCTCAGCGCCCTTGATTTTAATTGGATATTGGTAATTGAAGGTTCGAAGGACAGATCAATATGTACCGAGGAACTGATATTAAACGATTTTACTCTAGGGAATAAACGTTGTGACAACTCTATAATCTGCCAGACACAAACTTAAGAGTATTTCGGTCACATTGCTTCTGTTTTTTAGCCACCTATGGCGCCTGTGAATGAATAATTGAATGAATGATTTATTTCTAAAAATAATAATTAATTACATTGTTATATCTCACGGCTAGGTTTCAGCATTCCTTACAACTATTTCTATGAGTCTCAAACAAGTCTGTAGCCTGTGTCTTGAGACTCGTGAGATGCGATCTCGAACCCCTGTTCAATCCCTGGGTCCCTGGTCCTGTATGTTGAAACAATTTTCTTTTATACCAAATAAGTAGGCAGTTTGACCACATTCCACCAGTTGGAAAATGCAGATGTGGTCGGCGATGAATCACGTAAGATGCCTAAAAGCTACTCATGCCTTGAAGATTCCCAAGTATCGCTCAGGAAACACGGATGACGGCGATGTGTTCCAAATGCGAAGAAGAAATTAAGAATTTAATTTCTTTTTGTTCATGCGTTAAGATACACATCTTGTTATTTATTTTAATCAATACTCATCATCATTATAAACTGAATAAAGGATGAAATTACAGTGCAAAAGACATGCTTTTTAGAAAAAAAGATCAAAATTGTCTAAACCACGCAATTCTATTTGGTGTATTACTGTTGCTATCGCCCATGATTCTGTACCCATTATGAGAACAATGTGAAGTCATTAAATTTCCTTTCTGACGTCCCCATTAACGCTTTTTCCTTCACCTATGTTAGCACCGAAGGTAGCGCTACAGGGTAAAATTTACCACATAGTGTAAAAATTCGTATATATTTTTTCTGATTTATTTTCAACGATGCCACTTTAGGTACTTTTATAGAAATGTGTGTCAGTCCACCATTGTTAATAAACAGCGTTTTCGAGCATTTCATCTAGCTTTAACACAAGTATAAAGCCCTTGTGGGTGTATTTTACCCAGTAGCGAACATTTGTGTCATATTATTTTTATGTATCTATGTTTAGTTTTTTGATTTTTCTACTATAGATATCAGCCTCATTTTCTATTAAATCCATACAAGAAATGTAATTATCTTGAGGTTATACTTTAAATATTTATTTTTTTAACGCTAAATTAATATAATCATGTCGAAATTATCATTATTAGTAAGAATATGTTATGAACATTTAATTTTTATCTTGTTATTGAATTATTTAGTAAATTTAGAGTATAATTAGTGTTTTTGTGCTAAAAGCGTTAAATTATATGCAGTGATTTGTCACTCTGTCAAATAAACAAAATATTATAACTAATTACATTTACAGATACATACACAATATTTCATTAAAACATATTCAAATGTGGCATACATAAATACTTATTTGTTTAATTATTGAAATATCAATAACTAGCTGTGCCCAGATATTTTAACCAGAAGTAGTAAGAAAAGTGAATTTAAAAAATAAATAGCGATAGCGCACATTAGCGCAAGGAAAGAAAAAACAAGAGGATGAAGATAAAAAAAGGAAAATAAAATCCCTGTCCCACACACGGGGGAAATATAGAGCTAAAACAATAAAAAAAAAAAAAAAAAAAAAACCACTGTACTGTAGCACCTAATTTCACACTACATCAAATTTCAGCTCAATCGATCCACCCGTTTAGGCGTTAAGAAGTAACAAACATACACACTCACAAATTTTCGCATTTATAATATTAGTGTGAAAGTATGTACAGTCAACTACAAAGAGATGTATCCATGTTAGGCTTACAAAATGAAGTAGATTTACATTTGCCACAATGAACTACCCTTGGTTCGTGACATTTCTAGTAGCAATCAAACTTTATATTATCAACAACTCGTTTAATATGCAACAATGATGTATCCCACTACTTTTCCTTAGGTGATACATAATAATAGCATTTAAAATGAATCGAATATAGTATAAGATTTGGTCGATACTGAAAATGTCACGAAGTAAGGGTAAATAATTTTTGCATACTAAAAGTTCCTTCATTTTGTAAGACTAACATGGATACATCTCTTTGCAGTTGACTGTACAGTTTGATGATAAACCTTCACTTTCACAATAATTTTACTGTGGTATTTTTTACCCGATCTATTTACTAATAAGATTCTCCATTTTAATAAAAAAAGATGTTTAATGTAAAAAGGCAACAAATTATTCCGTACAATATACTGGTTTTAAACAAAAACTTGCAGTATTTTTGTATTGGGTAATTGATCTTTTAGTTGTGTTATTTGATACATAATTATTTAATGATGTTAGGTAGATAATTATTTTGTTCTACGATACTTCCCATATATTATAATGTATGCATTTGATCTATACAGCTTTGTATACAGAATATTACGGAAGCTTTCGTGTGCAAATCCGCGTTCGACTCGCACTTGGCATGTTTTATTAATTGATTAGTTTTTTTCAAAACAGGTCTTATACGCATAAGACCTGTTTTGCATTCACTGTGTTTACATTCATCGTTTTGGCTTCATGTTTATTCTTTTTCCTGGCATATTGTGAGTTTTTAAATAGTTTTCCTGACCTATATTATTAATTTGTAGGTGTTTAATTTAAAACCAAAGTTTTTGACATAATAATTAGAAGCTACATAATAGCATGAATTGCACTTAAGCATAATTTTCGGTGATTGTCGGAAATACAGCAATTACCTCAGCATGTACTGTACTCATAGACAACCAAAATAGACCCCGCTTTGTGATTTTCCTTAAAAAAACTAAATCACAAAAATATGACGCAGTGGGAGCTGGTTTTAAATGGCTTGCTCAAAGAAGAAACTCTTTGCTTCAAAGACATTTGGCGTGTGTTGTGCTGTGTCAATGCCTATCGTCGGCGACAGCATACCTCCGGTGATACGCACTCTATGGTTGAGTTATGACTGTGCCTAATGTGTCGACGTATCGTTTTACCTCAACAACATTCGACTTGTCTCATCTATTCATCTAAAAATACGTGACATGTTCTACGCGTTGCCAACTGTAATTGATTAGGTACACCATCCACGTTGATTACATAAGGCCTTTGTCATACATACATAATTACTTACTTGTCATACTTGGTTTAAATTCCGACGCAGTACTTCCACCGTTGTTTATCGCCCGCTCGCTCGCTCGCTTAAAATCAGGCGAGATCCAGTTTTACCCGCTGTATTGTAGCTTGTGTATTATTGTAGGGTCAGCTATCTCTATACCAAAATTTCAGCTCAATTGGTGCACCCTTTTAGACGTGAAAGAGTAACAAACATACATCAAGATATCCCTACATTCTTTCACACTTTATAATATTAGTTTTACTTTACGTTTATAATATTAGTAGGATAGGATTGGCGTTTCAACGCAGAAGAAACGCAACGGTATTTCCCTCAAGTGTGACAAAAGCCTATAAAACTCGACAAACCCATGATCTGGGCGTCATTCGACGCGGTACAATATACCTCTACAAAATAACCTGTTTCCCTTTATTGCACCGGCCAACTTTTGGCAGAATGTCGAATACTGTATTTTTGAATTTAACAATTTAGGTGTGTGATAAAGCCTTCTTGATCCTTTCTTGATCTTAAAGTCAATGGATCCTACGGCGTGAGCACCAAACTGCTGCAAGAAAAATGACGTCACGGTTGAGTGCCATGGCAAACAACCGTGACGTAATTTTTCTTGCTTCAGTTTGGTGTTAACGTCGCAGTCTCCATTGGTTTCTTCTTCAAAACTTCAAGGATAAAACGCTGTTTTATTTTCATTATAGGTTAACCTTTGACCATGATCCGGCAGTAGATTAAACCTATAAGCCGGGATAAATACCTGCCTGGATAAAAGTAATACTTTAAATTAAATCTTTTAGGGTATACCTGTCATTATGAATAATAAAAAAAATAAAATCTAATAACTCTAATCATCGCCGAAATAGTAATAACGATATTGGTTCGAATTAAGTCTAAAACGATTTTATATGGACAACCATTGTCTATCTTTATTAATTAACTCTGAACAATAAATGTGTTACGCATACCACCCGCACTAGGGGAGTTTGCCGGGTGGCTATGTGATATATAACTCTTTAAGATTTCCGACTAATAAAATCGTTATGTGGGACTCCCTCACCGAAGATGAGAGTTGCGGGGATACCAATTATAAAACCTGAGAGTAATGAGAGATAGATAATATGATATGATGATATCAGAGATATACCATAGAGGTGCCTTGCGAACGAGCGGTAGAGTATTAAAATAGAAAAAATGTAAAATTGACTAGCAAAAGTGCTCCATTGTAGCCTATTTGAACAAACGAATTTTGAGTTTGAGTGTTCCTATGGAACGCCATAGTACTTACCGGGGTAGCGGGTACGCCGAAGCGCTTGTCCACGTTCAAAGTACCCGACTTTTTAAGGGTTTCGTACCTCTAAAGAAAAAAGAAATCAATATAGGATCACTTTTGACTGTCTGTCTTCAAAACCAATTGAGTCGAGAATGCGGAGAGTTATTGAATTGAATTTTAACCCACTGTAACTAAGACAGGATTGACTCTAGTATCATACCACAGTCAAATACATGTTTAGTCTAATGTAAAAAAACGCGTTAAGAGCGTATATATCGAGTGACGCTCTCTCGCTCGCACAATTTGAAATTTGAAAAAATGGGATGGGGAGCAAAATTAAAAAAAAAAAAATTTTCAAAAAATCTCATTATGGCATTTTTTAATATATCTAACTGAAAACACTTTTAAAATGTGTGCAATAATATTATGGAGGGCTGGTATAGAGGAATTTTCAATAAATTAATTCCATGAATTTATATTTCAAAATTCGTCAAATTGTGCAAGCGAGAGAGCGTTACTCGATATGTGGATATTTTCCTCTATGCTCGGTATATTCGCTCTTAAACACAAAAATAAATAAACCGTCTAGACTAAGGTATTGTAACTAAGTTTAACGATGTAATAATGCGATAATACTTTTTCATTATCACCTCAGTTTTAAAGTTATTACACACGCCATTCTGCCGTTTGCTGGTAATTTTATATGCAGACATAACAATGTTGATTTAACTTGTAAATTAAATGCAGAATTAAAAATAAATGCTGTTTTATGTAATAACTTAAATGTTATAATGCTGTAAATGTTGAGGGCCCCGTTGTTAAAGGCCTCGATAGATACATATTTCTATTAACTTTTCTACAAATAATACATATAAAGATGAGTGACGAGTGGTGTGTGTGTGTGGTGTGGATGAGTTTTCATTTTCAAAGATCTATTATTATAATTTGGATTAAAATAGCTTACAGAATTAAGTAATTTTACAAGCTTTATATTACTTTCACCTGTCTGTTGTCTGTCTGTCTGTCTGTAATCAAATCTTGCAAGTTTGATTTGACCCACTTCCCGGTTTCCAATTGAGCTGAAAATTTGCATGCGTGTGTAAATCGGATGACAATGCAATATTATTATAACATGGAGCTGATCTGATGATGGAGCTGGAAGGTGGTCATAGGAACTCTGTCATTAAACAACGCAACCCTATCGAGTTTGGGCTGATTTGATTCGTCTTGACGAGTACTATATGATGCAAGATGGTAATGATAATTAAAGCTTGTTTTTAGAAAGTATTTTTAAAATTTCACTTGTTTATAAAAGCAAAGAAATAGAGGAAGATAAATATTAAAATACGAGTACCTACTGGCAGTGGGAAGCAAAGCGGAAAGAACATCAAACGGAAAAAAACGTTTATTATTTTTAAGGTAGGTACCTAATTTTAATACACAGTTATAATTAAATACACTTGAATCATAAAAGAAACTCACCAACAAATTTAAATAAAAATTTACTGCTAATGGAATTATCCGTTTATAAAAGCTACTAATCGTATAAGTCATAAATCTAAAAATAGTTTCTCATATTTAACTATCAATTATAGCGGAACTGCTAAGTTTAGAAACATTTGATATATTCAAAGCGTTACAAATGTGTTAATTTTTTAAAATTTCTTTACTAAAAACTGTACAAAGTTATTCTATTTGTGGACATTTGGGACGGAGGCATCGTGAATCTTAAGGCTGCGTTTCCACCAGAGATGTGCGAGGATGCGTAGCGAGGAATGTGTTTGTAAAGAATCAATAGAATCGCTTTATTTACCTCGCCTCGGTCAGCGCAGCTCTGGTGGAAACGGCTCAGCGGAGCTAGATTTTTGCGCATACAAAACAAGCGAGGAATGTGTGCGAGGGATGTGTACTGTGTACGAGGGATGTGTGCGAGGGATGTGCTGCAAGGAATTTGTGTTGAGAAGGATGCGTTGCGAGGTTTGTGCACCCCCGTCGACACAGCTTCGCAACGCATCCTCCTCATAGGCTCATTTTCATTGCACAGCTTTGGTGGAAACCCCCACACATTTTCACAGCACAGCTAGACATCCTCGCACGACACATTCTCTAGTGGAAACGCTGCCTTAGGCTTACACAAGCGCCCACCACTTAGCTTGTGGCTAACGGGGCAACTATACGGCGCTACCAAATTTAATAATCATTTTACAAATCCAAATTATAAAGTATTGCATATTTAATTTGTTTATATTTATATTTTGTTGACGTTAATAGAATTCATCAAAAAACCGGTTGTCTGACCCTAACTTTGGAATTTTTTGGCGCCATTTTTTGACATAAGAATAATGTAATAACTTTAATAATAGTGACGAAACTTGAATATCAACACTATTTTCCTTAATATAAACTCGAAAAAATCTAAACATGTTTATAATCTCAAATTATACCTACTGTTTTATTTCTATTGCCATAGGTACCTTTGTCAAATTCCGCACGCACAAATACAATCAAAAACAGGTGTAGGAATACTTAAGACAGAATTGCCCATCAAACTTAACGACATATAAAAATATGATTCTGGAAAATTCGACTCTCCATATAAAGTGATTCAGCTGGTCTGTAATTTTCGAAGTCGAACGTTCTTACTCCACATTTTATGCAAATAATTTCTTTTGTCTAGTGATTTCGTTTAACCAGTAGGTACAGGGCAATCTCTGCATCTACCTATAAGTCAAACTAAATGGGCAGTTTTAGGAAAGGATCGGAAAAACCGTTTGCATCTAAGCGGTCTCCTAGAGAGTCATAGCAATAAAACGAATCAATCTAAAATCTGAGTAAAGCAATCGACATGATGGGCCCCTCATGATCAAAATCAATTTATTAAAACGTGTATAGTAAATATCTTGGGTTTGCCGCCGTCGCAGGAATTTCCCGATGATTTCCCTAAACTATTCGCCCGGGGACAAAAGCTTGCTCAATAAAAGGTTATATTATCTCCAAAGAAACTGAAATCTAATAGAACCTTTTCGGTCAATTTCACTTTTGTTCGAGATGGAATGCTTCGTTACATTCTTGGGATCTTGAAACCGGCTGGAATATCGAAAAATTGTATTAGACTCTATATATTTGATCAAATTATTTATTGATTTACCGGGAGTAGACTACCTCTGCAGGAGGTCGACTAAGTGGATACCCCAACAGTGGCAGTTTTCTACCGCCTGAGCAGTGATGTGCAAACATTACTGTGCTTCGGTAGGAGGGCACTGTAGCTTGTGAAATTACTGGGCCGAAGAGTCTTAACATCTTATGACTCTCAAGTAAGAAGCGTTGGCGCAGTGCACCCAGAATTTTACCTTTGTAAAATCCTGGGTAGCACTGTACTAATTATGGCAGCGTTATCTGTTACCATCAGGAGAGCGTCTTGCTCTTCTTCTTACTTCGTTGTAAAACAAGTGAAATTTTAAAAATACTTTTTAAAAACAAACTTTAATTATTATTTTCATCTTGCATCATAAAGTACTCGTCAAGACGAATCAAATGAGCCCAAACTCGATGGGGTTGCGTTGTTTTATGACAGAGTTCCTTTGGCTACCTTCCAGCTCCATCATCAGATCAGCTCGATGTCATAAAAATATTGCATTGTCATCCGATTTACACACGCATGCAAATTTTCAGCTCAATTGGAAACCGGGAAGTGGGTCAAATTAAACTTGCAAGATTTGATTACAGACAGACAGACAGACAGACAACAGACAGGTGAAAGTAATATAAAGCTTGTAAAAAGTCATTTCTGGATGACCGAGTTCAAATCCCAGCCCCTTACCATAATAATGACTATAATAATTAGTTAAGTGTGGTTTTAAACCATGTCGCCAAGCAGACATTATGACCGTGATGTTCAGTGAAGCCAGGCAGCGATTCATCCCGCCTTCTAGGTTTTGTCTGCTACCATCTAGTCGCTTAACATCACCCGAAATCATGGTCAAAGGCTAACCTGTAAGGAATTAAAAAATTACTCATTACATTTTATGAAGGCTAATTGGAAATACTCCAGAATAAACGACTATTTTTAAGATAATTATGATATCTTATTTTAATAGTCTTTAAAGTTTACATTAGGTATACAATTATTAACTTTGCAAGAACGGTCATCGCTATAGTTATCTCGTATAAACGGTCAAGCAAAAAAAGCGGCACGGCCTTACCGATCTTTAATATTATACTCGTTTTATCACATTTATTAAACTTAATATTATAGTCTATGAATTTATAGTTATAATAAATATAATTTATAAAATTAATTGATTTAAATAAAACGAACTGATTTTTAGGGTTCCGTAGCCAAATGGCAAAAAACGGAACCCTAATGGATTCGTCATGTATGTTCGTCCGTATGTCACAGCCACTTTTTTCCGAAACTATAAAAACTAAACTGTTGAAACTTGGTAAGTAGATGTATTCGGTGAACCATTAATTTTTTACACAAAAATAAAAAAAAAAACAATACATTTTTAGAAACTGAAGAACCTAAAATCATTTTTTTTTCATCAAACCCATACGTGTGTAGTAATAGATAGGTCTTTAAAAATGATATTAAGGTTTCTTATATCATTTTTTTCTAATCTGAATAGTTTGCGCGAGAGACGCTTCCAAAGTGGAAAAATGTGTAACTTCTAAAATAAGGGAATGATAAATGTAAAAATAATATAAGATGTACATTACCATTCAAACTTCCACCAAAAATTGGTTTGAACGATATCTAATAATTAGTTTTTTTTTTATAATATACGTTATAAATCATAAACCGAATTTTACCTTTCATTCAATCAACTCAAATGTAAAAATAAAGAACTTAGAGTTATGTAACATGCTGTTACTGAACCCTTCATGGGCGAGTCCGACTCGCACTTGGCCGCTCTTTTCGCATAGGATAGCGCCACGGTAAAGATATATAGCGCAAAATTAACAATCCAATATAGTTAGTACTCGTAGTTTAAAAAGTCAATCTTAATTTTGCGCCACCTTGTATTTGTTAAGTGATAACGATAAATTTAGCTTCAATAGAAAAAATATGTTCTAATAATAATTTTATTATTATATGATTCAGTTTAAGCCAGAAATAGCAGGAAAAAAAACATGATCAAACAGCATACATTAGGTATATTAATTAATAAAGTCGCCTAACTATTCTTCCCAAGGCGATAGTCTAGACGTGTTACATATTAATTACATATATTTGTATTCTTAACATGTACTAGCAACGCATTCCGACTTTTTATCGATTAGACATTTTTGCCAGAATGATCAGTGGATATAATGGAAGAGAGCTCGTCCCCCAAATTTCATCTCCTTTCCCCATTCGACCCCCACAATTTTAAGATAAGATAAAGATAAAAACTATTTATTTTATCAGTCCCAAAAAGTACATACATAAAAATTATACATAAATATAGTGACATGTAAGTTTGAGATATGAACTGAAGATAATAAAACAAAATAAACAATACTCTGATAAATGGAATAGGCTCAGCATAATACTGGGTCCTGCACAGCGCTGATTTTCAGCCTACCCCGTGCTCGACTAAGATGTTCAGCGAGTTCAAAAACTATGCCAGTAGCGGGATAATATTATTTATACAAACATTTAATTTAACTGATTTTTGAAGTTCATTATAATTCTTGAAGTGTTTCTTTTTCTTTTAGTGTTTCTTTAAGAAGTGCCCAATCGGTCCCCTGATCTATTCTTTTTATAAACATTTTATTTTTCTAAGATATAAATGTTTCCTTCCACGCATTGTGGTTGTGGTACAGTCACGCACTAAAGGTAAAAATAAATAGTGCACAAAGATAATTATATAAGAATACTCTCGGGCTGAAACAAGAGAACGGTCGACCTAAAAGCGGTTTTATACTACGTTTTTTTATATTATAATGAATGACATGACGCACAAATCTGTGACTTTTGAAACTTTGATCAAAATAAAATTTCAAGAAGTACCTAAATTTTCACATTTTGTATTTCAAAGTTCAATCGTGCGAGCGAGAGGGCCATACATCGAGAGTGGAGCATTAAAGGTAGATTGTATAGCCAACTTACATTATTGAGTATCCTAACTTCTGATATTTATATTTAAAACGTGATCCAATGAAGACCATTAATGAGGATAATAAACACAACCTTCAAAGTTTTATATTAAAGTACTTTCCCAACTGAATCAAAATCCCCACGGCTAAATATAAAAAGCAATTTGGGTTGTCCAATTGTTTGTTTCGTCATTCACGAGAATGCAGATTTTGTACTTGTTTTAATGTACCTACGAAATATTAATTAGAAACTCTGTAATTTAGAGAAATTTTAATTGAAAAGTTATATTGGAATACATTTTTGAAAGCACAATTAAAACTAATTTTAAATTTTAATATATTTCAATTAATTTTAATAAAGACCCGCTTTTAATAATGCTATACTAGTGGTATACTAGTGATAGTTTTTGGCTGTAGTTAATTACCACTCATTACGACTGTTTTTTGCTTTTCCCGTACAATTTTTAGTGAAACTAAAGTGGATCAGGCGAAGCCGTGGTCAAAGCTTAACCTATATTGAATACTAGCTGCGGTTTTACCCGCAGTACTTATGTAGCCTATGTGTTATTCCAGGGTCTACGCTATATCAATACAAAATTTCAGCTCAATCAGTCCACCCGTTTAGTCGCCCACAAAAAACTTTGGGTCGAGTGCCTCTTGCGCTCACCACACGCCCGGTAAAGCTGTAGAGGTCTTAATCTGAGACCAACAGAGTAGGTCATTTAAAAAAAAAAAAAAAGTGGTGAAAGAGTAACAAACATCCTGACATCCAGACATCCATTCTTACAAACTTTCACGTTTATAATATTAGTAAGATAATAAGGGTTAACATCCACTAAACTTATAATGTATATATGTGACCAAATAATACAATAATACATATAATTGAAAATGCATTAAAAAGGTAATTATCATGTTATAATTATTGCTTAATCCGACGCAATTCTTCGTGGAAATGATTGCACGAAGTGTCAGATGTCAATTTCTTATTCAAAAATTGCTTATTTGGCTTGCTGTGGCCTATCAAACATAATAAGTATACCTGTCATCGATTTACGTACAGATTCTCTCATTTAGTTTGTTATACTTATCATTATATGGTACGTATTAGTGTACGGTAAACGTATGGAACATATAATATAGTTTTACGATTTTTTAAAATATCGCGAGTGTTCTCCATTCTACCGTCCGATGTTTAAAAGACCGCTAAGTGATAATAAGTGATTTTGAGGGCTACGTCGCAAAATGTCCCTTTCTCAAAATGTCCCTCGGTCGCAAATGGTCCCTTTCGCAAAATGTCCCTTTCGCAAATGGTCCCTTTCGCAAAATGTCCCTTTCGCAGACGGTCCCTTTCGCAAAATGTCCCTTTCGCAAATGGTCCCTTTCTCAAAATGTCCCTTTCGCAAATGGTCTCTTTCGCAAAATGTCCCTTTCGCAAATGGTCCCTTTCGCAAAATGTCTCTTTAGCAAATGGTCTCTTTCGCAAAATGTCCCTTTTGTCTGTTGTGCTCGCTGGATGCAAAAATGACCCTTATGCAAATTTTCCATTTCAGATAAAAATGTTTTATAAAAATATATAAATTAAAACCCAATAATAACAATAATATGAGCGAAATTGTGCTAAAAAATTATAATATAGTAAAACAATATACAAATTACCATTTTAATTACAATATAATAACTTTAACTTATCGATATTTAATCAGTTTCGATTAACCGAGTAACTCTATGGCAATTATGGTAGGTTTATTTTTTTTATAACTTTTACCGGGGGTAGACTACCTTTGCAGGAGGTCGTCTAGGTGGGTACCCCAACAGTGCCAGTTATTCTACCGCCTGAGCAGTGATGTGCAAACATTACTGTGCTCCGGTAGGAGGGCACTGTAGCTAGTGAAATTACTGGGCTAAAGAGTCTTAACATCTTATGACTCTTGAGTAAGAAGCGTTGGTGCAGTGCTCCTAGAATTTCACATAATTGTGAAATCCTAAGTAGCACTGTACTGATTATGAGCAGCCGTTGTCTCTTAACATCAGGAGAGCGTCTTGCTCGTCTTCTACTTCACCACATAAAAAAAAAAAAAAACTAGGTACTAGGCATCCAGAAACTATAAGAGGTCTTTTCATATTATATAAATAAAATTTATTTATTAAAATGTTTCCAAAATTTTGAATTTAGCCTGCATTTAAATTATAATTTATTTTATATGATTTTTGAAATCTATACCCAATTTTAAATTTGAAAAGACCTCTTAAAATTTCTGAACGCCTAGTACATAGTATCTCATAAGTTATAAATAAAACCTACCTTGATTGCCGAAGAGTAACTTGGTTAATCGAAACTGATTAAATATCGATAAGTTAATTGTAATTAAAATGGTAATTTGTATATTGTTTTACTATATTATAATTTAAGAGCACAATTTCGCAAATATTATTATTATTGTCTTTTAATTTATATAGGTATTTTTATAAAACATTTTTTTATCTGAAATGGAAAATTTGCATAAGGGTCATTTTTGCATCCAGCGAGCTTACAAACAAAAGGGACATTTTGCGAAAGGGACCATTTGCGAAAGAGACATTTTGAGAAAGGGACCATTTGCGAAAGGGACATTTTGCGAAAGGGACCATTTGCGAAAGGGACATTTTGAGAAAGGGACCATTTGCGAAAGGGACATTTTGCGAAAGGGACCATTTGCGAAAGGGACATTTTGAGAAAGGGACCATTTGCGAAAGGGACATTTTGCGAAAGGGACCATTTGCGAACGAGGGACATTTTGAGAAAGGGACATTTTGCGACGTAGCCATTTTGAGATATGAGCAAAAACGTAAAAATTCGGTATCTAGAAAACTTTAAAATACATGAGTATACTTTTATGTACATTGGCAAGTGTTTATATTATAAATAGTTTATATATATTATATAGTGATCATTTAATAGTATTCTAGAATGTATCTTCTTAAAATCGATAAAACTGATATAAATTATTATATAAAAAAAACAGTAATTTTGCTGGACTAAGTTTTGGATATTTTGTCTGTAGCACAGCCAATTGAAGAGATTAAAATTTGGGACCTAGACAGAAGATAGAGAAAAAAATTCTCTATCCTATGGTATCTGTATAAAAAAGTAGATTTTGGAAAAATGTGGCTTAGCAGTCTTTTAAGGATCGGACGGCAGCATAACTAAAACAAGATATCGGCATAACTATTATCAAATATGATATATCAATATATTATGGGTGAGATGTTCTCGACAATATTAGACGTGAGTTAGTGCCGTTTTGTTATAATATCGTTTTGCCAAAAAGTTGAATATAATTTAATGGTGAAACTTTACTTTTACTAATACAAATAATATATTGTTTTGTATTTAAAGATAGAAGTCTTATATTATATATATGAAATATAGCTTATTTTCTCTTCGTTTTAAAAATAAATACATAAAATGATACAGTTATTATTATAGATATATCAAAATAAATATCTAAATAAAGTCTCCTCTCAAATCCTTGAGATCATTTTTTTATCAACGGTTTGAATTTTGATAAGAATCTCAGACGGACAGAAATTATACAGAAACGACAAGGTATGTTTAATGTGTGTCTAGATCTCTAAAAACTAGATAGAGGCGACCTGATTATTCAGTAGGTCATTAAAGTCAAAATATATAGTTGTTTTTGTTTTTAATTTACACGAATTTAATTCATGATAATGTTAATAAATATCTACATAACAATTATAATTGGCCTGTTGACAAGGTTAAAAACATTTTACAAGCCTTTATTTACTTTCACCTGCCTGTTGTCTGTCGGTCTGTCTGTCTGTCTGTAATCAAATCTCGCAAGTTTAATTCGACCCACTTCCCGGTTTCCGATTTAGCTGAAATTTTGCATACATCTGTAAATCGGATGACAATGCAATATTATTATGACATTGAGCTGATCTGATGATGCAGCTAAAGGTGGCCATAGGAACTCCGTAACTAAATAAATATATAAATAAATTCGTTTATTTGTCAACGCAACCCATCGAGTTTGGGCTCATTTGATTTGTCTTGACGAGTACCTCGATGCTAGATGGTAATAATATTATAAAGCTTGTATTTAAAAGTTTTTTTTAATTTCACTTGTTAATAATATAACACTTTAAACTTTGGTGAACCCAAGTTAATTTTATTAATCGAGTCTGTTCGTGGTCAAGACCACGGCGCTTGTAACTGCCCTGAAACGTCGGGGTTGGTTTTATAATGATTTTGTGAATCTAACATGAAAATAATTACGCGAAAAGACCCGATTAATAAAATTTACATTATCCCTATTAATTCCTTTATAATAGAGTTTTTAACGATGATTAAGATAAGAAACTCTTTATTGATCGCTTCTCAAAGCGATCTCTTCCAGACAACCGTGCAGGGAGGGGAAATATACAACACTGGAGGGACAGTGGTTTCTCAAACTTCAACAGAAAATCTGTATCTACAGTAAGTGTAATATCCCAATAACCATATTGGGATATCACACTTAAACTGCTAAGCTTCATACTCAAGTTTCGACAAAAAAATATCGACACAAATTCATTGGTTTATACGTGCAGACGTAACATATTTTGCACTATCACACACTCTCTTTTGTAATATTTGAATGATTAAAAATAAAAAGTCGCGGCATCACTTCATTAAATCACGGAATAGCTTAAATGTGTTTTATCGATGTCAAGGATCGCAACCGATCTAGCACCATTAAAGTATTTAATATCCGAGTCACTTTCAAGCATATTTAAAATAAAAATCTTATAAATAAAATTTGTCACATCCCTATAACATAAACGTGTGCTGTTATGAACTAAAATAGTTATAACTATATGTGTGGTTCTTTTAGTTTTTATTTTTACGCAATTTCTTAGCTAAATAATATTTATTAATCCTAATCAGTTCAGAACGTTTGACGTAAATATATAATGAGCATGCACGAGCTTATGAATTTATCATAATAATAATATATTATTATGATAAATAAATTAATTAATTGCATTTGCTTTAATTATTTTAAATTGGTGTAAGTTTATGCTTAGTTACGAATCACCGCTAATTACACATAATTATAGATTAATATTCATCTAGACAAAGTTGAAAACATGCTACAGTTTTTTTAACGCGAACCAAAGCCACTTTGCATATGAAATTCGTGTATATTTAGATACAACCTCAATAAGAAAGATGCTATTTTAAAATTACCTGCTATTTTTAAATCGCTATTTTTAGGTTGGCCAGTTTTAAAGTCTTTCGTTATTGTAGATGTTATCATGGAATGAGTTAAATATGTAAATCCTAAAGATGATATGATCATAAATTAAGTAAGGTCAATGACATGGTAGCAGAAACGTCATGTCAGTGCATAAAAAAGCATTCGAGAATATACCTAAATCACACGAGTAACCTAAATTGACTAAGGTTAAGATGTCTTATAATATAATCTTATTTTTTTTTACCGTCCAAAGCTATTGTAGCACACCACCGCTATGAATTTTCCCAAATTTTCTTCTAACCAGGTTGTATGTAAGATATTGATTTATGCGATAAGACAGTCGATTGTGTATCTCTAGCCATAAGTTTGTCTTTTATTTGTTCAGTTTACTATTCCATAAGATTTTTGAAGCGGTGGTAGCCAATATAATATGTGTGTGTGTGTGTGTGTGTGTGTGTGTGTGTGCGTGCGTGCGTGCGTGCGTGCGTGCGTGCGTGCTTGCGTGCGTGCGTGCGTGCGTGCGTGCATGCGCGCGCGCGCGCTCGCGTCTGCGTCTGCGTCTGCGTCCGCGTCTGCGTCTGCAAATACTACAGCAGTAAAGAAACACTCATATTAACCACAGATCGGACGAAATAATTAAATATTATCTTTAATATGATCAGCGGATATAATATTATGGTAAAGACGTTTTTTGTTTTACCGTTAATTAAATTCACTGTTACTATTTATTGTACGTTATTTTTGTGCGCAGTTATTACGAAGAATACGCTTAACAGTAGTAACCCACTTTTTAGCCAAAAATGGTTGTGGTTATAGCAGTATAGTGTGCGATGACCCCGAGAGCAATGCGTCCATTGCACCAAATAGTTTTGTTTCACTAACAATGTTGAATGTTGACCTATTGTTGCATTTAGCACAAACCATAAATAGCTGCGGGCAGAACATTGTGGGCTAAAGTTGTAATCAAATATATGTTACCAAATATCGGTTACCGTTTTATCAGTTCCGTGATCAAAAATACATTCGTTTTTGTCGTCAGTGGGTCACAAAAGATGTCATTTTATGACTAGTATTGTGTATTGAAGCTTGTAGAAAGTGGCACACTATCATGAGACTTAGTAAAATTATGTCTTGTTAAACTATGACATAACATTTTATGAAAAAAAAAAAAAAAACAGGAAACCGTTGGGAATACCACTGATTTCAGACGTTTCACCGGGGGTAGACTTCCTTTGCAGGAGGTCGTCTAGGTGGGTACCCCAACAGTGCCAGTTATGCTACCGCCTGAGCAGTGATGTGCAAACATTACTTGAAGCGTTGGTACAGTGCTCCTAGAATTTCACATCATTGTGAAATCCTAAGTACTGATTATGGGCAGCGTCTTGCTCGTCTTCTACTTTATCACATAAAAAAAGTCTGTGATAGACAACGGTAACAGCTTTCCATCGTCATCACTTAAGGCTCTGTATCAATGTTGCATTGCTCTGCGTTCTATGTTAAGGGCTTATTCTTCTTCTTTGGGTGCCATCTTCTAACGAAGGTTGGCAATCATAATGGCAATTTGAACCCTCGACACAGCAGCTCTTGCAGTACCATTGGCGCAGATTTTTAAGCCAAGATGTTCTGCTTATTACACACTTGCTAGGGCTTATTACGCTTGGCTGAATTCAGTTTCTAAATTTCGAACCTAAATTTTAATAGATACTTGCTTGAATTTAGCTTGAACTTGAATCTAGGATGTTAACTTGCTAAATTTAATTACACTTGACTTAAATCAGGCCTCTGAATTCAGTCAAGTGTAATAACCGTTTTAGTATAGTGCAAGTTCTTAAAATTCTACCTCTAATATCAAACAAATAAATGCAAAACTGTGAATGTATGCATGTGTATTTGTTACCTCTTCTTGTTTAAATAGCTAAACCGATTAAGCTGAATTATAAAAAAAAGGTTAAACCCTGGAATCATATTATAAGCATAGGCTTTACTTATTAGAGATCGCTACTAGTCCAGCCACAGCTAGTAACTTCATAAATAAAATGATGCATTTTTACCACACCACTATCTGATTTTGACCTCAAATTTAGTGAATATTTGCATATTTTTGACAGGGGGTGTGGTGTCCAAAGAGAGGCGTGACCATTGAGAGCTCTCACTGAGGTCGTTAATTGAATATTTATTATGCTCACCGCCTCTATGATTATACAGATAAATATATACAGATAAACAACTCTTTATAAAAACATCACATGACAAAAAAAATACGCGTCGACTTGTAAACCTTCTCCGTTTTTTGTTGATAAACAACCGACGAAAAATTTAAAATATTACGCTTTCGCGATTTGACCTTATGTTAATTTTATTGATCAGGACTTATCGCGTAATTATTTTTATGTTAGTTTTACAAAAACATTATAAAACCAACCTCGACGTTTCGGATCAGTTTACATGAACCGTGGTCACGAGCAGTTTGAAGAGGAAAAAAATTGTTGTTTAAAATTTTGTTACAAAGTATACCAACATGTTACAATTGGCGATCTTATCGCTAACAGCGACCTTTATCAGAAAATCGTGCATGGAAAGGACTAACGGTAGATAAATCTTTTCGACAAAAAAACTGTAGATTTTTTTTAAAAATGAACAAAGAAGTAACAGGTCACCACAAGAAATAGTAGCATGTAATGATTATTTGTTCCTTGAAAAGCTTTGTTATTTTCTCTTTTTAAGGTTAAGTCTTAATTGAGGAAAGGGGACTTTGGGGAAAACTCTATAGCTCGATCTAGTAATATAGGACGCTACAACGAACGTATACGTTCGTTTAATTGACAGGTTAGCCTCATGTTGACCTATTTATTTGGCAATACATTTTGTTATTATTTTATGGCTATATACTAGCTGCGCCCAGCGGTTGTACCCGCTGTACAGTAGCTTATTTGTATAAAAACTACCCCCAAAATACCAAATATGTAGTTTTAAAAGTCACATAGGTACATAATTTTCGAGAGTTTTTTATTCCATTTTGTTACCGGGCATCCTGATCCCGTAGGGGTTATGCTATTTATTATAATTTATTGGTCATAGAAATTCAAAATAACAGTTTTTACTTTTAGATTGAATGTTGATCACCGTTTCCGTACTTGTTATCGCACTGTTACGCCTTGCTCTTGAATAATGTGTGACGGCATTGAAATTATAATAGCTCTGTTGCAGTGCACCACAGTTTCATTCGATACGCCTCCGATCTCAGACCGTAAAACAAATATAACTCGAATACCACCCATAAACACACTTGTACGCAAACTATAGAGAACTACAAATTTACAGCTCTATAATGCCTATGTATATTCGCTATACACATGGGTTATTATGAACTTACTACTACTCTTCCTTATTTAAACTGAATATTAATACTTAAATAAAGCTTTTTTTCAAATCTTTCCTCTAATTAGAGCGAAACTTAACACTTAATAATATAATTTAATAATTATTGATTTTTGCAAATTTACGCCTAGGTATAAATCTATAAACCACTGAGCCTCCCATAAAACGTAATATCAAACCGAAGTGTTAACATTGGTAGCACACGACACCACCTGTCAAGACTAATCAACTGCTATCTTGCGTCAAGAGTTGTCTGACGTTTAGCAAACTACACTTCATTGCAAAGAGATTTACATACAGCCCCTTTAGCATAGTAAGACATTAACATAAGAGTAGCAATTCCCGTCCCACTGTCAAATCAAATCAAAAGCATTTATTTGTTAGAGTATTGTACATACATAGGTAATAAAATTTCGAAGTTTCAAATACTCTACCGGAGCTCCGGTGTACAAATATTAATTATATTAAATTAAATAAAAAAGATGGACATGCAATTAATGTAACACTTACATACACAATAAAATAATTAATCCATTTCATGCACAAAATTACAATAAATCAAAATGAATTACAATAATTAAAATGTCAAATGGAATAAAAATGTCAGATTATACACCATGACTTTTGCAGTGTTGCCATTGGAAGAATTAAATTTTAAATAATATAATCAAATTAAAATAATAAAATAAATTAAAAATTAAATATCTATACCAATTTATAATGTCAAAATTAATAAGAAATAATAATACAAATAAAAATTATAAACTAGATTTTAAAATAATTATTTTCACTCAAAAAGTCATTTACTGTATAATAACATTTATCCATTAAAAAGTTAAATAACATAGTTTTAAATTTGTTCCGATTTAATAATTTGAACTCTTCTGGCAGCTTGTTATAAATATGAATGCCCATGCAATAAACATTTTTGCTGTATACCTGAACCCGTTGCGAAGGGACACATATCTGATTTGGTTTACGACGTAACCTAGCTGCTGTTTCTTTTGTTTTAAACAAATGTCGATTTTTGTGGACAAATACACTTACTTCATAAACATATAAACATGGGAGCGGTAAAATGTGTAGTTGTTTAAATAATGGCTTGCAAGAGTCTGTACCGCAGGCACCGCATATTGACCTTAAACATTTTTTTTGCGCTCTAAACGCTCTAATTGCATCAGTTGAATTACCCCATATGATTAAACCATAACGCAAGAGTGACAATACGTACGCATGGAAAGCGCTGAGTGCAGCTTGGGGCGAGGCTATCCTTCTCAACCTGTTTAGGACGTACACATATCTTTCTAGTTTTGAGCAAAGTTTGTGAATATGCTCCTTCCAATTACAGTATTTATCTATAATTATTCCCAAGAATGTAATTGACTTTACTTCTTCTATAAAAATACCGTTATTTTCAACGCGCAATTGAAGTGGGCTACTATTGTATGTTTGAAATTGCATAATTTTAGTTTTATTTATGTTGATATTAAGTTTATTAGTATTCAGCCATCCGATAATAGACCCAAGTGCGTTATTTATGTCGGATTGAAAAGAATGTATGTTATGTCCTTCAACAATAAGGGTCGTGTCGTCCGCGTATAAAATGTATTTATGTTCCGTAATGTCAGGGAGGTCATTAATATACAACAGAAACAATAGAGGACCCAGAATACTTCCTTGGGGTACTCCTCGAGCATTAACTGTATAGGGGGAACGTGTAGCTACTCTATTGTATCTGTTGAAGTTACATATTTCCACACATTGACTTCTATCACTAAGATAGCTTTCCAACCAATTTAGAGCTATTCCTCTTATGCCGTACCGTTCTAGCTTAAATAATAATAGATTGTGATTTACATAGTCAAATGCCTTTGACATATCTAGGAAAAGCGATACCACTGGAGTTTTTTTATTTAAGCAGTCTGTAATTATTTTTATGAGAGAGAAACATGCCATTGCAGTGGATTTTGTTTTCCTAAAACCGAATTGTTCTTCCTTTAACACGTTGTTTAGGGTGACGAAGCTATAAATTTTGCAATGCATGACCTTTTCAAAAATTTTTGAGAAAATTGGTATGAGTGTGATTGGTCGATAATTGTTGAGTTCATTGGTCACTCCTTTTTTGTGCAGGGGTTTAACTATCGATTGTTTAAGTCGTGTTGGAAAAATACCTTGTGCCAGTGATAGATTTATAATGTGTGCCAATGGATATGACAATACCTTTGAGCATAATTTGATAATTCTGGTTTGCAGATCGTCAAAACCAGTGGAGATTGAATTATTAAGGGATAATATTATTTTATGAATGTCATTATTATCTACAGGGGTCAAGAAAATTGTATTATTAATATTTGGAATGTCATAAGGATATTTATTATTATTAGAAGATTCGAAATTAATATTAGTGATGTCAGTATTCAAGTTGATAAAAAAATTGTTAAATAATTCCGCGATTTGGCTAGGATCTGTGTATATTATGTCATTTACTTTAATTGAGTCAATAAGTGATGGTTGTTCCATTTTGCCCACATTATCTTTTATGATTTTCCAAGAAGCTTTACATTGATTTTTCGCGTTTACAATACATTTTGTATTATTATGTTTTTGAGCACTTGTCACGCATTGCTTAAGTATTTTATTGTATTTCAAGTAAGTCTTCCTGTTTTTCTCTTTATTTGCTTTTGATAAGTGATATTTTAGGTATAGGCTACGCTTGATAACAGTTGATTTCTTTATGCCCTTAGTGAGCCACAGATTTTTTATTGGTTTATTCGTTTTCTTGATGCGAAGGACGGGAAAACATAGGTTATAAAAAAGAGTGACAATGTCGTGGAAGTTGTCGTGGAAGGGTCAAGACTAAACTGACATAATATATCAAGACGCTACTCTTGCTACTCATACTGTCATTGCATACTCTGCAATGACAGTATTAGTAGTCGTGTATGAGTCCTATATTGCAGTGGGCCAAGCACAGACGTTTTGTAGACTTGTCTTGCTGTCAAGTCAAACTGTCATCCCATACATTGTATAGGTACTTTTGTGAATGTATGGGATGACAGTAGACTTGACAGCAAGACAAGTCTACGCAGCGTCTGTACTTGAGGGGCTGTATTTGCAGCTACTCCCAATGTCATTGTGCTCTTACAAACGTCATTACTCTTGACATTGGGATGGGAGCCGCTTCTCCCACGACAATGTCACGGTGTGTTCGGGCTGCAGCTCTTTTCAATGTCTTTGTAATCTAACAGTTGTCAAAAAAGGTAACAACAGAAAGAATTAGAATCTGCTCTTGCCGTACGTAGGTACAGTCAACTACAAAGACATGTATCCATGTTAGTGACATTTCTAGTAGCAATCAAACTTTATATTATCATCGACTCGTTTAATATGCAACAATGATGTATCCCACTACTTTTCCTTAAGTGATACATAATAATAGCATTTAAAATGAATCGAATATAGTATAAGATTTGGTGGATACTGAAAATGTCACGAAGTAAGGGTAAATAATTTTTGCATACTAAAAGTTCCTTCATTTTGTAAGACTAACATGGATACATCTCTTTGTACTTGACTGTACACTTTACCCCGTATATATATATATGAGAAATCTTTCCATATCAATATTATAATCAAACCAAAGTATCTAGTTCAAGTCAAAATAAAGAGGTTAATAATGTTTTTGTGACACCATGTCATCAATCAATTGTTTCCGACACGAGTGAATCCTTTATTCCTACCCTTTTGCCAAATATATTCAGGGTAATCGCTTTTTGATTATGAGTACGGCACACATCTGCCGTTGGCGCGAGACGAGGAAGTACTGTTAAATAAGATGTTTTATGTTTCTGTGAACATCACCACTCACCACGTACTTTTGGTTGAGTTATACTTTTTTTTTCTCCTATTTATAAACATATTATAAAGAGGAGAAAAAAAAGTACCTGTTATCGGCTCTACAGTCTTTAGATGCGATCACGTGATGTTTTTCGATCGAGTAAAATGTCTATAAAGCTATATTGTACTAGCTACACCCACAGTTTTACCCGCTGGCAAGCCTATGTTCAGGGTCTAAGCCATCTATATTCCAAGCTCAATCAAGGTCAATCGGTAACAAAAACACACACATGCTTTACAATACACACATCTATACTTTCGAATTTATAATTTACACTATTAGTAGGATTTATGACCAAAAAAAAAATGATTTAAATGATTTTTAGTACGGTAGATTAGTCTGTTGATTGAGCATTTTGTGATAAAAGTGCCAAAGTTGGCACATTCATGTGTAAAAATGTTAAATAATTAAATTTGTATTTGTGGTTACTTGCCTCTCAGATAGGTCGCCGGATCATAGAATCGGTGAGACTTTAAATGTTTCAGCCCAAATTATATAACTTGTAATTATTTTGATCTGTACGAGTAAAGTTACTCATTTAGTCTGCTTTTTATCTTATTCGAAATGGATTGTACAAATTTTGATCAGTAAGAGTAAACATAGAGCTATTTACAATACAATACAATAATACTTTATTGCAAACCTGGTTACAAGAAATTGTTTCATAAGTAGACAATACACATAAAGCTAAAGGTATACAATCGGCGGTCTTATCGCATGAGAACATGTATTGAGGCGGTGTGCAATACTTCTGGAAACAAAGTTATCTGACTATCAGACTCCCCCTATCTCTATTTAACTTACAGATTTTAGTTATACATTTATAATATTATGTATGTATGTATATTATATGCGTAACTCCATCTGGTATAAATCACAGTGACAGTGAACGAACACAAAAATAGCATTGGAAAAGTGCGCCGAAGGACATATTCAGCGTAATGTTTTAAATGTATTTTTTGTCTCTATGCCATGTCACTGTAATTTAAAAACCAGATGGAGATTGGAGATACGCATATACCTATATACATATAAAGTGTAATATGAATGTGTAGTGAAATTACTGGGCTGAAGTCTTAACATCTTATGACTCTTGAGTGCGAAGCATAGGCGCAGTACACCTAGAATTTTTCATCATTGTGAAATCCTGGGTAGCACTGTATTAATATTATTTATGGGCAGCGTTATCTCCTACCATCAGGAGAGCGTCTTGCTCGTCTTCTTACTTGTTTGTATGAAGAAATGCCACAAATGTATGTTATGTAGGTAAAGCCAAGAGACATTTTCAAAATACCTTGAAATGTACCCTAACATCTGTACCTAACTTTAAGCAGTTATTGACAATAAAAATATATTCTATTCTATTCTATAAAAGTTTAGTAAATTAAGTTGTTTTGTTGTTAATTAACATAACAAACTGGAAATTAAAATTAGAAAAAGTAACTTTTACGAATATAGAGAGAGAGTCGCATGTAGGGAAGAAAGTCTTAAATAAATTCACTAAAAAATCTAGAAACCATAAAAGTATCAAAACAACGAAAGAAAGAGAACTAAGCAAGTTGTAAGTTTATGGCGGTCACAATTCACAGGCGATAAAATTCCAGCTTAGTCGGGAAGACATAACTCTGGGACAAAGTTTAGCGTCTTATTGCCACTTAACATAATATAGCGCTCTGTAAGTCTAGGAATGGGGATAAGATCACATATTTATTTTAATATCACCATCATCTTAATCATCTCAGCCATAGGACGTCCACTGTCTGAACGTAGGACTCCCCTTTGGACTTCCATAAGTACCGGTTGGTAGAGACTTGCATCCAGCGTCTTTCAGCGACCTATATTTTAATTTAAAATGTAAAAATAGTATAGGTAGTCAAATTCATCAGATTCACATTATGACAATAAATAATTATTTAATGATTTAGGTTTATAATTTATTTTTATTTATATTATGATTTTAATGATAAGTGAATTTAAAAATATTATATTACACTGAGTTCAAACTTGCTATCAGTAAGCGAGAGCGAGATGCACGTTTTATTTCATATCTTTAACTTTAAAAAATCTCGACCAATTTTGATAAAATTCCTGTTATCTGGTCCGCATACCAGTGTTATTCTTTTTGATAAAGTTATTTAATAATAACTCCAATTACGTCAATTATATTATTACACATAGAGACTATTAAAATTTCTTAATATATCATCATAAACCAAAAATAGCATAGCTGTATATATAAGAACAACTGTGTTCACAAATTTAATTATTCCAAAAATAGCTTTGGCAACATTTTACCTCGTACAATAAAAATATCTTCCCAAAATGACTAGTTTTAACGAGTATAATAGGTATAGGTAGGTATATAGTATAATAAGTCTAAATATAAAATTCTAAATTCATTAAGGAAAGACTGACTAAACTACTTGTATTTTAATAATTTGTTTATAAGGCTCTGTTTCCCTCTCGCTCGCACGATTTTACTTTGAAATATAAAATTCGTAAAATAAAGTATATTAAAAAAGTAATTTTTAAATTTTATCTTGTTTTTTTTTTTATTTAAAAGTATTTCCACGCTGATACTATAAAAATGAGAAAGGGTTATTAAAAATAATTTATTTAGAAAAGCTTAGTTGTTATTAAATATAGCAAACTAATAATACTTTTAAAAATAAAAAATCTAAAGCTAAACCAAGAAAACATATCTACATGAAAATGATGCATGGACCTTAATACAAACGTGTGTGTGTGTACGATATGTGTATGTAGGAATGGATATGTGTATGCTAAGAGAAGCTAGGGAGGGATTTATCCCGCCTTCTAGGGTTAATCTGATGCTTATCTACCCATGACTCCATTGTATCGCAAGATAAGGAAAAGGATTGGAAGTTTATAGCGAATAAAAAGTACAGATACATGGATACTTAATTAAGACATACAACGGTTAATAGAGGTACACTCTTTACTACATTGTATTAAACAAAATCGCTTTCCGCCGTCTGTCTGCCCTGTATGTATGCAAAATCTTTAAATTATGCAACAGATTTTGATGCATTTTCTACTAGTTGCCCAAAGGCTGGAGAAAATGTACGAGAAATAAAGGGGGCTGACAAAAATAGAAAAGAGAAAGACTTACAATCAAAATTAATAACGAAAAAATATTGGGTTCAATATATTTTTTTAATCTTGACAAAACTTGACTTGATAGACAAAAACATTTTTTTAGTCAAAAAAAATTATGCGAGGTTTTATGGTAATAATCTTGGGGACCTGAAACTGCAACATTATTATTATAATTTGTTCAACCAACCTATGCCTAAATGGTTATAACGATTTCAGTGTAAGCAGGATTATACTGTTCTATTGGAGTATAAACCCCATTCATAATATTATTAAAAACAAACTAAATTGTAAATAAGGAAGGTTCAAAACATTATTTTTAACGGAAAATTTTTGGTTTTAAAGCATAGAGTTACGTATGGAGAAACAGCCGAGCAAGACAAAAAATAATATCTTACGGATATACAACGAGATAGATAAGGAAAGAGAATCTATTGTCATAGTGACCGTTTTTTGTTGCCAGGTTTGTGTTTAAACTATAAATTTCAAGTACAAGTCCTAACTAGCGCCTCAGCGGCCGTAGCATATCAATATATTGACGTCAGAGTAGCAACGCTTTATAATACTTCAAGAGTAATCTGACATATATCAAGACCCTTTTCTTGCTACTCGCACTATCATTGTATATAATTTGCAGCTACTCCCAATGTCATTGTACTCTTACAAACGTTAATAATTACTCTTGACAGTGGCTACGACTGTGGACCTAACATGGACATTGCCGTAGTCTTGTCTTGCTTTCATAACAAACTGTCATCCCATACATTCACAAAAGTACAATGTATGGGATGACAGTTCTACTCTTGACATTACTGCGGGTTCCCGAACGCCATGCTACCAATGATGAAGGAATAGTATGGATCGGTATCTTCTTATTTTAGTATATAAAATGATATCTGTCTAGCGTGGCAATTTTTCATTTGTTTTCTTGTTGTTCATTGGTGTATCAGCTGTCAGTTTTAAGATTTTCATACATTTGACGGACCGCGTGGACCGCAAAACTTACACGCAAAAGTTGCACTTAGGGCCGGTCCCAGGTTATCTATGCATGCTACAGCCACTGCAGCACATTTCGACATTGACATGAGACTAGCAACTCCCGTCCCACTGTCAAGAGTAATTGACGTTTGTATGAGGACAATGACATTGGGAGTAGTTACAAATTGTATGCAATGACAGCGCGAGTAGCAAGAGTAGCAGCGTCTTGATAGAATATGTCAGTTTAGTCTTGACAGTGGGACGGGAGTTGCTAGTTTTATGTCAATGTCTTACTAGCTACTAAAGGGGGCTGTAATTTGATTTTTGACAAATCAAATTGCTCACATGTTTTTGGAATGTCAGTTAATCTATGTGCTAATGAGAGTGCACATCTATGGTTTTAAACACATGCTGTTAGTCATCCCTAATTTTCCGATAAAAATAAAGATAACAAAAACTGTAGACGTTAAGTAAAAACGTCGGTTATTTTTAGACTGAAACTATTTTTATCTGTTTGACAAAACAAGGCTGCTGACGAAATGTAGGAGAATCACGTTTAAAGTTTAAAATTAACTGACTTTATCAGTAAATAACCTTCAGAGTTATTTTTAACTCATGTGTTACTTTAATCTTAAAACCGGTGTCATGATTATGTGAAACTAATCGTTTTGTTGTGGAGGAAATTTTAAACAATCGTGAATTGTAGGCGTGTCTCGCAAATTTGAATAACCTATTCTTTACGCACATAATATATTAGTAAGCCAGCTTATTTATGAAATAGGACATTTAAAAGTACTCTAGAAAAAAATATAATACATAAGAAACCACAAAGAGTTTGAAGATTTTTGTGGAATAGAATAGAATGACCCTTTATTGCATACCATAATACAAGAAATAGTTATTAACATACTAACTTACTACTTACTGGGGTTGGCGCGAGAACGAAAACCCAAAAGTAGGTTTTGGCCTCCGATAATAAGTCTCTCCAACTCGGTCTGTCCTGCGCCACCTCCCGCCATTCTTCCACGTAGAGACTGCTCAGGTCCTTCTCGACCCCATCCTTCCAGCGATACCGTGGGCGGCCCACCGGACGTCGCCCACTCGGTCGTCCCTGGTACGCTCGTTTCACACCCCGCCCGATCCACTCCCATCCTCTCAACATAATAACATAACATAATATGACAAATTTAAAACTAGAGGTAATAGAGGTAAACAATCGGCGGTCTTATCGCATAAACCAATCTCTTACAGACAACATGGGTGGAAGGTAACGTGGCATTTTTTTAATAGTTACATTTATGGCATTTGAATTTTTTTTTAAGAAAGCTTGTAAAAATTACATAAGGGAGGTTTTGAAGTGAAAATATAGAACATATCCCATAAGAAATTATGTATCAAATTCAATCTTGTGAACATGTCAAATGTGCCATTTTTCACGTTATGGCAGTCATATCGTAATTTCAAAATGAAGAATGTTTTTTTTCACTCGTATCCAAAAATAGCAGTACTGAGTCATTATAGTACCTCGTTTTTATGGTAGGTGGTTATTATATTAGGTAATTACGTTCATATAAACATAGCTTAGTTTTTTGCGGTTAACCTCTACGTACTATGAAGGTTAGCGCGGTTCTTTGTGATTATTACGTCTACTTAAAACGTAAAATAAATGATTCTTGCTTATTTTTCGTCCTTAGTGTACGTTTTTTACACGTGTGCAATACTTTTTTGTTTCTGTTTTTTGAGACCAAAAATGACTAAAATATTTTTCGGGAAACGCAGGAACTAGCTAGACGCGTAATGTGAAAGGTCTAATTCGGACCTAACAGATACGACCAATTAAATATACGCTCGACTATCTTCCGTCAGATGTGAATCGACCCTTAGACGTTTGGTATGTACGATCATTATGATAGATCAGCTTCCTTATATAGATGCAGACAGACGGTGACATGATAATATAATCGATATGATAAATTAAAATTTCCAAAAATAAATCAAAATCCAAATATATTTCTGCTAATAATGTAATAAATATGTAAAATTTGAGTGGGTGCTACATTTGCATTCTAACCAAAAAAAATATTTTACAACAAAAAATATATTCAAGGAAGTTACGGCATATTTAATAATACTTAAGTTACATTAAATTATGTATCGAACTGCATTTTGTCTATTTTTATCTTGGAATAAAATATCGATTGTCAAACCAGATTTGCTTTGCACATAAGATTGTTATTATATGCTTCCTGATAGCAAGTTATTGAGATTTATATTTATTATTCTGTTCAAAATAAAATATAATAAAACTATCGTAACATTTTGAGCGGAAATTCTGTTCTATACAGAGAAGTAAGAGGACTAGCAAGGCACTCTCCTGATGGTAAGAGATAACGCTGCCCATTATTAGTACAGTGTGAGTGTGTGTTCTGTCCGTATTTTTAGAACCCTTGAACACTGGACGCTATAAATTCATCATCATCCATCATCAACAGCATCCACGGCCCTCTACATTCCACTACTGAGCATAGGCCTCCTTCATATTATGCCGCTCGATCCATCTTGTGCCAATCTCGTTTTCGTGCGAACCGCTACTTATACCACATCTGACGTTCAAAGGAAAGGCCACTCAAAGAGTACCAAGAACCAGCGAGCGTGTATGAAGAATGTGTTGGAAGTTGAGGAAGCGAAAGAGGTGTGTCAGGACCGTACCAAGTGGAGAGAAATAGGGCTTGTTCACGTGAACGCGCGGGCGCGGGCGCGGGCGCGGGCGCGGGCGAGGGCGCGGGCGCGGGCGAGGGCGCGGGCGCAGGCGCGGCAGACTTTGCTTGCACCGCACGTGCGTTTGTACGTGAACACCTTCATAGCACGTCATATGTTTGATATATCGCGCCCGCGCGTTCACGTGGGCCAACGCATAGTCTCTGCCTACCCTCAGCGGGAACCAGGCGTGATTATATTATGTACGTATGCTACACATTGAATTAGATTAATTATTATCAAGTATTATACAAACCATTCCACTTTACCTTTTTAATTTTAATCTGTATACCAGTTAACTAAAAAAAGGAAGTACGGTCACATCTTCGATTACCACCAGAAAGATATTATATTGTTCAATTTTTATAGAAAAAATAAGTCACTTTTAACGACCACGGTATCTTTGCCCGCCAAATACGAGTACATCGACCTAATTATAAAAAAGTTACCTACTTTTTCACCTCGGTTTTGATTTTGACCACCATACCGTCTGGAAATTTTAAAGCTAATTAATTAAGGCAGACTGTAGACTGTTACAGACTATAAAATGCTCCAAAAATAGACGCAATCCGACAAAAACAGCTATCGCATACAACCTTGTAAACAGGTTGTTCAAATTATTCAATTCTATTTTTATACATTAAGAATTTCGTCCTAATGTGCTACTCTCTCGCTCACACGATATAACGAATTTTTAAATATATCATCGAAGAATTTACTTTTTAAAAATGTATCTTGGTAAAGCTCTGCAGCTAGAAGCAGAAAATTTTTATTATGTTTTTTTAATTGTTTTTAAAAGTATTTCCAGTTTACATTCATAAATAACAACAAAATTATTTTCAAATAGAAAAAAAACATTTGTATTTTGGAAACCTTTGCCATTTTTCAGTGTCAAACTGGAAATACGTTTAACAACATTTACTAACCAAATGAAATAAAAATACTTTTTAAAAACAAGCTTTTATTATTATTACCTATCATCTAGGGCCAAGGCATACTTGTCAAATCGAATCATATGAACCCAAACTCGATAGGGTTGCGTCGTTTAATTACGGAGTTCCTATGGCCACCTTCCAGCTCCGTCATTAGATTAGCTCTATGTCATAATAATATTGCATTGTAATCCGATTTATACATCCATGCAAAATTTCAGCTCAAGCGCAAACCGGGAAGTGGATTAAATTAAACTTGCAAGATTTAATTACAGACAGACAACGGATTAAAATTATTTATTCAGCTTTATCGAGAGATTCAAAAAGTGAATTCCACAAATATAAAAATCTTTCAAAATTTGTCATATCGTGCGAGTGATAGTCGCACGTTAGGACGAAGGTCTTAAGAGATAGAGGAAAACAATTTCTAGTTTCCTACAACAAATTGTTCACACTGTTCCGTGACCAAAATGCCGATGAGAATCATCTTAATTGGACAAAAGAATTTGTGTAAAATAAAAGGAAGAACTGTCGATGTGCCTACGCATTCCTCTAGTAGACGAATTTAGTATGGCAATGTCTACAGTATCTTGGTTATCTATGTTTTTGAATGGTTCTAAGAAAACATACGATTATTATTAAAACGGCAGTTTTTTAATACGAGTAGGTTCCTACGAGTGGCAGTTTCTTCAATGGTACACCTACAATGCCCAAGTTGCCCTACAGCTTGCACAATGCAAGACCTTTTCGAGGCCAATGATAACGCAATAACAGTGGCGACGCATTGGTCAAAGCAGCTGTAGGGTTCACATAATATTACAACTTATAGCCGATCGACTCGAAAAGAAGAAGAAGAAGTGATAGTCAGAATAGAGATTTCTATTAGATGGATAAACTATTTGCTTAATATCTTTATGGATATCAAAATTAGGGCATTTTGCTTACTGAAAATGTATGCCAAAAAATAGATACCAAAATATTAATATTGCGACAAAAAATATTCCTGACTCATTATGCCAAATGAAATTAGGAGAAATTAGTCAAAAAAAGGATCCCTCTTCTTATTACAAGTGCACATCACTTTTTTTCTGGTGTTAAGCTTCGGCCGTGGCTAGTTACCTCCCACTGAACAAAACCGTGTTTCCAAGCGGTCATTAAGACCGTGTTCCGGCATGATATTTACTGAAGTCCGGGAGGGATTTATCCCGCCTTCTAAGTTTAGTCTGCTGCCATCTACGGCCGCATTGTCGCATAACATCTCGCGAGATAGTGGTCAAAGGCTAACCTATATAATGAATCACTACATAGTATAAAATAAAGTTGCTTATCGCGTGTCTGTCTCTATGTATGCTTACCTATATCTTTAAAACTACGTAACGGATTTTGATGTAAGTTTCATTAATAGATAGAGTGGTTCAAGAGGAGGGTTTATATGTGTAATACATGTATAATATATTACAGAAACACTGATATTTTTCTATTAAGCGCGCCGAAGTGCGCATGGGTCCACTAGTTAATAATTATTAGTCATTATTTAATATTTAGTGTTAATTCCGCTCTAAATTTGTGAGTCTAACTAAGTTTTAAGAGACGGCGAGGAATTCAAACGTTACCAAAATAGTAATTAGTATTAATTCCACCACCGAGTGCACTCGGTTATTCAGAGCGGATCATTTAGAGCGGAATTAACACTAAATATTAAATAATAACTAATAATTGTTGTGATGGATTTCCGCAAAGTAATGCCTAGTTCCATTAATTATCACTAGTTATGATAAATGACATTGACTATTGCACAACAATCTGTAATAACCGTTCTTGTAACCCAGCGTGAATGAACTCTTAATTTTATACATTAGGTTTATTATAATTCTATGTTTTGTCTACCACAATATCGATAACATCTGGCTAGATAATAACCATAGAATACAATTTGGTGAATAGAAAAAATCAACACGTGTATTCGGATATTGCAAAAATTGTTTCTATATCTAGATCAGATGAATCAGAAAGCTATTTTTAGTTCGGCTACTTTCTAGTTTCGACAACCTGTTTTTGACACGCCCATTGCCTAATATAATTAATATTCAACCAATCAGAGAAGGCTTCAGATTGCACTTAAGAAGATTTGCTAAGTAAATGTAGAAAGAGATAAGTGTATATTTTTCAACGCTCTTTATGTACACGAGCTAAATAATAGTAATTGAGATTATTCATGAAATTTAAATATTTAAAAGTATAAATATAACAATTATAATAATTAACTACTTAATAATAACACACTTACACTTAATAATATTAAAATCAGTTGCAAATTTATTAAGGCTTTTAATTTTTTTAAATATTATTTCAATATTAGAATGTATACTAATAACTGCTAAAAATATTTTTTACATTACAACATTCTAGCAACACATTAAGCATTTTATAGGCTCTAGGAATTTCAGATCGCCCACGGAGGTCATTGGTTTTACTATACCTAACAATATATAATTATAATTTATATTGTATAATTAATAATTATCATAACCATTTATTTTATTGATATTTTTTTATGTGGAAAAATGCCTTTATTGAGAAAAAAACTAACAATAAAAAAACAGCTACTACAGCTGTTGCAGTAATGAACACTTTTATTAACCACTGATCGGCCACAAGCCAATCTACAGAAAATTCAAGTGCTCCAAACCACTGTCAGATGGGAGAGTGAACAGAATGCTGGCAGCATTGCCACGTTGAATGGTAATATACGTTGGGTCAAATATACCCTAGCATTTCGGTCACACGTCGCCTCGACCAAGCGCTCAGATAAGTTGATATTATAATGTGTTATTGGTATCAAAGTAACATTCAAACGCAAACGACAAAATTCTAATATTAGACTTTATATTTATTTATATTAGATTTTATATTTATTTATTTTTATGTAGACACGGTTTATCAATAAACGATTTTTTTTATTCTCTGATTAAATCTACACGATAGCTTGCCGCGTTTTCTAACTATTAATTCATATTATTATGTACTGGTCGATATATTGGCCGGAATTATTTATTTTTTATGCGAAGAAGAAAGAAAACTAACAAGGCGCTCTCCGGATTTTAATAAATAACGCTGCCATTAATAATTAGTACAGTGCCACCTAGGATTTGCCAATGATGTAAAATTCTAGATGCACTGCAACGTTTTAAAAGTCATAAGATGTTATGACTCATCTTAGCACGGCTAAGCGGGGCGCGGACACTGGCGCGTAACTGCAGCTACTTCCTGAAGAAGATCCTCGTACAGGATCGAAACGGTCGGCACGAAGCCGAAGTAAATACAAGTGAGTTTATTCGTTTATTTACAAGTATGAATCTTAATACTCAGGAATCGTTTAGTGTTAAAATGTTATGACTCTTTAGCCCAGAAGTTTCACTAGCTGGCTTCTCATCCTTATCTAAATGGGACGTTGTGGTTCACATATTCAACCAATAGCTAATTTAAAAACGCCAAGCTTCCTCATTGGTATTGAGCAAGTATGTAAATGCTGCCTTTCAATCTATAAATAGAATTTGCAAAGCAATTTATCGAGTTATCGCGCTTTGATCGATTGGCTAGTTAGAGTCTAGAGAAGTTTGGCAACCTGTTTATGTCTGTGGATTTTAAATAAAACAAACAAAACTTTAGTGAAATATGAGCCAAATATTGCGTGTATATCGTATTTGTTAATCGATTTTACTAAAAAATATGTTTATACTAATTATTATTTTTTTTGACGTTGCGCGCTCTGTGTTAAGCTTTATATTATTAAGTAGTATTAATTAATTATGTCGGAATGTTTTGTATTTTTATTTTTTTATGTACGTTCACTGTTAACCGTTAATAGAAAATTTTCAGTGTTTCTCTACTATATTCTGCATGAATTATACATATTATAAACCTTTCTCTTGAATCAATCTATTTATTAATGAAAACCGCATCAAAATCTGTTGCGTAGTTTTAATGATATAAGCATACATAGGGACAGACGCGGAAAACAACTTTATTTTATACTACTCGGATAAGGGACTTTTCCACGTACTACCACAAAAAGCAAATTCTTTTACACGACACAAATTTTCCTCAAAGGAAACAACAAAATGTTTACCTTCTGGGCTAATATGACGTGAAAATGCTTTTATAAGGGTTGGCTAAAATTTGTTTGTATCAAAGCCTTTTTTGGCAAGCCGCGATATGTCTGACCCTTCTCCTGTCATAACGAATTTACCACCGAGCGTCAACTTAGTATGGTAATCAGACCCTTGATACCCTTAACTTTCAGGTAGGTGGTCAACTTCTGCTGGTGTATTTTTAAAACGTTTATTCATTCATAATTAATCATTCATCTCAGACATAGCGCGTCCACTGCTGAAAATAGGCCTCCCCTTTCGACTTCCATATATGCCGGTTGGAAGCGACCTGGATCCAGCGTTCTGGTGACCTTTATAAGCTAAGCTTAGTTTTTTCAAACGTTTATTTCTTAGATTAAAATAAAAGGTACGATACGGAACGTGCTATTATAGTCAATCGTTGTTGTAGCCAAAAAAGTTGTAGCAAAAAACTTTCCAACCCATCAGGGTCAAGACCCTGATGGGTTGGAAAGTGTCAAGATGCCTGTACCATATCTACTCTTTAATTTTAATCTAAAGTTTTAATGTTAAAATTTATTGGAGGCAGTTAGGTTCAGAAGCTTTATCTTGGATACCTGAAAATTCTAATGTATGTGGGATACCCTTAAATAGATTAACGCTAGAAGTAATTCTTTTATGTTATCCTAATTAGGGAGAGTCGTTATGTATAAAGTCTAAATTACCTTTGTAGCTTAACTAATATGACTGGCTTTTCTAATATATTTTGGATGTAAGTATTATGTATAATGTTTTTTTAATTTGTTTTTTTGTAGCCTAGGTATAACTGCAGCCTATTACTCATAGTTGGTCTACTATGTGATTGCTACTAGCAAGATATTATCATTATAATTCATCGTATTAATTAATTTCTTATTCTTCTGATTTTTTGATACTTTGGTAGAGTTTTTTTCTTGATATTATACTCGTATATCAATTTAATAGCCTAAAGTCTATGAATATGGTCATTGGTGGTAATACGGGAAGGGGACGCCCAAAAGAGGTTTGGATGAACTGTGTGAAAGAGGATATGCGTGCAAGGGGAGTAGATGAAGATTTGACGGATGATAGAGTGGAATGGAGGACAAAAACGTGTTGTGCCGACCTTACCTAGTGTGGGATAAGGGCAGGAAGATGATGAATAGCCTAAAAAAATATTGCCTGATTAGTGGTAAGACAAATGTTTTATTTGTTCCAATTTCGGCCTTATTCATTTTTACCAAGTCTTTAAATTATAACAATTAGAATTTTCTATGCTTTAAAATAGTTTAAATTTATGACTATCTCTTTTCATAACTATTATGAAATCGTAAAAGCTTTGCGGTTCCGTTAATGTAAAAGTTCTGTTCGAAAATTTACTGCTTTTGCAGTTTTCCCTATAGTTTCTCTTACATTTTTAACTAAAGCATAAATAAATAAATATTACAATACTCTTACTCAATAATCTTTATTAAGACCTAAAGTTTACAGAATAGATAGCTTTACGGCCTACATTATATTTATGGATGTATGTTTGTTACTCTTTCAGGCCTAAACTGGTGGACATATTGAGCTGAAATTTGGTATAGAGATAGCTTAGACCCTAGAATAACACATAGGCTACATAAATACTGCGGGTAAAACCGCTGGGCGCAGCTAGTACCTATATATTATTATTATGTACCCACGTCTCTCCCTAATTCACCTCAAGCCAAATATTTCTCAATTCGCAATAGTTGCGTCAGAGTATGTGATAAAGGTAGCATATTAGCATTCTATCTGTAACTGTAGTGAATCGGAATCAGTGCGGGAGGTACTGATGTTTACGTGAGACGAATCTTTAAAGCACACTTGCCTTTATTGGATTAGGTAGTTCTCGTTGGGTTAGATCGGTATTGCATATGCCGCAGAATGATATGAGTCTTTAAATCGAGAGTTAATAGGTATTTAATAGGTCTGTGTGCAATATCTTCGACCACGTCATCAAAGAAAGAGAAAAAAAGAAACAATAAGAAAGAACGTGGGTTTGTTTAAATCAAGAGTGAATAGGTTCTTACTAAACAAGCGTGCTACAACTTCGACTGCATCGTCACTTACCAACAGGTGAGATTGAGTTCAAACGCTAATTACATCCTGCCGCAAAAAGGTACCAGCTCAGCATGTGTAGATCTGAATTGACCTACGTTGGTCTTCCGCTGGTATCACTTACCAACAGGTGAGACTGTGGAACGCAGCCTTATTTTTTTATTGAAAATTAAACAGTTGATTCCACCATAATATCCTTTTACTGCACTTCTAGAAAAACTCTAAAACTTTCGCGACTGAATCATGTTAATTTGGTACATAAGTCGCGACTGATAATTTTTTTGTTTGACCCGAGAATATACCTGCAGAATATGAGTGTTATTTTTAATTTTTTCAGTTTATTTGTGTCAATGTCTCGAAAATACCCTTGAATTTCCAAAATTTAAAGATTTTCTCAAATTCTCAGCGTTAACAATAACAATCTTTTTATATTGTTTTCACTCCTTGACACAATATCTACCTATTATAATTATTAATAAAATCCTGACTTAGATATTATCTTCTAAATATATAAAAGGAAAGAGTGACTGACTGATCTATCAACGCACAGCCTAAACCACTGGACGGGTTGGGTTGAAATTTGGAACACAGATAGGTTTTATAATGTAGACCTCCGCTAAGAAAGGATTTTGTGACGCGGGCAAAGCCGCGAGCGTAAGCTAGTAATAAAATATAGATAAAATACCGGCGCTCCGCAAAAATAAATTCTTAGACAAAACATCCTATTAACATAATTTGTTTTCTATATCAAAAATTTATTGAATTAAACTGTCTTCCAAATTAAGTTTTATACCCTCGAATAATGATTATAAAGTATATCATTAAATATTATGATCTGTGTGTCTTATGTGTCTTGAGGTAAGGCCAGCAGTTATTTTCACACAAACATATTCCCCTGTTTCCTTCCAAGATTATTGTTAACCCCCGATGCAAAAACAACGGGGTGTTATAAGTTTGACGTGTGTGTCTGTCTCTGTGTGTGTGTAACTTTTTTCTTCCACGATTCCCTTAATATGGGTATCAAATGAAAGGACTTGACTAGTAGAATACAACACACTATAATAAATTTAAAAGCCAAGATGGCCGCCACCACAAAATGGTGAATTACATATTGCGTTGGGGGTTTTTAAATTTTTTAATTTAATTCACTTGTTATTCAATATAGGTTATCCTTTGACCACGATCTTGCGTGATGTTAACCGACGATGCGGCTGTAGATGGGAGCAGACTAAACCTAGAAGGCGGAATAAATCCATCCCTGGCTGCAAAATTTTGCTAGGGCTACATTTTTTATCACATTGAAGGCTTAAGGAATGGAGGCAGCCCCTATTATTTTTTACAACACATAATAACTATTATAGCAACATATACCAAATATTACTATATTGTATAAAATAAAGTTCTTTGTAAAAAATTTAGTAACTTTAAAACTACGCAACGGATCATAATGTAGTTTTCATTAACAGATAGAGTGATTTGAGAGGAAGCTTTATGTATAATACATGCGTATATAGTAGACTGGTAACATTTTCAATTTAGCGCGACGAAATGCGCGCGGGGCCACTAGTTTTTTATTTAAATCTAAAAATAAAACCTTATCTATAATATAGTAAATAAAATCGATCTAGACACATTTAGATTGATTTATCGTAATTTAAATGAACTTTTTGTATTTTTTTCACATAATGTCTAGCCGATTCTATAAATTACTCGTAGATCACCGAATACATAAAATTTTATTACTTCGTCAGTTAATGTCACAATTTGGCGATAAAAAACAACACAATAAATTTTTATTGTTGTGCTTTTACACACAGTATGTTTTGAAATTAACAAAATGTTTAGCTAATATCAATTTAGTGAAATTTCATTTTGGGCTCCAATATTTTTTTTTATTATTGTGTTCACAAATTGTTTTTTTAAGGTTTTAAATGATATATAAAATACAAGTTTTTGCTAGTTGGGTCAAACTACCTCTATACCAAATTTTAGGTCAATAGAGTCAGCGGTTCCAAATTTCCCATACAAACTTGGACCCCCCTTTCTCCCCCTTAAAGTAAATTTCTGACATAAAAACTATTCCATGTTTCTTAATACAATCTAAACTATCGTTTTACAAAATTTCAGCTCAATCGGTTCAGCGGTTACGGATTTGCTTACAAACGTTTTTCGGGAATAATTCCCGTTCCAGAAGAAATTTCGCAAAATCGCTTCTTATCGGTCGCCTACGCTACCTGAAGAACACGCGGTCAACTCAATCGGTCCAGCGGTTTCGTCTCTACGTTGATGAGTCAGTCAGTCAGATTACCTCTTTATATAATCAATAAAGAGCAACTTCTAGTCGGTTAAGTGGTGCAAAACGTGCCAAGATCATATCGAGGTCACCTAATTATTAACATCGAGAAACATAACCCATATTAAGTACGTGTTACGTGCACTGCTGCATAATATCGTTGCTGCTATAATAACATGTGAAGAATGCATTGATATAAATTCTTCAGTAACTAAGTTATGCGCAGTCGTTATTTATAATATATCTTCTTCTTCTTCTTTGGGTGCCATCTTCTAACGAAGGTTGACGGTCATCATGGCAATTTGAACCCTCGACACAGCAGCACAGCTCTAAACAAGGAACGCGTGCTCTTGCAGTACCATTGGCGCAGATTTTTAAGCCAAGATGTTCTTCTTCTTCCTGGATTATAATATATAATTAAGTATAAGTAAAAACTAAAAATTAAACAAGTGAAAGTCGAGCTAATAATAAAGCAATATTGTTCCCCTTTTCTAAGCAGACGACTCGTAGACGACATCTGCACAACTCATCGTATTACGTAAGCTTAACTAAAGTAAATAGGTCTCAAGAAAGCAGTTTTCTTCTTCATAAAATAAAAGCTAGCAAAAGGGCAAAGGTTCTCAGGAGATTTGTATTAAAGGTGACGATGGTCATATGAAACAAAGCTACGAATGAAAATGTCATGGAAATGGGAGCGAGAGAATTGTTGGAGAAAAACAAAGCCGTTCAAAATGAGGATTTGTTGGATTGAGGCTGACGTATCCTATTACACTGATGTACTCACTATTAGATATACCGTGGAACAAATAACTTTGATGAAATGTAAGTGTGAAAGTTTGGATAGAAATGTGAATGATATTATTTAGTCATGAATGTAGGGGATTCTACGTACTAGTGAAATTACTGGGCTGAAACTGAAGATCCTTAAAATCTTATGACTCTTGAGTAAGAAGCGAGTTTCACATAAATGTAAAATCCTGGATGGAACTGTACTGATTATGGGCAACGTTATCTTTCACCATCAGGAGAGATTGTTGCTCCACTTGCTTACTGATTAAATCGATCGGAAATCACAATGGAGTGCATTTCAGCGGCACAGGTATGTTAAATAGACCAGGTCCACTTAGCGCAAATGTTCACAAGTCAAATGGGCGTTGTATCTATTGGATAACTAGGTAACACTGCGTCTGTGATGGGTAGGAGTTTTTGCTTAACATCAGGCAACCGTCGGGCTCGTCTCATTCATCTGCATGAAAAAACTTAATATCATATTATAATTTATAATAATCAACTGCTTTTAAGTTGTCAAAGATATAAATTACTTTTAAATAATGTAAGAAACTATCTTAACTATGTATAAAATATTGTATAATTTAAGACATTGGTAATTTTTCCCTGTCAAAAGTTATTAAGATATAATCATATATTTTTATTCGTAACCGAACACGCGTAAAATATTGCATTTCCAAGACGACTGACGATGAAAAATATATAATCATATATATTGAATAAATTATTTATGGATGGCACAAACATTATATAATATCCATTCACTACATCGTTATGTTTTTGCCTAAAAATATAAATAGTTTAGGAGTTCAGTGGTAAAAATCTACGTTTATCTTTATTATGGATACATAGACCGCTATTTATGAGTGGAACTTATTACGAACGGTAACCAATAACATGATTTTTAAAAAAATAATAGGTAATTAATGTAAAAGAAATAGAGCATTACTTTGCCCTAAAAGGTGTTCTCATTCTTTCTAATTAAATAGGTACAATAGTCGCTTTACAAATGAAAAAAAAAATTAAACGATTAAAAATGTGCTAAAAGTTGTTTTTATAGCGAGGGCGATTATTTTTTTTTTAAATTTTCTATGTCTAGTTTATATTTAATATTATCACTTTTGTTTCTTAAGTATGCCAATAAACTCATTTTCATTTCATTTTTCGATAAAATAAAAAGCTGCCTGTGAAGTTGTACACTATAAAACATAAACCAAATCAATTCAAGCGTCTTCAAATTACAATCGACAAAATCACAAAAAAAAACATACGAATTAAACTTCCATCCCCCGTTCGTTCCTTCATTTTTGGATTTGGTAAAAATTAAAAATGCAACATTCTTGCTCTGGGCTCTCCAACTGAATCAGGTTTTACGCAAAAACTGAATGCAATTAAACTCAAATTAGATGCCTAGGTTTAAAGTTTATGATGTTGTATGGAATGCTACTCATTACATGTTACTCTCATAAATTTATGATTTTTTATTTAGTAAAAGTAATTATTTTTGATTTTGATTAAGATCTTGTGTGATGTAAAAAAAATTATGAAGTCTAAAATAAACACTAACAATAGCCCGGAGCATTGCTTATCTCCCAAACTTTGAACATAACTTGTTCGTGTCCCACCATAATACTAGAAAAACTAAAGTTATAAGATGGACATACATACGTTACAAGTTACAAGCTAAAACCCTTAGACCTTGTCCATAAAGCAAATTCGCCACGAATTGAGATAATGTTAAAAAACTTGAAATTTAATAAGTGATTTATCTCGCATTAAACATCACGCGAGATCTTGACCTAAATTTAATGAAAAAAAAAGACGTGTGGCACTCGGAGACTGCCGCGGTAAAGCTATTGCATAGCATTTTTTATCAACTTATGTAATTATAGTATCACCGCTGTGCCGGTCGGAGTGGGGGGTGTTAGGTTTTTTTCGTTACGGAATTTCTGGATTCGGTCCCCACGCTCAAGGCCCGCGATAGAAGCTATGCAATAGCTTAAAAAACAACATCCAAAACGCAAAAGCAATATCATAAAAAGGTACAGAATAGAATAGAAAACTCTTTATTGCACACACAAATACAATAAAATAAGCTTAGAACTAAAACACAGAGAGAAGTTTTACAATTGGCGGTTTTATCGCTAATAGCGATCTCTTCCAGACAACCAAGCAGGGAAAGGAAAGACATAAAATAGAGTGACGATGGTGATAAAGATATATAGGGAGACATAAGGATATATAGGTAACTTAATTGGTTTCCTTCCCTTCATACAACCTACAAGCCTATTCCATCAGTTAAACATGTACACCTATAGCTACAGGGTATAATAGCGCGTTAATACAGACGATAGGCCTATCAGTGCCACTCTCCATCAATAGATCCTTCCCCTAATTGACAACTGTAATCGAGTTTTCCCCAATATAGGCTGGCTGTACACTGTACAATTACTTCGAAAGGGATTTTAGACGTGTATACTCGTGTCTAATATTATAAACGTGAATTCATAATTCATTTATTGATTGCGAAAATGGGTACAATAAGATGGAAACGATTTAGGATTATACCTCTAGATCGCCACAATTTGCCTTTCAGCATGTAATATGAAATTATTATTGATATTGATACATAACAATGTCAAAGTGAAAGTTTGTAAGAATGGATGTCTGGATATCAGGATGTTATTACTCTTTCACGCCATAACCGGTAGACCGATTGAGTTGAAATTTTGTGTAGAGATAGCTTAGATCCTGGAATAAACATATGCTACCTAAGTACTGCGGGCAAAACCGTTGGGCGCAGCTAGTCTTACCAATATTATGAACGTGAATTTTTATAAGAATGAATGTCTGGATGAATGTTTGTTACTCTTTCACGCTTAAACGGGTGGACCGATTGAGCTGAAATTTTGTATAGAGATAGCTTAGACTCTGGAATAACAAAATATAATAGGCTATAGTACAGCGGGTAAAACTACTGGGCGCAGCTAGTATTATATATTAATAGCCGAATTTCAGTTTACCGTCAAAATACAATTCATTTTATTTATTACTAGAAAACCGCTCGACCGACTTCGATAAACCTAAAACTCAGAAAAACCATAATATATCAAAAATTTTGATTCAGTCATTCGTCATGAGTTATTTGTTAATAAAATTACATTACATTATTTTACTTCTTCTCAGTCGTTTTCTTTTAGTCAGCAGCATTTGCCATCACTCTTCGGATTACTATTATTTTACTAGTAACATTAAAATTAAACATGTAAAATGAAAAAATAAAATAATACAAGCTTTTATTATTATTATTACCATCTAGCACCATCAAGTACTCGTCAAGCCGAATCAAATGAGCCCAAACTCGATGGGGTTGCGTCATTTAATTACGGAGTGCCTATGGCTACCTTCCAGCTCCATCATCAGATCAGCTCGATGTCATAAAAATATTGCATTGTCATCCGATTTATACATGCATACAAAATTTCAGCACAATCAAAAAGCGGGAAGTGGATCAAATTAAACTTGCAAGATTTGATCACAGACAGACAGACAATGGACAGGTGAAACGAAATAAAAGCTTGTAATAATGAAATAAAATGTAATATTGAATAAACGAAAATAAGCGTAAAAGCATACAAACTATCGCATTTATATACACCACCAACCCATGTGAATTTATTTTCTCCTCTCCCTGCATGGTTGTCTGGAAGAGATCGCTATTAGCGATAAGACCGCCAATTGTAACACTAAGTTTATATATTGTTTTAGTTCTTAAGTTCTTTTTTGTATTTTTCTTGTGTTCCAATAAAGTGTTATCTATCTATCTATCTATTATATATATATAATATTAGTAGGAATTTATCATCGTAGCCAACGAAATTGAATAGTCAATTCTTAAATCACCGCTCATAAACCTTCTAAAAATAACTTTAGTAACTAAGTGATCAATCACATAAAAAATTAACATGTTAACTCGTGCATAAATACTCGTAGTTACCAAACCTGTTTATGGTTTAGCGTTTAATAATTACAATTACTGCCTTCTATTAATGAATCACATAAAATACGACGCATGGCTGTCGGATTAAACACAAATCGCTTTTTGAGATTATCGGCTATCATTGCAATCTTTTGTTTACTTTCACCTGTCTGCTGTCTGTCTGTAATCAAATCGTGCAAGTTTATTATCCCACTTCTCGGTTTGCGATTGAGTTGAAATTTTGCATTTAAATATATTATGTATAAAAGGACAAAATGACTGATTTACTGACTGATCTATCAACGCTAAGCCAACACCGCTGACCGGATTGGATTTAAATCTGGAATACAGATAGCTTTTATGACGTAGACCTCCGCTAAGAAAGGATTTCGCCATGCGCACAAAGCCGCGAGGATAAGCTAGTGCATGTATAAATCGGATGACAATGAAATTTTATTATGATATCGAGGTAATCTGATGATGAAACTGGAAGGTGGCCATAGGAACTCCGTAATTAAACGACGAAACCCCATCGAGTTTGGGCTCATTTGATTGGTCGCATCAGATTTTGATGTGGTTTTCATTAATATATAGAGAGATTCAAGAGGTTCAAGAGGTTGTATATTACATGCATAATATAGGTAGATAAACACTGATAATTTTCTATTAAGCGCTACGAAGTGCGCGCGGGTCCACTAGTCCATCCATATCCATATCCATATCCATATCCATACATATAATAAGAATGGAAATTTCTTCCCATTCATTGTGATCCTTTACTAAGGTGAACTGTGAAAATACGCATATGAACAAAACGACGCGAAAAAGTCGCTTGCGCGATCTAGATCGTAAAACATTTTGTCAATTTTTCCAAGGGAAACGTAAAATAAAATAATAAAATAAATAATAATCATTTATATCGGACACATCGCCCCTAATTTACATCAAAATTTCGAAGTAAAAGTAATAGAATATAAAGTAAATTCAATTCAAAAAAATCAAAAAGCAAAAAGTGCGACAAACTAAAAATACGCCATCTATCGATGTGGCCATAAACGAAAATTTACCAGAGTAGTTTTATTAGGCTTAATTTGTAAAAAGGTTATTACTTATGTGTGATAAAACGGCACAACCGAATTGTATGCAGTTTTCGCTAAAATGTTGCAAATTTCTCTTATTTGTAAATAGTATTGGTTTTATTTAAATCGGTTTTTAAATAAAAGAGTTATATCTATCTAAAGATTTACTTATCTTCTTTTATTATATAAAATCGTTCGTACACTTTCGTGCTATCAACGCACAGCCCAAACGGCTGGACGGATTGAGCTGAAATTTGGACAGCGTATTTTTTGAAAAACTTCATCGTGCAATAAGAAGCGATTTTTCTAAATTCCCTCGGGAACAGGAATTATTCCCGAAAAACGTTTGTATGCAAATCCGTAACCGCTGAACCGATTGAGCTGAAATTTTGTAAAACTATTGTTAGGATTGTGATTAGAAACATGAAATAGTTTTTTTGACAGAAATTTACTTTTAAGGGGGGGTAAAGGGGGGTCGAAGTTTGTATGGAAAATTTAGAACCGCTGACCCTATTGAGCTGAAATTTGGTACACAGGTAGATTGAGTCCTAAAAAAAGATATTGGATACTTTTTATCCCAGAAATCAACCTTAAAAGGGGGAAAGGGGGTTGCAAGTTTGTGAAAGAAATCGTTAACCGCTTCATTGTTTTAGCTGAAATTTGGACAGCGTGTTATTTAGGTAACGTAAACGACCTATAAAAAGGGATTTTTGTAAAATTCTCCCGGGAACGGGAATTATTCCCGAAAAACGTTTGTATGGAAATCCGTAACCGCTGAACCGATTGAGCTGAAATTTAGTAAAACGATTGTTTGGATTGTATTTAGGAACATTGAATAGTTTTTATCTCAGAAATTTACTTTTAAGGGGGGGGTAAAGGGGGGTCAACGTTTGAATGGAAAATTTAGAACCGCTGACCCTATTGAGCTGAAATATGGTACAGAGGTAGATTGAGTCAAAATAAATGATATGGAATACTTTTTATTCCAGAAATCAACCCTGAAGAGGGGGGTTAGAAGTTTGAGTAGGAAATCAGTAACTTCAGTATCAGTATCTTTTAACGCTGAAATTTGAACAGCGTGTTTTTTATGTAACGTAGATGACCGGTAAAAAGGGATTTTGCAAAATTTCCACGGGAACGGGAATTATTCCTAAAAGACGTTTGTAAGCAAATCCTTAACCGCTGAACCGATTGAGTTGAAACTTTGTAAAACGATTGCTTGGATTGTGTTTAGGAATATTGTTTTTTTTTTTTTGACGAAAATTAACTTTTAAGGGGGGGTAAAGGGAGGTCGAAGTTTGTATGGAAAATTTAGAACCGCTGACCCTATTGAGCTGAAATTTGGTACAGTGGTAGATTGAATCCAAATAAATGATATGGAATACTTTTTATCCCAGAAATCAACCTTGAAGGGGGAAGAGAGGGGTAGTAGTTTGAGTAGGAAATCAGTAATCGGCCATCTTTTAAAGCTGAAATTTGAACAGCGTATTTTTTATGTAACGTAGATGACCGATATAAAGGGATTTTGCAAAATTTCCGCGGGAACAGGAATTATTCCTAAAAAACTTTTGTATGCAAATCCTTAACCGCTGAACCGATTGAGCTGAAATTTTGTAAAACGATTGTTGGGATTGTTTTGAGGAACATTAAATAGTTTTTATGACAAAATTTAACTTCTAAGAGGGGGTAAGGGGGGTACAAAATTTGTATGGGAAATTTAGAACCGCTGGCCCTATTGAGCTGAAATTTGGTAGAGAGGTAGACTGAGTTCTACAAAATGATATGGGATAATTTTTATCCCAGAAATCAACCTCAAAGGCGGGATAAAGGGGGGATGCAAGTTTGGGTAAGAAATCGTTAACCGCTTCTTTGTTTTAGCTGAAATTTGGACAACGTATTCTTTAGGTAACGTAAGCAACCGATATGAAGGTATTTTGCGAAATTCCCCCGGGAACGAGAATTATTCCCGAAAAACTTTTGTATGCAAATCCGTAACCGCTAAACCAATTCAGGTGAAATTTTGTGGAATCATGGTTTGAGTTTTGTTTAGGAACACTGAATATTATTTTAGACAGAAATTTACTTTAAGAGGGAGGGGTGCGGGGGAGTAAGGGGGGTAGAAGTTTGAGTAGGAAATCAGTAACCAGTTATATTTTACGCTAAAATTTAGACAGCGTGTTCTTTATGTGACTTTCACGACCCGTAAGAGGGGAGGGGATTTTGCGAAATTCTTACGGGAACGGGAATTATTATTCCTAAAAAACTTTTGTATACAAATCCACAATAAGATTATTGGGGATGTGTTGAGGAATAATAAAAAGTTTTATGTCAAAAATTACCTTCGAATTGAAGCGTTAGGGGGTCAAAGTTTGTATAGGAAATAGGACCCTATTGAGTTAAAATTTGATACAAAGGTAGACTGAGACTTAAAAAAAATATGGGATACTTTTTATCCCAGAAATCAACCTTTGAGGGGAGGAAAGAGGGGGTGCAGTTTGTGTAGGATATCGGTAACCACTTCTTCGTTTAAGCTAAAATTTGGACAACGTATTTTTTATGTAACGTAGGCGACCGATAAGAAGAGATTTTGCGAACTCACCAGTACTCAGAATTTTGGTTCTGTTAATGAATAGTTTGTTATGTCAGAAATTAACTTTTAAGGAGACTCAGTATTGATCCTTCCCCCACCTTCAGGGTCAGAGTTTTAATGGAAATTCAGGAACCACGGAATTGATTTGAGTCGCGGGAAGGATGGTGTGAGAAATTAGTAACCTATAATTATAATTTAGCTTAGAAAAATTATAATAGAGATAAGTTAAAGAGTTACCGGGAAAGGACCACAAATAGTATTAATTCCTGAGGAGAGGCGTGAAAATTTGTGATGGAAATCAATAACCGCTAAACTTAAATAGTGTGATCTCTGAGAAAGGACATAAGGGCATTGGTTCCTACGGTAGCGAACAAAACTGCATAGAAATATCCAGCCCGATATTCTTCGCTATCCACAGCGGGAGCAAATATTATAGCCATGCCTTATTTTACGCTTACAAAGTCGCGGGGATGGAAATACAATCATAGTCAAAATAGCAGCACCGAATTCGCTTTATTAATTGACTCTCACGCGCAACGAAGTGCGCGCGGGTCAGCTAGTAATATAATAAGTTTACGTTGTGTAGGTATATAAAATTCCTTAAAATTAAAATAATTTTAATCCCAATAAATCTGCTTCATTGATTCTCAGAACTATAAGTTGCGGTATTTTATTTATGGATAGCGATTTTTAATAAATAAATTATACATGATTTATTATCATAATTAATATCAACTTCCTTTGTGTATACGCTTACTGAATAATACATCAATATATAAGTCAATATGCATTATAAATATTTATATTAATAGGTTTATTATATTGCAAAAATGTATTTCTTGATATTATCGCTCTGTAAGAAGGATGTAATCAAATTTGAATTATAATTTGTATTATTATGGCATAATATTTTGTTTTTTTTTTTAAATTGATCAAAATTTAAAGGTTTTTTTTTGTAATTTGATAAAAAAAGCCTTAAAAAAAAGGGAAAAGGAAGGGAAAGTCCTAGATAGGTTGTGAACTCCTGATGAAGGTACCAGGTACCTAATGGGGATGTTGACAATTTTTTTTGTCCATAATGTAGGTTATTGAAAAATATTGGACACGTATTATTTATAAATCTGATAAAAAACGTGGGAGATACAACGCACTAAAGTTGCTTGATCGTGACGTCACACCATTAAATCGAGTACATTTTTGTTTAGGGGTGTGACGTCATGCGTCTCAACACAGAAACTTATAAGCGTTATATCTCAGCCATATTTTATTTGCAAGAAAAAAAATATGTATCGAATATTTTTTCATTATTAAAATTACGGAGTAATTGTATTTTTAAAATTTTGACTGTGTCAACATCTCTATTGTCCGAAACTGTGGTTGAAATATTCTCTGCATTATTAGACATGAGTTTTGTTGGTTTAGTTATGAAGTCCTAGTGGTTAATAAAATGTATAAATAGAATCAAGGCGTCCATAAAATACGTGCACAAATGTTATTTTAGTGCAGTTTAGCGGATCTTGGTGTACGCAATCGACTTTATAGTTACACACAACTATCAAAATATTCAGTAGATCTCACGTTATAACAATTTATAACATGTTTTATGCGATCTTGATAAGTTTTATTCATGGACGAAATAACGCTACCTGAAAAAAACTGCTTGTCATAATTTGCCCATACTACAATGTGTGTGCTAGTATTTGTTTGTGTGTTACGTCCTACATATCATAATATCACACTTCCATAGACACACAAACATATTTTCATTCTCTCACATTTACGAAATTAGTAGAACAGGATTCATAGCAAGCTCTACAGCAAAAGCCATTTTAGATTGATAAGAGAACAAAAAATAGAGAGGTAGCAAATAATGCTAAAAAGGTATTTAAATGTATGGTGTATACTTAATATTATGTGTTTTGCAAAACCCAAACTCGGTCCCGTTATCTTGACGCTCGCGAATGCAAACTATCAAAATTTACCCAGAAACCGTGTACGGTTAGGAAGCTAGGCCTACTTAGCCAATTGCTATTTTAGTCCCTTGTTCTGAGTTCTGAGAGCCCATTGCTATTTACCCAGTCGATTCTCGCTGCGGCCTAGTCGCCGATTATATATAATCGAATGTGTTACGTAACACAGTAAGTAGCACTAGAATATATAGATATACGCATAGCTTTGTTTATGTTACCATAACATTGGTTTACTAGCTGATTCGCGCAACTTCAGTTGCGTCTATTGAAAAGTTAACCTACACCCATTCCTAGCCCTACAAAATACTTCACAAAAAATAACATTATAAAATCAGTCAAGCTGTTTCAGATGAATACGAGATTGTTATATTACATTAGATAAAAATTAAACATAATATTATATACTGAGAAAAATTAATTGAAATGTGGAATCAAAACAGCTACGAGTTAATTTCAAATAAACTAGGTAGTCTTTCTTAATCGACTTAAAGAAAGAAGAAGTTCTGTTTATTTTGGTAATACTTATTGTGGTTATAATAATATGACCATATTATGGCATATGGCTATAATATGACCAACGGCAATTTTGTGGTAACTAAGTTATATCGTGTCGATCGAGGAAACTATTCCAAGAAAATAATAAATAATTGGGTCTTATACGCTGAATTCTACAGAATTCCCGGAAGGGTTATGTGGGACTCCCCGTGCAGTCCTCCTGCACATAACCCACCAAAGCATCTCGACGGCACTCCCGCAGGGTCATATGGGACCCCCGTCCAGGACGACTGCAAGTTTATACCCACTACTCAAATTACTAGGCTAAAGAGTCTTAACATCTTATGACTCTTGAGTAAGAAGCGTTGGTGCAGTGCACCTAGAATCTTACATAATTGTAAAATCCTAGGAAGCATTGTACATATTATAAGGCAGCGTTATCTCTTAATATCAGGAGAGCATCTTGCTCGTCTTTTTACTTCTTCACATAAAAAAAACTAAAGCAACTCGGCGGCATTTAGTTATATACATATTTATTTATTCAGTAACATCATTTCCGCATTGTCTTTGTGACATAGGACTCGTCACCCGTCAGCCCGTCATCCAGTCCACATAGATTTGTACGAACACTGAAATTTGATCCCATGGCCCCCGAAATCTCCGGCCCAAACCACGAATCATAGGTGCATAAAAAGCCAAATGTAAATAAAGTCACTTAGAAGTTACATTAATAAAATTGTTGCGTAATTGACGTGTATAAAAACTAGATGGTAATGTATACGAAGCTATTTTTAGAATCGTCGGAGTCACGGTCGAATCAAGTCCACGGCCCTAGTGTAGACACGTCATTTGTTAATTTATAATCTGTTTGAAAAGAGAAGAGACGTTGAAATGGAGGGCGCTGGTGTGCTTATAGAATATGAAAAATTTGATTAAATGGTTAATAATATATACATATAATTAATAAATGAAAATAAATGTAAGAATGAATTATATATGTAATTTTTTTTTTAAAATTAATTATTATTGATTGCTTTATTCGATAAGACCGCCGATTGTTTACCTCTAGTTTTATGTTAGTCATATTATGTTCATAACTGTTTCTTGTATTTTGGTATGCAATAAAGTATCATTCTATTCTATTCTATTCTATAACATGTCATTATTTAACCAAAAAAGTTCACAATATTAATTTGAAACTATTCGTAATTTGCAAAATAATAATGGTTCAAAATGGACGGTTTTATAGTTTCAATGCAAGCGCTTAAATTTGGCTTTTTGAGACATTATTTACAAAGAAGACAAGAAATTTTAGAAATATTTACCGAGTAAGAATGTATCGATGTCTGGATGTCAGGATGTTTGTTACTCTTTCACGCCTAACAGGTGAACCGATTGAACTGAAATTCGGTATAGAGATAGCTTAGACCCTGGAATAACACATAGGCAGGTAAAACCGCTGGGCGCAGCAAGTATTATCTAAAGGTTGTCGTGATGAGACTGCTAATTAATTATACCTCTTATTAATATATTTGTTTGTATTTAATTCAAAGTCAAGTATTTATCTCTTTATTATAATCATTTGTTAACTAATATAACTATTAAGTATGCAATAAAGTATTATTCTATTTTATAACGAACAAAATATTATATAATTTTTAGTTTCCCCTCTACCGGGGGTAGACTTCCTTTGCAGGAGGTCGTCTAGGTGGGTACCCCAACAGTGCCAGTTATTCTACCGCCTGAGCAGTGATGTGCAAACATTACTGTGCTCCGGTAGGAGGGCACTGTAGCTAGTAAAATTACTGGGCTAAAGATAAGACTCTTTAGCCCAGTAATTTTACTAGCTACACACATCTTATAACTCTTGAGTAAGAAGCGTTGGTGCAGTGCTCCTAGAATTTCACATAATTGTGAAATCCTAGGTAACACTGTACTGATTATGGGCAGCCGTTATCTCTTAACAGCAGGAGAGCGTCTTGCTCGTCTTCTACTTCATCACATAAAAAAAAAAAAAAAAAAAACTGAAATACAGCGCCTTTTCTTTTTTGCACGACCACGTTAACATGTTTAATCTAACCTTTGGAACAAAATTCAATGAAACCTCCAAAACGACCTCAATCATAAAGTCATATTCATATTACCATAATCAGTTAGATATCATTTGCACTTCAAAAATGCCGCTATTACGCTAGACCATCTATTAAATATTTAAAAGTATTGGAGCTGAATGTTTGACTGACAGTTCTTAGCTTCTATACATGGACGTACCATACCTACCACTTCTATGTGACGTAGAGATTTAGAAGGCGGGTGTGTCTTTTTCTCCGTTATATAATTATTTATTATAGTCTTTTGGCTGGTATTTTTTTTCTAAACACCTTAAAAATCAAAACATTAGAACAGATTTGAATGAGTATCCTTTTTCCTCAATGGACTTGTGATTAACATTATTTGAATTTTGAAAAATACTTTAGCCCGATTTGTATTAAAATTATAAAACAGTTTTTCTTTAAGTTTTTCTACTGGTTTTTACAATCTGTTTTGATTGATAGCATCATGGAACCCATCTGCTTTACAGTGAATATTTTTTAGGGTTCCGTGCCCTAAATGTAAAAACGGGTTCCAATTACTAAGACTCCATTATCCGTCCGTCTGTCTGTCACCAGGATTAACCTCATAAACCATGACTGTAAGACATTCCAATTTTCTAGGTACCTATATCTGTTGCCACTAAAACAACAAATATTAAAAACAAAGTAAAAAAAATATAAAACGGGGCTCCCACACAACAAACGTGATATTTTTGCTGGTTTGCCTACAGACAGATACCGGGACGCCTGGTAAAACTAAACAAAATACAATAATAAATAATTTTGTTTGACTCAATAAATGTACTATACAATATACAGTTGAATCCAACTAGAAACAACTCTGATTCAAGAACCAGTGCCTCCCCCATTTGATTAATGCAAAAAGGAATAGAGTGTCTAATGCTTTAAAGAAAATGATACGGAACACATCGCGATTCCAACGCGCACTTGGCCAGGTTTATTATATAGGTAATTTTATAGCCACAATACTGTTATTACAGTAATGAGTTGTAATAGTGGTAAATAACATAATTTTTTGTGCATACGAATGATTCCATTTTGATTATCATGATTGATCTAATTTGTAATTTTTGACTTGTAATTTGTAATAAAAATAAATGACTCACAAACATGTATGATGCTAGTCTTCAAATTTGGAGAGTGAAATAAAAATGTAAAGAGATGAGTTTTAAGGACTCTTAGTAAATATGAGTAGAATAATACATATTTAACACCAAAATTACCATATGAAAACTTAACTTTACACAAATTCAAAATTAAATTAAGTGATTAAATTGGCGGCGGTCTTATCGCTTACATTTATATTATGTGCAGAAGGATTTCTAGATATGCAGAAATCAAAATAAATAATTTTTAAAGAGATATCAAATCTCATTTAAAGACAGAAGTCCCTTTACATTTCTTTAACAATGGTTAACATAAAAAAAATCTTTTACAAATTAAGGAACGGGGTTGTCAGAAACAAACTCAATGGTTAAAGTAACATTAAGAGTTCTTTTGTAACAAGCAACGGTACTTACAGCTTAACCAAAAGGAATGATACCTCTTAATTTTCCAAATTCCCTTTTATTTAAATTATCCCAAAGATTACAAAGCCCAGTCGTTGTAATGTGAGCCTTCGTAATTCTGGGGCTGCCATAAAAAGTTATTCGATTTCGGCGGTAACCGATTTACACGAAAAAGAATTTTCTTAGCTACTTGAAGTAGCATCTGAATTTTCGCTCTGAATTTCGTATTGAATTTTTCGTTACAGATATCCGATCAAGGGGATTGTGTTTCTCGTACTATTTTGTATATATCTTAGATTAGATTTGTTTCTCTGATAAAACGAATCATAATTTGAACCCATTTTTGTATTTTCGTAAAACAGTTTGATTATGACAATAATATTCTATTGATTGGATTAATAATTATAGATTAATATAGGCTTATGGTGACAGCACATCTATCCGCATCGACCGCGCCGAATGAATCATATTTTGAATTCTTTACATGAAATGTCATGAAAAGCCGGAGTCGAATCATCCGGATCGGAAGATTTCCTATACAAAAATTCTTTCGGCGCGACCACCTAGACCAGAAACAAATACCTGTGGATCACACAAACATTTGTCCCATGTGGGAACCCAACCCGCAACCTTCTGCGTTGTAAGCGGATATTAGCCCACCGCGCCACAGAGGTCATCTAGGTAGGAGGACGTACTATGAGTATCTTCCAAAATATAACTTCACAAAGTAATAAACAAGGAAACTAAAGGGCTCAGTAAACGTTAATAACCGGAAAAGACAAACAAAAAATAACAAACAGAAGCGAATTCAGGGTTTTGATTTGGGAGGGGTTAGGCTTAAAGGGGCTGAAACGAAATAATTGTTCATTTAACATTTTTAGTCTCATCATCATCATCATCAGCCTGTGTTCGTCCACTGCTGGACATAGGCCTCCCCCATGGCACGCCACTCAACTCGCCATTTTTAGTCTGTGGTATTGTATTTCTACTAAGAGAAACTAACAAAATAAGTAGTTTATTAACCCATCCCATATCCTTTTGAGTAGGCATCTCCGATAACCTTTAATAAATATATTTCAAATATATCAGTAGCCGTGTTTTAAGTAGCATAATATATTTTATTCTTTTATACATCACCAAAGTCTAGCACTAAGCCTCGTTGGGTCAGCTGACTTTCCTTAAATTTTTTCATCATTTTGGTTTATTTATGACATTTTACATAACTTGTATTCTCAACACTGTTTTGATTCAGCCAGATTTGTAAATTTTTAGCATATTTAAGAAACAAACTTCAAATATTTCTGAAGTTTTTTTGTAACGTGCTGTTTTAATGAGGACTTATTTATATTTATTTTTATCTGACTTGCCGTGGTGTTTCACTAAAGACTTTCTTATGTAATTTTTATCTGTCTAGCATTTTCGAGGGCCTCACTAGGTCTGGGCCTCGTCAGTACACCTTAATCCATCCCTGGCAATAAGGCCCACATTTAACAGCACGTGACTAAGGATTGACGCCCTATTCGGAGCGAAACGTGACAAGAATGCTACCGCATCGCAAAACATCGTTAAAATGTGCCCTTGTTAGGATGACTTATGTCTGTCTGCTACTATTTTGGAACATCCTACTATCTAATATATACACGTCGACTTGTAAACTTCCTTCGTTTTTTTTGTCGGTTGAAATATATAAAACCCAGCTGCTTATAAGACGTACGAAACAGTCGTCAGGTCATATTGCCCTGTAGTAATCTCGGCGACCTGAAACAGCAACATATACTTGGGTTGGCCACACAATCTATAAAATGTGTTTTGACTCCTCAAGCACAGACGCTGCGTAAACTTGTCTTGCTGTCAAGTCAACTGTCATCCCATACATATGTATGGGATGACAGTTCTACTCTTGAAGCTTAGTCGGGATCCCATGTGTCATGCTACTAAAATGTATGGGACATACCGAACTACGCGGCGTGGAATTTTATACAAATTAGTTGGTCGAGCCATGCCGCGCCGCGCCGCTGCAGTGCTTAGTGGGATTGCACCTTTATTACAGTCATGATAAAACACTTCGGAAGGCACGACCTTGCTAGTCATACAGGTGACTTTTATTACTCTAAAAATAGAATTGACTACACTAAAAATATTTTATGCATTTAAACACAAATGTCGAATACTTACAGGCAGATAAAACTAAATTAGGTGGCAATTACGTAACCAGCGTTTTTTTCAGTGATGAAAAGACAATATAATATAGAAATGTATACAATAATGAAGTATTTGTGTATTGAGTTCTACACGAAAAGTCTATCGATTGATTAGTCTTAAATTGAATCCGTAGATCAACAAAGCTGAACCAAACAAAAAATAATCTCTGACAGATCTTTATGAAGATAGAAAAGAAAAGCGAATCTATGGTTACTGGGACCTTTTTTGTTTGACAGTGGCTTTAGCATGCCACACGGAATCCCGACAAAACTTCAAGAGTAGAACTGTCATCCCATACATTCACAAAAGTACAATGTGTGGCATGACAGTTCTACTCTTGACATTTCAGCGGGATCCCGTATGGCATGCTAAAGCCACAGGTCTGAAAGAATTGCCTGAAGTCATCACTAGTGCCTTAAATTGTGTTTTTTGACAAATAGAATTAGGTCACGTTTTGGAATGACAGTTATGTTCGTCTACGTATTATTCTTAGGATCTGTGATTAAAACAAACTTAGCATCATTTTTGCTTACATGTTTTCTCTGTCAGAATTTGTCGTTTTATTAGATCTGTGACCCATTCCCTGTCCGAATAAATAAGTGTACCTTTTCACATACATTCATAACTAGAGGTATCCCAGGATTTTAGGTCCTTTCCGGAGAGGAAAATGTCCAGTGGCATAGCCTTCCTTCAATTTTAAATAGTACCATGCTTATTGTTTTCCGAGATTAAAAGAATTAAAATGATAACTTAGGGTTATAGTATATCTAACAGAACAGATTGTCAGAGTAAAAAAAAAATTAATGATTAAAACAATAATTGTTTGTGTGGCCAACCCATATGTTGCAGTTTTATGTCGCCAAGATCATTATAAGGTCTGCACCGTGATATAATGACGGGACCCTACGTATTTATTAAGAACCGGTACTCGCAGGTTTACGTGCCATCCAAAAATTTTGCCATGCAATAGATTTTTTTAAACCAGATTAAACAAAATTAATTAACTTTCTAAAGTTGGATATACTCGTATATTTTCAAGCAAATAAGTCGTATGAAAATGGACAAGACGTTTTCTCGAAGGTTAAAGATAACGTTGCCCATAATCAGTACAGTGCCAGTGAGGATTTTACAATAATGTAAAATTTACTAAATGATTATTATACTTCGTTTCAAAAATAAAGATAATATTTTTGCAGGGTTTGAAGGTTATAATATCAAAATGAAAATATTATTGATATATTCACAAAAACTGTTATATCCGAGATATATTATGATAAATATCTGATATATTTTATGATAATAAATGTTCAATATTTACCGAATTTATTAATTGGTCCTTTGAACCCTGCAAAAATTATCTTTGTTTTTGAAACGAATAGACAATAATAAGTAATACATTTTACACAATAAGTTAATGCTTCAATCGCTGTATTGTATGCCATTGTTTACATTTTCAATGTAACATGTCATGCTCTACTGATAAATAATACTTCCTCGTTTATTTTAATTATTATAGTAACACTGAATCTAAAAATAGACGCTTGTAATAGGTTTTATAACCTTTAGCTTTATTCTACTAATATTATTAAAACGTTAGTTTGTATGTACAATGTATGAATTTACCTTTTGTGTCTTTACATATCACTGCGGCCACACCTGATGTATTATAATGAATGTACAAATTACTACTAAACTTTATACTGGTAATTCAATTCAATTCATTTATTTCGACCAAAATACACAAGTCATATACATAAGAATAACAATTCATTTAAAAATAAAAAACTAAAATTATTAATACGATATCAGATAGAATTAAAATTACATAATATTTAAAATTCACGCCCGCGCGTTCACGTGAACAAGCCCTAATAAGAAGCGGTAGTGGCTAAAGGGTTTTGTGGTGCAGAAGCTATACTGGATTACTGAGTTCAAATCCCGGTCCCGTACCACTTACTTACGTGCTAATTATTTACTTGCGGGTTTTCCACTCGTTATAGACTGGTAGTTTCGGTCGTGGCTAGTTACCACCCACTGGACAAAACTGTGTCGCCAAGCGGTCATTATAACCGTGTTCCGGCATGATGTTCAGTGACACACCGGGGGTAGACTTCCTTTGCAGGAGGTCGACTAGGTGGGTACCCCAACAGTGCCAGTTATTCTACCGCCTGCGCAGTGATGTGCAAACATTACTGTGCACAGGTAGGAGGGCACTGTAGCTAGTGAAATTACTGGGCTGAAGAGTCTTAAAATCTTATGACTCTCAAGTAGGAAGCGTTGGCGCAGTGCACTGGGTAGCACTGTACTTATTATAATGGGCAGCGTTATCTTTTATCATCAGGAGAGCGTCTTCTTACATTTTTTTATGAAAAAAAAAGTTCACTGAAGCCAGATAGGGATTTATCCCGCCTTCAAGGTTTAATCTGCTACCATCTACGGCCGCACTGTCGCTTGATATTACGCGAGATAATGGTCAAAGGCTAACCTATAGTGAATTAAAAATATGGATGTTTGTTATTCTTTCACAGCTAAACTGGTAGCCCGATTGTGCTGAAATTTGATATCACATTTAACACATAGGCTACTGTACAGCGAGTAAAACCTCTGGGCGCAGCAAGTATACGATATTTCGTTAACAAAAACTTGCAATTTTTTTATAACAATTCCTTTTGTGGTGAGCTCATAACTTTTCGACAAAACCAATTTAGGAAAACAAAATAGGTTGGTAATAAATTATTATTTGACTGTTCTTTTCGGTAAAGTTTAAAAATAAACCATTTTAAACGATACGCGAAAAATATAGAATTTGAGTTTAAATATAGGCGAATAAATTTTTCACACAAAATTTAGCAGCCTATATAAAGAATTTAATATTATGTAAACTTAATAATAAAACAATATTTTGTTAAGGTTTAATAATGAATATATTTTCATTATGTTGACTAATAATTATTATGACGCTTAATGTCTTCGAAGAAGAGCGTCGCGAAGAGCTTGACCGTAAGCGCGATGCGATTAAGGCTCGACCTCCTGCAGCCATTACATATAACTATGACAATGGGATGTTAAAATGCCCCAAATGTGCACGTACCTTCATCAACAAGGTGGGCTATGCAAGCCACCAACGAGCACATCAAAGGGTTGACTACCAGCCAACACCCTGAATGTACATAATATTATATATCAAAGCCTATCCAGTCCTAACAGTCGCCGAGGCCGAAAACGGCCAGGACGACATCAATCAATTATGACGCTATCCTCATTATGTAGGTAAAATATATATTTACATACAGATATACATAATTTAATTTAAGGGGATTCACCTATCAGAATATTTTATTACCGCACTTAAATTAAAAATAGTACCTACCTGCTAAAAATAAATTCAGGGTTAAGGAGGTTCAGAATTGACATTATCTCGCGCCAATTAGGTTTAACGAATTCCTTGTTTTGTATTCTGCTCCTGACCTTCTAATTTGCGTATAATTTGTTGAAAGAATTGTGGTTAGAATTTAAACCAGGTTTAGTAAATTTACGTTCAACGGATGAAGAATGGAAGTTTGAAAAGTTTTGACTTAACTTTTTATCCAAAAAGATGGAATATATGAGCTTGATGCTTGCCCGATGTTATGCCATAACGCCTGCCCATTTAAGTTGCATTGTTACCTAGGTATTTGATAGATGTGAAATATACACAAGTGAAATTTTAAAAATACTTTTAAAAAACAAGCTTTAATTATCATTATACCATCTTGCATCATATAGTACTCGTCAAGACGAATCAAATGAGCCCAAACTCGATGGGGTTGCGTTGTTTAATGACAGAGTTCCTATGGCCACCTTCCAGCTCCATCATCAGATCAGCTCCATGTCATAATAATATTGCATTGTCATCTGATTTACACACGCATGCAAATTTTCAGCTCAATTGGAAACCGGGAAGTGGGTCAAATCAAACTTGCAAGATTTGATTACAGACAGACAGACAGACAGACAGACAGACAGACAACAGACAGGTAAAAGTAATATAAAGCTTGTAATAGAGGAAACATTGAGTTTACCTTTGAGGATTTGATCTCGTTAGTAAATCCTTTCTAAGCAAAGTCTATGTTAAAATACTTATATCGATGGTAGTACTTATATAATATATAGGTACTTAAAGGTTACTTAAAGGTTAATAATAATATTCCATTGTGTATCTTCCGTAGGGAGTTCTTAATAAATAAATTATTCTCTATGCCAGTTTTCTACTCAATCCATTCATCGGTTGGAGTGGTATAATATTGATAAATCAGTCAGTCAACTTAACGTCATTATCGTACTTAATTTTTGTTGTATGCAGTTTTTTTCCTATGTTATTATAAACAACCAAAACAACACACACACACACACACACACACACACACACACACACACATCGACAAATCGACTGCATCGTCACTTACCAACAGATTGCGGTCAAACGCATGTTTAGTCGGCTATAAAAAAAACCTTTTATTTTCTTTCTTTCAATCAGTCACGTTTTCCTGCAGACTGAAAATACTGTACAGTACGGTATTATTTCTTATTCGTTATTAGCTATTCTTTAAGCGCAATACATAATGTCCAGTAAACCTTTACATACTACTTTATAATATCGACTCGATAAGAATGTAACTCGACAAGAATTAATTTAAAAGATCTAATATGCTATAGATAAAAGTTATATTATGTGAACTGCTTTTACTAATGCGTTGTTACTGCTATTGCGTTATCATTGGCCTTAAAGAGGTTCTGGTGGAATAGGTACTATATAAAAATTTGGCTTCGTAGAGTAGCTGAGGCATTGGTTAATCTATGTCACACCTCATAAGGTGTGACATAGATTAACCAGGACCAAAATTTCATTTTATTTTTATTATAAAAGCCTTCCTAACTAGAGGCTTCTTCCAACCACCCAAGGTCGGGTGATTTAGTTAATAATGTAGAAATATTAAGCAACTTTAACCCTATAACTTATATTTCCAAATATCTAGAAAAATCAGACAAAGTCCTTGTTAGAAATCGATCGAAATGATTAACCATTTGGCAACCAAAATCATCATCATCATCATTTCTATAGGCCTTTTACATAAATATATGGTATAATTTAGTAATTTAAATAATTTTATGGATTATAGGGCCCATTAGCAAATAATTTTAAACGATTATAGATCTTGGAATGATAAAAATATAATTTTGCAAGGTACTATTAACCTACATATATAAAATAAATTTAAAAAAATGAATAAATTCTATTTGATATACTCATGTGTTCTATGGGACAGCTTATAAGCTTTTCTGACAACCAACTGATGTCCCCTGTAGCGGACTTAAGGGGTTAATAGTCGCTGAGTTGCTCTGTCTCGCTCGTATGATATAACTTAGTCAAATAACATTTGATTAAACCTTTTTTTTGGAAATGTTTTAAATTGAAAATTTTGCTCATATTTTTATACAATTTTTAAAAGTATTCCCAGTTTGCTACCTTAAATAACAACAATGGCATTCTCAATTATATGAAAAATATCTATCTTTAAACATGCCTCAACCATCTTATTAAGTATCAAACTGGTTATACTTTTAAAAATTGTATAAAAATATGAGCTAAATTTTCAATTTAACACATTTACAAAAAAAGGATTTATCAATTGTTAAATGACTAAGTTATATCGTGCGAGCGAGACAGAGCAACTCAGCGACTATTCACCCCTTAATGCAAATTAGTACTGAAAGACGAAAACATAGGGGTAGAGTTGTGTGGACATTAGTGTGCGTCGCATATTCTACGTACGCGTGTGTGTGTGTATGTACATACAAAGTTGTAATTATAAAAAAAAAAATTTTGAGTTGGGCTAGCATTCCATTGTGCGATAATAAAGTCAATAGATGACAAGTATCGATCGAAAAGCGGCAAGTTGTTACCATTAGCCTATGAATAAATAATAAGTCAAGTAACTCCAAACTACTTCCCAAACTTTTTTCCAAATGGGTCGACGTGGGATCAAAACAAAAATATGCACTTATCAGTTATCAGGTTACAGGTTGAAATTATTCGTGATTAGATTAAATACAGAAAATAAATACGCAAATTTTTCGGGTCATTTTTTTATGCAGTGTGACCAAAATGTGACCAATATACCCCATATTTGGCCCAACGTATAAGTATGGCCATCCAACGTGGCCATGCTGCCAGCATTCTGGGCACGCTACCACACAGTGGTTTGGAGCACTTGGATTTTCTCTAGATTGGATTGTGGCCGATATGTGGTTAAAACAAGTGTTCTTGACGGGAGCGTATTCGCACGCATAATTTTTTTTGTCCTAATTTTGTTTCGCCGAAAATGTTTCGCATAACTTTTTTTAGCCTAATCATAATTGGGCATAATTATATCTAGACATACTTATGTTTTGCCATAACTGTCAGTTGCCCTAACATTTTTTAGCATATATTTGTAAAGCATAAATTTGTATGTCATAATATAAGTACACATAATTTTGTTAGTCCTAATTTAATTTGTCCGAAAATGTTTCGCATAACTTTCTCGGGCATAATCATAATTTTACATAACTATATTAAGGCATACAACTAATATTGTAAGTTAATAAAATTATTTAGGAAAGTAGTTTATGGCACCCAGTAAGACTGACTGTCACAAAACCGACTCGGATAATTTAGGTTAGGTTAGGTTTGAACAATGTCCACATTGCCACGGCAGCGGTCAACAAAGTGCCAAAAATGACTATCCACTTTCTAATTCAGAGAGAAGGTAGGGTATAGAGGAGATTAAAATGAAACAACCGCACAGTAGCTAGTGAAGTTACTGGGCTGAAGAGTTTTAACATCTTATTACTCTCAAGTAAGAAGCGATGACGCAGTGCACCCAGAATTTTACTTTGTAAAATACTGGGTAGCACTGTACTAATTATGAGCAGCGTTACTCTTACCATCGGGAGAGCGTCTTGCCCGAATTCTTACTACGTCCTATAAAAAAAAACCACGAGAAGGCTAGGTTAGGTTTTAAGTTAGAACATTGAAATTAATAATTCGTTTCTTTTAGTATTAATAATATTTTGCCGATTACAATCCTGGTAATAGTATTATGACAAGATATCACTATGCTAAAAAATTAGGGCTGGATATATCATTATACTGAAAATTATTAGGGCTGGATATTATTATGTCGAGAAATATTAGGGCTGAATATAATTATGCCAAAAAATTTTATGGTTAGATATTTTAGGCGTTAAAACAATATGCGTAACAATTTTATGTGTAAATATTACTATGCCTAAAAATATTATGGGAGAAAAATTTAGGCCAAAAAAGTTATGCCTAAAAACTTTAGGCGTTTTGATGTTTAGGCTGAAAAACGTTATGCCACATTAAATTAGGACTAAAAATTGTATGCGAGCCAATATGGACCCGTTCTTGACTGCTGTAGTAGCTGTAGTATTTTTTGCTTATTTTTTCTCAATAAAGGCACTTGCCACCAGTAATAAAATATGTAGTAATATTTTATTATTTATTCGTAGTTATAAACTACCTACTGTTAAGACTGAGAAAATGAAACAGGTAGAAAAAATTGCAGCGAGTGAAATAAATACAATATATTTTTATTAAATTACGTAAAATATACGTACGAGTACTTATTTTCGACGCACTCCGCACTTGTATTAGTTATTTTTATATCTTTAGTACCTATATAAAAAAAAATATTATTATGAAAACAATTATTTAATCAACTGCATGTGACCTCCACCATATTTTTACTAATAACATATTATTATAATATATACCTCTATATTTAGATACGAAACAGCAAAAAAGTTAAATTATCATCAGATAATAATTTTAAGTCAGTCTATTTTTAAAATAATTTCCATTATATCTCAGACACTTCTATAAACGTGACTTTTATTTATTTTAATCACGTGTGTTAAAGTAATTTACACATTTTATATGCTTATTACGAATTAAAAATATTATAACGCAAATTATAATAGCAGGCTCTTCTTTTTAAGTGCGTAAAAATCTTGCAGCCAGCTTTTGACTACTTTTCTTTACCTATAATATACTTGTTTATAAAATGCCTACAATATTATTTTAAGCCTTTAATAAATAATCGTTTTAACACTTAATAATGTATGGAGTTAATTTTAAAACTTTATTTTATAATACTTTACCACCGTGTGACTTGCAAAGACGCAAAATTTATATGAACCACAAAATCATTTAAAACAAAAGTAGTGCGGTTTAGTTGTGAGTTTTTAATAAACTATAATATTATAGATTCTGAAAATCTCAAATTAATCTTATTTTAAACGTTCTCATTAAATATCCTATGATAATATAACATTATAATTACCTACCTGCTCGTTTTACCAGTAGTTATTATTATTGATCAAAATATAGAGGTGTGCTGATAGGTGTCAAAGTACACTTAATCATCATATATAATTTGTTGATGTGGGCATATTTAAATATATTATCACAAACGTAGGTTCCTTAATATAGTGCAGTCTTATTTTTTTGTAAAATACGACATCATGCTGTCGTTAAAAGTTAAAAATAGAAAACAATGGTCCACGATGACAATAAACTTGGCTTAATAATTAAATACAAGGTCACCGACGTAGGTTACAATTCAAATTTGTTTTTAACTTATTCCGAGGTAAATATATTCATAATACAAATGACGTAATAAGTCTTTAAACATTTAATAGTAATTAAATTAATTGATACAATCAAACAGAAACGGTTTTGATGATTACAATGTTTTGTTACTGCTAGGTTGAAGGTCCCTAATATGACCCAGAAATTAGTAACATACCAACGATCATCTCTCAGACGAACTTAGAAAGAATAAAACTAACGAATTCATATTTACCAGGATGACGACGAGGCGTAACAAGTAACCAAATAAAATGACATAACTGTGACGTAAGATGTTGGAGATCGTTCCTACGATACTCCTTCCAAGTAATTCGAAGACATTCCGGTGTAAAGAAAGGCCCTATGTCAACCGCGCTAACATCAGGAAGAGAAGGAACGATGACGAACCCAGTAGGCCTATGGACAATGCTCAAACACACAAGATTAAAAACAAAAATTTCCCCATATTAATCTCATTCCTCATCTTCTATCTTTGTGTTATAAATGTGATAATTAAGTGTGATGTTAGTGTAAGTGATGTAAATATTAATGAATATAAAAGCCTAAACGCTCGAGGACTCATCAGAGAGAAAATTAAATTCTGGTACGGGCATAGACACGAAGATAAAATCCAAGCCAAAAATATGAGAAAAGGTAGAGCGTCGGCCAAACGACAGGCCGACACCGAAGAGAAGATTCCAGAAGCCCAAGAACTCAGTAAATACGACTATGATTACTATAAAAGCAAAGATATCGTGTTACCAAACGTTACCGACTTCCCGCCACTGTATGATATGCCAAAAAACTATTATGATGATACGCGCGCGGTCGGTTATCCTCACGATTTAGTAACGAATCCCTACTACGTTAAGAATATAAACTTTAATTTGAAGCCAGAGAGACATCAGTTTCACGAGAAGATTGTGAAACTAGGGGTGCTGTTGCCGGCTGATCCAGACCAGGTGTTTTCTCTGGTGAAAGTGTTACCAATATTGGAAATGGCGATACCGGCGGTGACCAGAGCGGACGGGCCTCTGCCCGGATGGACGATTCTAATCGACTACAGAGACACGAGATGTTCGTCTGTCGTCGGCCCGTTAGCCGCATTCGAGTTCTACGTAAATGGGTCAGCCGGTAAGTCAAGTTTAACATGTTTAGACTATTATTGATTTGAATATTTTACTTGACAACAAGGACGTCGAGCATAGAATAAGTGGGTGTGTAATTTCAGATGCGTTCATTGGTCCGGGATGTGAGTACGTGATAGCACCGGTGGCGAGGTATGCCGGGCCCTGGGGCATCCCGGTCCTCACTGCGGGCGCGCAAGCTGAAGCCTTCGGATACAAAATGCCCAGCTACAGTACTCTAATCAGAATGATGGGGAGCTACACCCAAGCAGGCGTCGCCATCCGCAAAATTTTCGAGGTAATTTCTCGAAATTATTGAATGTCGTATCTGTACAACATATTCCTTTCTATAATTTGTGATGTTTTATTTGTTTTGCGTTGCGAATGTTCCGCTTTGTTACCTTTTGTTTGGGCTGCCTCTTGCTTTGTAATATGAAACGAATTTTCCATGCTCACGGTATAATTGTCTCATCTGATTTAAATATCTTGGTACGACACATTTGTATAAAAATGTATACGGAGGACGTCCTCAAGATTATTAATAGAATCTCATAAATAATTCAAATCGCGGCGTGACACGTGTAGTTATGAGGCCTAAAAGTAACTTTATTGCCTGTTAAAGATTACCGATAAAGTTTGAATTTTCTTTTTATCGTGTTACTAAATTGTATAAATTTCTTCTCATTTTATATTCGGTGTGAAGCTAACTATGGTGTTAGTATGCTGGTCCCTATTGGCTCTAAAATTATTGTCTATAAAGGCAACCGGAAACCAACGCAACACGTGTAAAGTACAGTAGCTTCCATATTTCTATACAAATACCTTAGCAAAATAAGGACTCGACCGCACTGATTCGAAGAGGTCTGACGTTGCCAAACACACATAGCTGAGTGCCTATTATTGGCTTTCGCGCACTAGTGTCGTTATTAAGCTACAAAAATAAGATGTTCTTTGAGACATAGAGTGCTAAAGTTAAAATCAGTTTCTTACATAATTTGTCGTGTATCGTGCTAGTGGTAACACGACAAAGTTAAAAATTGTCTGCAACTTAACGGCTCTAGGTATAGAACATTTTATTTTTGTCAGTTACTGACAGATACTATAAGTGCGCAATAGCCAAAAGGCTCTTTGAACTCGATTTTAAATGGTTGTGAAAGCTTTGACAGTTTCTAGTATAATATCCAGGCCAGGGCTTGAACTTATATCCCATAACATAATCCTATTATCGTATATCAAATTAAGATAACCAGGTCAAAATCTTCCAATAAATAAATAACACATTTCACATTTAACAATCGATTAAATATTCTAATTTCTTAAATAAAACTATGACTTTTTACCGGTTTGTGATTATAATTGGTTATTAGTGGAAATTTAATCAATTGTGAATGAATATCAATGGAATGTGATCCCGTTTCTGAACTTGTGTCCTTTTAACACGTAGTCTTATATAAAAGTGTGGCAATACTTCAATAAGCAAACCAACAAACTAGTAGAAAAATTATTTAGTATTATGAGTCGAATATCCCAAATTTATTTCGAAAAAAGCGAATAGTACCTATATTATATAGCATACAGAAGAGTGTTATATAGATTTCAGAATAATTATTTCTTTTTGTAACTATTTCAAGAGACAAGAACAGAATAGGACATTGTCGGAGTAAGAATAAGTTTTTTATTAATTCAAAGAAGTAAGAAGACGAGCAAAATGCTTTCCTGATGGTAAGAGATAACACTCTACGCTACGCTGCAGTGCTACCCAAGATTTTACAATGACGTAAAATTCTAGGTGCACTGCGCCAACATTTCTTACTTAAGAGTCATAAGATGTTAAGACTCTTTAGCCTAGTAATTTCACTAGCTACAGAGCCCTCCTTCTGAAGCACATCACTGCTCAGGCACAATAGGTGTGGTAGGCACTGATGGGTGGTACCTAGTCGACTTTCTGCAATGGAAGTCTACTCCTAGTAAAATAGGCTTGATATTCAGTTAACGCGATGGTTATAACTAGGCCAAGTTGTCCTTAAGAACCTTCCCATATGTTAAGCAATGATACGACAAACTAAAGTAAGAAATCGTAAAGATTAGAATCTAGGAAGGGTATCGCAGGAAAGGTTGCTTGAGTGAACATTCTGAACATGTATGGGTTTGTTCAATGGGCTACAGTTTCTTATCTTGTATACAAAACATACCAAATACGAGAATGTGTCTATTTGTCTGACAATATGCCAGATTTGACAACATCTCAGTGCGACAACCGCGGATTTTGGTTTATTTTATGAATTTCAGAAGGCACGAAATCTCTAGATCCCAGCTGTTTGCTAATAAGATTTTCGCCTGGACACTTCCGCGTCTCGGAAGGCCCTTAAAACTGTGGGTCCCGGCTGTTTCCTATAAGATATGTAGGAGGCAGTCATTGGTCGTAACCTGTTCTGTTGGAGTATGAACCCTAATTATTATTATTATAAGTTATGTAGGAATCAGTCATTAGACAGATCATGTTGCAGTTTATGTAATCTTGGTGACCTAAAACTGCAACATATAGGTTCGCCACACAACCATAAATTGTGATTTTTTATGCAATTATTGTATTGACCATAAAAAGCTATTGTTGCACGCCACCGCTATACTTTTCCTCAAATTCCCTTCCAACTAGGTTGTCTGTAAGAGATTGCTTTATGTGATAAGACCACCGATTGTTTACCTCTAGTTTTGTTCTGTTGAAGTATAAACCCTAAATATTATATTATAATTTATTTTATTAGGAACATTTTGTTAAGCTGGTAGGTGGCTGATACATAAATTCTATATAATATTATTATGTATATTTAAATCGCGCGATAGTCGGGTTTGTCTGGTCCGCTTGCAGAAAAAATCACTTTAAAAATATTATAGTTTAATAATTAATAAAATTTACAAGAATTTGCGTTGTTTTAAATTTTAAACATTTATTAATATTCTAATCAAATATTAAGTATGCTATAAACGATATATTAGGAATATTTGTATGATTTTGATGCTAATAAAACTAGTTAAAAAAGAAATTCATATTTAATAACTGGCATACTACTGGATCAAGCCGAAAAAATCTAGTAGCAAGCGAACTTTGGACTCATTTCACTCACCTGTTTACATATAATAAAACTGGCAAAGTATGAGCCGGACTCGTACACAAAGAGTTCCGTACATCTTCCGTAATTTCTGTATAAGTAAAAACGACAAATACGAGTAAAACCCCTATTCTTATTTATTTCATTCTTTTTAATTCCTATGTAATAATAGCAACCGAAACACGAAAATCAACTACTCTCGGTCTATCACGATTCATGAGATACCTCACGATGTTCACGGTTGCTGGTGCCAGACAGACAAACGGACAGACAGAGAGACGAGCAGTGGATTATTAGTAATAAGGTCCCATTTTTACCGTTTGTCTACGGAACCCTAAAAAGAAACCAAATCATACTGTTCACCCACTAACTTTAGCCATTCTCCTTAATTTACTATCCAACTTCATGCCTGGAATATTCTTATATCTCATTTACTTTTGGCTTTCATTGTACTTCAAAATATACGTTTATATTTTTAGCATTGGCTTTAGGCGTTATACAGACTCAGCGATTGTTGCAGTTCAAAAAAATCACATGCATTTAACAAATTGGCTACAAAAATAGAGTTACTAGCAACTTTTTGCAACATTATAGCAACTAGTTGTTTTTTATAAATCTTCTGCCCTAGTACATCGCGACATTGACATAAGACACAACTTCAGTCCCACTATCAAGAGTAAACTGACATAATATTATATCAACACGCTACTGTTGCTACTCGCGCTGTCATTGCATACAATTTGCAGCTACTCCCAATGTCATTGTGCTCTTACAAATGTCAATAACTCTTGTTATGCTACGGCAGCGGCCCGAGCACGTAAAACATTGACATAAGACTAGCAACTCCCGTCCCACTGTCGAGCGTAATTGACGTTTCTAAGAGCACAATGACATTGGGAGTATCTGAAAATTGTATGCAATGACAGTGCGAGTACCAAGTAACGTCTTGTAATATTATGTCAGACTCTTGACAGTGGCACGGGAGTTGCTTGTCTTACGTCAACGTCTTGATATGCTACGGCTGCAGTTAAATAGCTGCCGAATTTTGATTAGTACCTACAGGCTGGCAATTTAAGGTCTGTTCTATGTAGCTATTGGATTAAGCTATGAAACAACTAGTTGCCAGAAAGTTGTCTAATTGTTGTTGATATGTTGCTTTGCCTGTGAAGCGCCTTAAAGTGTGTGTACTTTTTTCTTGCGTAGAGTGCTGTTATTGTTTTGTTTCTTCAAAGGTGTAAAGGTTGTACTATTAATAGTTTTAGTTATTCTGTGTTTCAATAAAGTTGCTTACAATATTATGTCTTTTCTATTTTTGTTATTTATAAGTACAAGTGCTTTATACAATTACTTGGTTTATTTACTTTGTGGGTTTCTTTGTAGCTATAACAATAATAATACAGCGCAGAAATGTTAGAATTATTAATTTATAAATTCACTTTTAAGATGCACCTATTCAGTGTAAGGGAAAATAATGCATAGAGACTGAGTAAAACGTTTCTTTAAATTTTGAAATTGCGATTAGTATAAAAATATCTTGAATAAGCATTTATTGTATGCATTTCTCTCATTTAAAAAAAATCTGTATATTTTTAGTTCTGAGACAGACAATTCCATTTCACCATTTGCATTCTAATAACTTAAAATCGAATAATTTGAGTAAAATCTTTAATTGCAATGCTTTCTATAATTAAATGCTACGACAACATAATAATAAATGAGTTATCATTAATGTATTTTCAACAATTTTTTTATCCGCCCACAAAAAGGTAAAAATTCAAAATGCTCAATGCTCATAATTTGATTGAATTAAAATTATTTCTAAATGCAATCTAAGGAGACGAGCTCAATGCTCGCTTGATGTTAAGAGAAATAAGGGGCTATTAGCGTCGCAGTGTTGCCTAGGTGGTTTATAGGTACGAAGACCTACACTACACTCCGTTCGTCATCTGTTTTTAGAATTAGCTTCTAGCGTTTTTAAATTAATGCTTAAATTCAAATGGGTCTTTAAGAGCGCTTAGTCTGCGGGACGCTTTTTCGCGCGCACTATTTGACACATTTTAAAATATAATAAATTCAATGAATTTGCACAATATCATTGCACACATTTTAAAAGTGTTTCGGTCCCAGATGAATCATTTAAGATGACGTAAGATGTAAAGTATCTTTAGCCCAATAATTTTCCATCCAATATTTTTCATAAAATTAACAGAGAATATTTTGTAGCCGCAAAATGTCAACAAATAAATCCAAGTTATTGACTTGATAACTCGGTTTGGAGTTTATAAGTAGGAGAGTTAAGAAGTTACAATTCGTTTTGTATTGGTCTCTTATTTTAAAATCTTATTAGAAAAGTTTTCCTTCGAATTTGTTTCTTTCATATTTTGGTTCGTGATGACTTTATGTTTGAATAGAATTAGTTTTTGGTGAATAGGATAATATTATATTTGTCAGGAAATGCGGTATATGCTGACATATTTTTTATTCGTAGAATTAGAACATTTCTAATTTAGTTTCTTTACTTTTTGATATTTAACATGGTTGTTGCATTATAACATACACTTTTTAGCACTTATTCTAATAAAACACAATTTTTTTACATTATAGTGATACTATTACATTAAAAACAAGGCTCTATAAAAAAATGATCTGCAGATGTTAAGTGGTTACTGTGCCCTCCCACTAGAATTGTCATTAGTGCTGTTGTAAATATAATTTATTTAAAATGTATTTTTGGATTGTCAATGTAATAAAAACTGGCGGTTACATAAAGCTTGGAAGGTTATGTGTGGAGACGCCACACAAAACCTTCCAAGCTTTATTGCTTTAAAATATTCCAGCCTAGTAGAACGCTGACATTATATTATCACCCTTCACGTTACTGGAGACATCGCTGTTCCTTGTGCAGAATCCTTTTTTCTAACAATAGAAGAATAAAAAGAATTCACGACTCTCTCTTTGTTCCAGGAATTTAACTGGCGTCGTTTCGGGATGTTATACCACAACAACGACCTCTCCACCGGGAAGGGTAACAGTCCCTGTTTCCTGACTCTCAGCGCAATCTTCACAGTCCTCAAGAAGAAAACAGAAGAAGGCTCCAACATAGTAACCGTACCTTTCGACGAGACCAATACAACCGCCACAAAATTCAAGGAAATGCTCCTCAAACTCTCATTAGACTCTAGAAGTAAGTCTGGTTGTCTGCACTACTCCTATTTCTTACAGATTCTCTCCAGTTACAGGTCAAGTGGTAGAAAATGCTACTTACTCGTATCATTAAGTTAGTCCTAGCGTTGTGCTGAATAAAGTAATAAATACATCGACATGGTTTTGTAGTTTTATGAACCGGAAAAAGAAACTTTAAAATCAATGGACTTTTACTCCGATTTTTCACCATATTATTTTAATATTTATTTCTGTATTTTTGATTGTTGTCGTTGTCATTGTACTATTTTATATGTTGTAAGTGTTCATTACAACGCAGTTCATTTTCGTTCATTGCAACGCAGAAGGTTGCGGGTTAGATTCCCGCATGGGACAAATATTTGTGTGATCCACAGGTATTTGTTTCTGGTCTGGGTGGCTTTCAATATCTATTATAAGTATGTATTTACAAAAGAAAAGTATATAAGTATTATATCCGTTATCCTAACCACCATAACACAAGCATTGAGTTGCTTAGCTTGGGGTTAGGTGGCGCTGTGTGTAATGTCCTGAAATATTTATTTATTTTATTAATTGAATCGTGGCCTGTGATCCTTACGACTTTCATCGGGTTTAAACTCAATATTTGATAACTATACATTAGTATTAGTACTCATAAAATCACTATACAATATATAAAACAAAATCTCATCCCGTCTGTCTGTCCCTATGTAAATCTTTTAAACTACGCAACGGATTTGATGCGGTTTTTTTTAATAGATAGAGTGATTCAAGAAGGTTTATAATAAAATGTTTTAATAGAGCGACACTGACAATTTTTTGTTAGGCATTACGAAGTGCTCGCGGGTTCACTAGTTTAGAATATTTTACCAGTAATGACCAGAAGCCATCAATTATACAAGCCCTTTGGATACAAGTTCTTATGTTCGTTAAAAAAATATAGGGTTTCATATTATCACCTAAACCCTCTCCTATTAGGGCGAAAGAAGTTCAGGCTAAATATAGTCCACCTAACACCGAGTCAAAGAATACAAATCGTCGTCGAGTCGTGCCTAGAATGAAAATCTGGCAATTTTCCTCGGACCATCCTAAATAACCTTGATACTGATTCTGAGAGTAGAGCGTTCATTAGAGATTATTATAAGTATTATCTCAGGAGATCTTTACTTAAAGTAATGGTTCCATTAATAAAATGATAAATTGTTTTTATCATCACTGGCCTTTTGCATCTATAAAAGATGATTTAAGCAGCGTCCATGTTCAAGGTACGGCACTTACGAGAATGGCTAGTAAGGCCTATATGGGAGTGGCAACGTTGTCCGCAAAAAGTACAAAAAAATTGTGTTCCTGGCGTGGCTGGAGGGAAGACACTATTTGACATTTCTGCGCATAATAATGCCTGGTTCGAACATCTAGCACAAAAACAAGACAGACGGCACCAAAGTGCGGCCAAATTGAATTAGCTTAGCTAATAAAAGCCTCCTTTGAAAAAAAAAACTGTGCGATGATAAAAAAGTTAAAGTACCTAAACCTAATCTTATTAAAAATCTATAATAAAGTAAAATCTTTTAAATTTAGAACACAATAAATAGTTTTTAACACTCTACTTCTTCAGTGCACAGTAAATTATTACAAAGTACGTGGATGTAAAAAAAAGATTTCTCGAATAAACTAGCGTCTCTTTTTCATGCCAGATTTTAAAAAAATAAGTTTCTCGCGCAACAATTGGTAACCAAAAAAGTGTATGTGTGTTTTGATATGTATTTTGATAACCACGCATTAAGCCCATTACACACGACGCTATACTATATCTTGCTATATGACTCCTGGTACCATATAGCATCGCATAGCAAGGCCTTGCTATACCTCGCTATACCTTGCTATATTATTTTTAGTGATGGCTAGGTTACTGATCGGAACTATATTTTTTAATAGTTCATTCTTTGTGATTGAATCTTGAGTCGATCATTGAAATCCAATCAAGTGACTTTATTAACATTACTTTTTCATATTTACAAACGTACTCAAATATTTGGAATAACTTGTCAACAATTTCTTTGAGAGCGTTTAGAATAGGTATATTAATACAAAAATATAAAAAAAATTATATTATTTAAAAAATAAAAACGGACAAGTGCAATTTGGAGTTGCCATATACTTGTGTGGAAAAATGTTATTAACATAATATATTACGAATAAATACGTATTTTAATAGTTTAGGTATCTGTTCTTTTATCCCACACAATAATGATAATTATTAAAGAGTCATTAATGTAAAGTGAAAATTACTCATAAAATAATTATTATATACTTATTTTCATGTTATGTAGATTGTTTTTTAATATATGTTAGCTATACTTCAACTGTTCTATAACCTTCACGGAGTTCCAGTTGCTACTTTACGGCTTCATTATCGAATCAATTCAATGTTACCAAAATATAGCATTATCACCAGTCTTACTTACCTAATAAGTGTATGCACAATTTCCACTTTGTGCCTTCTGCGATGAATGATATAAGTTGAAATCCGTTGTATAAAAGAAATACAAGTGTTAATATATACAATAATTAACTGCTTTTAAAAATCGTCATAAATTAGTGATAAAACTAACCAACTTATTTTTATCTAATCGAAATTAATAAGAGAAATAATCTAAAATCTTATTACCTTACTTTTCTGTACATAATTAATAGTAATAGGCACTAATAAGTCGAATATTTTTATATCAAAACCTATAAAATGATAATGTATCTTATTTATATTACCACCGATTTATTTTACGGTGACTGTGTAAAACTTTATCAGGATTTCGGTTGAGCGTTATTGCATGTACATAGCCGCATGTGTGTTTACGTACATAGGCATGCAAGTGACTCACATATCCTATCTAAGCAGAAAACGAACGCAGTCTAACTGGAAGAAATTCAAAGTGGTTCTTAATGCGAGCAGGTGATCGAGTTTGCGTATCCAAATCATTTCTCCTGTTCGAAATCAAATCACATTCGTACATTTGCTTCACTAGACGTATTTATTTCATGTGGTTATCTGCTATTTATATCTATTGCATCTGTGCAGGACTTGTACTGTACATCTTTATATCCGAGAAATTGGACTGTATTGTTTATGCTTGCGCTAGCAAGCAGCATCCGAGAATTCTTAAAAGAAAACGCTTTATATATTTTTCGCTTTATTTCTCTCTTCTCTCTTGATTTTAAGGTGGTTTGCCAATTAAGCCAATCAAAATTAACCAACCGTCAGGTTTTGGAGATTTTGTTGCTTAACAGAAAATCACGACAACGGGGTCTATTTTATTTCTCCTTCCTATGCACTTTCATATATGCACACTCGTTAAAGGTACATACCACTTTTCATCATTTAAAAGCTAGTTCCTTGTTAATATTTTTAGGAAGTAGGTACCAGGAGCATCAGGAGTAGGAACGGAGATTCAATCACTTTGATTGCATATAGGTCCAATGATTCCCCAACACTACTTAAACAAATGAATTTGACAATGTTTTCTACATAAAGGATGTTTCTTTTTTTCCTAGATTTTGGTTTCCTTCAAATCTGCTCCTGGTAAACTTAAAAAAAATGACGTTTAAAATTCGTCGAAAAAATACAGAAAATTTTATTCTAAATTAACATCGTGTTCGGGTAGATAAGGTGGCTTTTGGGTTGTGTTGGTTTTTTTATGAAAACAAACGTGTGCTTTGTCTCAAGTTTATTGAATGACTGATTGGTTTGGATTTGACATTTGACATCTAACTAATTACTCAAAAATGACGTTTGACTTTGACAAGTATGCATGCATTCCTACAATTGGCTAAGATTAGGTAGGCCTTTTGAAATACATAAAAACAAAAAATAAAAATAGAATGAACACATCGTTTACTAAAAGTATGACTTACGTTAATCAAATAAGATCAATTCATGTTGGATTTGACCGACTTTATCAGAGGATTCTCGACTACATCGGCCAAATAGCATAGGTAGAGAAGCTCATTGTCATCCGGAAAATCAAAGGAAAGCGGACTCAGGTCGTAGTCCGATGCGTTGGTCAGATCAGATCCGCACCACCCTTGAAGTTGCTGTTGTCCTGTTGTCTTTTGGCTCCTGGCTATGAAAATCGCATCCAACCAACCCAGATAGCGATCTATCATCAGATATCAAATCCTCCAAAGGAGGGGCCATGACTCCCAGTAATAGGCAATATGACAAGGACAAGAAGAACTCCAAACGTTCAGTTTCCTAGTAAAAATGTCTAGACAAACTATAAAATAATGTTTTTTTTTCTCTTTAGAGGTACCTACAAAACCCTTGAAACAATGTGTTTGCATTATTACAGATTTAACTGACAATCACTTTTATAAAAAAAAACCATGGCAACCTCCTGGTATGTATTTTTTAAAAATTTGAGAAAAAATCATGAATTTTTTACACATCCTGTATAAGACTCAAAATTGACATTGTCAACAGACATGTTGCTGTAAAACCATACAATTTGGCAAATCTCATATGAACTAGATTAAAAAAAAATGCGTAGCCATTTTGTAACATGACTTAGCCGGTTAAGCGAAAGTCTACTGCAAGGTATTCAGAGGTCTAAGTTATTCGGACAAATAATCATTATGCATAAAAAGAGCTCCTATTACAAGTAAATAGGAGGTAAAATTTAAAATACAAATTATATTACTTTGTTTCGTAATGCTAACAAAAAGACCTGCAAACACAAGAAAATATTTAATATATATAAAAAACATTTTTTTCTATTTTGTTACACAGCGGTTAAACATTTGCTACTATTTAGTTTAATATATCGCGTAGGTAATAGGAGTTTGTTTTTTTTTGTCTCGGTAATACAAATCGGCTTAGTCATTTTATCACCTAGTCAAAATGAAAAATGGCGGATTCTACGCATCAACTGTAAAATATAGCGCGATATAGCGCTATATGTCATTTATAGCTACGTGTGTGACGGATGCCGATTTGTACTGAAGCTATGCCGCGCTATAAAATGCTTTATAGCGCTATATAGCGACGTGTGTAATGGGCTTAAGAGTGACAGTAACCAGAAAGATGCAGTAACCTCTTTTGGTTTCCAAAAAAGTGTATTAGTAATAATATTTGAATGATTTACATTTTTATACTCAAAAGGTTTGGAACAGAAATTATTGTGGATACAAAACCGTTACCTACTAAGTCAACTTACTATTCATTATACAGCCCATACTAGAAAAAGGTTTTTTATTAAAAATTTCTTCCATGCTAATAAAATGTCATATAAATAAATTTTTTAATAAATTATCACTTGAATTATTAAATTTGAACCATTTTTAATATATTATCATTTAAAATGTTCAACACCACTTAGCATCACTTAGAATTATTGTTTAAGGATTTGTAAATAACAAAATTTTATAAAAAACTGTTTAATTTTCTATCCATTTATCAATATTTTAAAAAGCTGTTTTTAAATTTTAACACCAGTTTAGTTCGTTGGGACATGATTTATAAGGAATCAAATACACGGGCGCGATATCATCTGATTTTAATTTGAGTTTATGATCATAATTTTTCGAAAACTGAAATTATCTTCCTATAACGGTAGTTTGTTGAAATTCCGAATGGCAAGGTATATTGTTTAAAAAAGTGCGTTATGTGTAGCAAACTCCAAAAATGTTTTAATAAGAAAAAAGCGATGCCTTTTTGTTTCCCAGGAAAAATGCGCTACTCAGTAGTGATGATGAGCAGTGTTGTGAAAACATTACTGTACTTCGGTAGGAGGGCACTGTAGCTAGTGAAATTACTGGGCTTGAAGAGTCTTAACATTGCACCCAGAATTTTACCTTTGCAAAATCCTGGGTAGGACTGTACTAATTATGGGCAGCGTTATCTCTTACCATCAGGAGAGCGTCTTGCTCGTCTTCTTACTTCATTGTATAAAAATATTAAGCAAATCTTAAATGAAAGCGAACTTGATTTTGTGATCTTAATAGATTTGAACAGATCTTTAGCCATTTTTGCTTAGACCTCCTCCATTTTTATAATGTAGCATAATAAAACGCAGATGCTGCCAATTTTATGCTAGTGTATAGTAAGCCTAATAGATTTTGGAAATTATAATATGCAATAAATTATTATGCATAGTAAGGTAAAAAACCTATTATAATGAATTTCAAATACTCATTATGTAAATAAATGCTAAATTATTAATCAAAACCACGAAGTATTTTTATCATATTTCTGCTCATAATGTATACAAAATATTTTATGTATTTGAGCCTAAAATTATACAATAGTCCAAATGATTTATTTAGTTTTCTAACATGATAAGTCAGTTTCAGATATTATCTCATATTCGCGGCGTCTTTGAATGTGTTACAATAAGTGTGTTGGGGTATGAGTGTAGATATGGATTGTAACTCCGTGTGGTTATAAAATAAAGATTTTGTAATAAAAACACTTTAGATTTGATTTTACATAGACGGCTTAGGGCCGTGACGACTGCCGACGGAGGGGACCAATCAATAATATTATACAAATTTTATTTATTTTAAGGTACCCACTCGTACCCCGAAACAAAAGTCGGTCTACATAAATATTGCTGAATCGCAATGTTACACCGTATGTGTCCCTACAAGTGCATAGATGTTTTTTTTAATATTTCAGGACATTTCAGCTTAATGCTTGCGTTATGGTGGTTAGGGTAACGGATATAATACTTATATACTTTTCTTTTGTAAATACATACTAATAATAGATATTGAACCACTCATCATCATTCACTCAGACCAGAAACAAATACTTGTGGATCACACAAATATTTGTCCCATGCGGGAATCAACCCGCAACCTTCTGCGTTGCAAGCGGGTATTAGCCCACCGCGCCACAGAGGTTGTCAAATTTCCTTCAATACAGATTTTCCTCGCTAATTTTAAGGCGCCTGCTTGCAATTACCGCAGTCAGGAAGCGTCTGGGAGTATTGATTATATTAATTTATTGTAATTATCAATATTTCGTGAAGAAATGTTAACCTACCTAGAGACTAAATGAGGCTATTGATTGTACATCACTCTATCCAAAAATGATTCCTATAAAAATAATGTAAAGCGACGATTTTCGTTTTTCGATTTTTGTCACAAACTTCGATGAAAAATAAATTTTTCATCTATGGCCACGAATAAATAAAATAACTAATATATAGTCATAAGAAAATTAGCAACGATTATCACATTCCTTTAGACGAGCTATCATTTATTTAATAAATATCTCAAAGGGTCTTCTTTCAAATATAATTATGAATAGCGTTGTAAGCGCTTAAAAATGTGTTCTCTAAACGCGATCCGGGATCAGCACGCGATGCGGCGTAGACAATTCGTAAAGCGCTTACAGCGCTTTGTTCTCAATTTACTGCGAGCTTGTAAAGATTTCCTTTACAAAGTTTCTTGTAACACGATCTAGGAATTTAAAACTGTTATATATACTGAGCACATTATTCAACAATATCTAATAGTGGTGATTTATATTATATCTACTTAATTGATGTTAATCACTACATAGTATAAAATAAAGTTGCTTCTCTCGTCTGTCTGCCCTATGTATACTTATATCTTTTAAACTACGCAACGGCCTTTGATGCGGGTTTTTAATAGATAAGAGTGATTCAAATGGAAGGTTTAAGTGTATACATGCATAATATAGTAGAAGAACACTGATTATAATTTTTTCTTAAAAATATTAAAAATGTTATGGGGAACAATATTAAAAAAAATTTTTGTTTCAAAAAATCTCATTGTGCAATTTTCTAATATATCAAACTGCGCTCTTAAGCGCGATTAAGTGTGCGCGGGACCGCTAGTTATTCATTAAATTGCTTCTTCACAGAGTTACATTATTCAAATAGTAAGTTACCGCAAGATCCATAGCGTACCTCGTGTTCATGTTCGATACATCGTTGCATATTTATGGGTGTTCAGAGCACACCAGAAGTTCAGCCATATTTGAATTTGAAATTGTGTTACAGAGATTATGTTTCTATGGGGCCGGTTCTATGAGTGGTAATGTCGTGTCGTTTTAAAAATCACGTTGAAATTGATTGAGGGTCTACTAGGTATTTAATGTTATCAGCGGTTTCTTATGGTGAACGCGCATCCATTAGAGCCGACCGCGCCGAACGTATCGAATTTTGAATTCTGTACAAGAAATGTCATGAACCGCACACCTGCTGGAGTCGAATCGTCAGAATCGGAAGTAGATTTCCTATACAAAAATTATTTCAGCTCGGTTGATGCGGATAGATGTGCGAGCACTATTAAGGCTCTTTACTGCGCTTGACTCTTGTCGCTCTCTCGCTCGCACTATTTGATACATAATTTTGAAATATAGATTAATAGCATTAACTTTTTGAAAACTATTTTTGATAATTTAAAAAGAGAAGCCCTGCACAATATTATTGTACACATTTTAAAAGTGTTTGAGTTTGCTACCGTAAATGACAACAAGGTAATTGTAAAAAAAGAAAATTAATAATTATTTTTAGCTCCCCTGGCCATATATATATATATATATATATATATATATATATATATATATATATATATATATATATATATATATATATATATATATATATATATATATATATATACAATGTGTCTGTGCATCGGTGTCGAAGACTTAAGGGGGGTGAAATATAGGGATTTTTATCGACTTATCATCATCCCAATTTTTTCTCGTTATTATATATATATATATATATTTTTATACGAGATAGACCTACGTTTGACCACATCCCACCTGATGGAAAGTGAAAATGCGGTCGACGATGGATCACGTAAGATGCCTAGAAAGGTACCTATTCACTCGTGCCTTGAAGATACCCAAGTTGTACCGCTCGGGAAACACGGATGACGGCAAAGTGTTTCAAACGCGACCAGTTCTCATTAAGAACGAAGAAGCAAAACGCTTGGTGCGGGCAGTAGGTAACGCCACTAAGTAAGGATGCCGCTTTGCCGTCTGCCGCGATATATTATTATTATATAAAACTGGAAATACTTTGAAAATGTGCGCAACAATAATATAATGTACAGGGCTTCAATTGAAGAATTTTCAAAAAGTTTCTAAGATTTTTTTTTCAAAATGTATCAAATTGTGCAAGTAAAAGAGCGAGTATACCGCGAGTAGAGCAGAGTGGGAGAAAGGGGAGAGTGGGGTAGTGCGAGCATTACTGGGCTGAAGAGTCTTAACATCTTACGACTCTCAATTAAGAAGCGTTAGCGCAGTGCACCCAGAATGTTACCTTTTTACAAGCTTTATATTACTTTCACCTGTCTGTTGTCTGTCTGTCTGTCTGTCTGTCTGTAATCAAATCTTGCAAGTTTGATTTGACCCACTTCCCGGTTTCCAATTCAGCTGAAAATTTGCATGCGTGTGTAAATCGGATGACAATGCAATATTATTATGACATGGAGCTGATCTGATGATGGAGCTGGAAGGAGGCTATAGGAACTCTGTCATTAAACAACGCAACCCCATCGAGTTTGGGCTCATTTGATTTGTCTTGACGAGTACTATATGATGCAAGATGGTAATGATAATTAAAGCTTGTTTTTAAAAAGTATTTTTAAAATTTCACTTGTTTTTTTATGTGATGAAGTAGAAGACGAGCAAGACGCTCTCCTGATGTTAAGAGATAACGGCTGCCCATAATCAGTACAGTGTTACCTAGGATTTTGTGAAATTATGTGAAATTCTAGGAGCACTGCTCCAACGCTTCTTACTCAAGAGTCACCTTGACCTTGACTAGAGTGACCTTTGTTAAATACTGGGTAGCACTGTACTTATTATGGCCAGCGTTATCTCTTACCATCAGGAGAGCGTCTTGCTCGTCTTCTTACTTCGTTGTATAAGAGAGCATCAAGCGAAGTAAAAAGTCTTAAGATCTATCTAAAGATCTCATCAACATTAATATTGTTGTCGGAGCCCAAACAAAAACTCAATCATGAGAACTATCCCTCAAGTTAATTTGAACTTATATTGGAATTTAATAATGTAGGAGATGAACGAAACTATCCAAAGTTCTGTTAAAGGTTCACCTCATGTGAAAGCAATACTTTGGCTCATTAGCCGTTAGGTACATGAAACCTAAATTTCAAATTCAATTACTTAAGCATAAAATTCAAGGGAATCCGTTCAGTGGTTTGGCCTGTGTGTTGATAAATCTGTCAGTCACTCTATCCTTTTATGTATTTTTAAGATGTATAAGATTTACAAGCGAAATAAATTATAGCTTTAAGAAGGGGATTGCATGCTTTAGCTATTTATTAGTCATTCGGGGTCAAGAAAGAAAGAAATAAATTAGTTTATTCGGCGGCTTATAAAAAACACATTTTAAAAGAGAAACAATTACAAAAATGCACATAGACATCCACTAACCCGCCGAATGGGAACTGCCTCAGCGTTGTTGTGCGTATGAACCACAGAACAGAAGAATGAACAGTGAAACACACAACGCTGGTATTCTGGCAGCCCCCATCGGTAAGGTCGGTGGTCCTTACGTAATTAAGGACTCCTTACGTAATGAAAAAAATAAAATAAATCTAAAGATATCCAACAGAAAACAAGAAAATAACAAACAAAGAAAATGTATTAATAAAAACTGATCTTACGTTGCTCTGAACACCTGTTATGAAAAATTTCGATAGTGGTTTCTAACTATTCAGTAATTTAATTGAGTTTGAACAGTTGTCGGTATTTGTTTTGTTCAGTATCATTAAGTTATAGCTATTTGTTTAAATTAATGAGTTAAATTGGTTACGTGGTTGTACAAAGTACAGCCTAATTTAAAATGGCCTACGAAATTGTCAAACAGAAAAAATATGGATTTACTTTATCGTTATATAGGGTGGGGCAAAATTATTCATTCAGTTGTATAAAATAAAATCGGACAATTTTGCCACCCTTTTATAATAAAAGGGTGATAATTATGTGACATGGTTAAATTTCTGCATAATATTTTTTTAAACGCCGGTCGGCAAGATCTATAATATTATAAAAAATGCACCAGTAAATCCAAACCTAATAGAGTTTTAATAAAAAAGCCCTGCCTACCATTTAGCTATAGAGGTATGATATTATTATATAGACGGAAAATCATTGCTTATTTATAGACATATTATTCTGTGACGTAGGAAGGATTAGTACATTACGTATGTAGAATTAAGGCTTTTCTTCCCACTGGACAAAAAAATCACTATTTCACTAAGTTATGATAGTATGTTAAGTTAATTCATAATACACCATCTACAATAACCATCTTGACCATTTTGTTTATTTATGGTAATATATTTGTATATAAAAAAACAATCATTTAAATAAAATATTCAAAAATATACACATTTTAATATTTCGTTCACAAAACCCATCATTCTTGTCGTGACAAAGAATGCTAGATTGAAAATTACTCCAAATACCGTTTGGTTTTTTTCTTGTCAAATGTTTTGTGTTCGAGATTGAAAACGAAATTGGATGTTTATTTGCTCAGCAAACACAATTAACAATCAGTTTGTTTTATAACTGAATTGTTTTCGTATTTTTTGTGTCGAACTTTTAGTAACGAACGCTTCAAATGGTTAATTCATAGATGTTGAATTTATATAGCAGAGAGAATAATAATAAAAAATCATGTAAACCCATTCAGCATTGGTAACTTTATCATTTCCACAACTCTATTTACGAGATTAAATAATAATGTATGCCTTAGAAGCTGAGGAATGTCCAATGTCCATGTGGGCGCAGGGTGATCGTTCTTTAACACATAATATTATAATATAGGTACCTGAATACGTATGCTTAAAAATCTCTTCGTATCTTTTCCTGAGGCCTAAAAAGGCTATGGCTTATTACTACGTGAGTATGCCTTTTTGATTGAATAACTTAAATTTATACCTTCTACGTCTCCTTAACTTTTTTGAAATTGTTAATCAAATATAATATTTTTAATGAAGGATAGATCCCATTCTATTACTGGACACTTCAATTGTGTATTTCTTTCTCGACGTATTTTTTCATAAAACATGACCTTTTACCATAGTTAGCTCTGTGGTTTGTCATAAACGAGTGACGTCGAAACAAAAGCCGTTCATTAGCGGTCACGCCGGAAAAAAAGCCTGGATTTAATGAAAACCACAACTTTAGGCTTTTTCTTTTTAAATTAACGTTTTACTGTTTTCAAGAGATCACATTTCATCTCCCTTGATGACGAAACAAAGCCGATTTTTAGAGGCTTTACGTTTTAAGTCTCGACTTATTATACGCCCACGATTTGCGTTGCGAAGATAACGTTTTATAACCAGAGTATCAAATTTAACCCTTAAAGCAACCTTTGATGAAAGTTTGACGAACTGCTTATTGATTTCTGTGTCTAGAAAAGTATTTTTTACATAATATGTATATATTTTTTACTTATAACTAAATTATATTAAAGGACATACACAATACATACGGTTTTAAGCAATTCCTCGAGAACTTAGTATTTCTAGCTTTCTAATGGGATCGACGTGGAATCAGTCTAATTAAATCAAGAGCGCGTATGACGATGTAAAAGAAAACATTTTTATAAAAACATCAAGTCTTGTACCTCATTGGCATTTAATATGTTCAATTCAATTCAATTCGTTTATTTGCGTATAAGGGTAAATACAGTTGATATAAGAATAATATTATAAACAGTCCGCCTTATGCTGCCTTTCGGCGTGCAAAAAAAAAATATGATTCTTAAAACACATTATTCTGATATTATATTGCATGCAAAAAATAAAAATTAAATTTAGGTAATATGTCATAGTAATTAAATTGCAATTATAATAATTATACAAACAATGTCAAATAGGATTAAAATAAAAATATAACACTCAAAGTTTGTCATCTAAATATTCATCTACAGAATAGTAAGCTTTGTCAGTTATGTGATTCTTTGTCCTTTTTTCAGAGGATGTACAATATGAATTCGTTTACTTCCTTCACTACACCCATTGTCACACGAGCACATAACAATCATAATCTGGTAAAAGGTTGTCTTATCGCTGGCAACCAGAGCCGGGGTTGTTCTAGAAATGCCTCAGCCAAAGAGCCTCGCAATCTCGGCGGTACGTGCCAATTCTCGACTTGAAATTGCAGCTAAAATATGCTGTAACACGTAGGTGTAAATGGTTAGGATGATTTTGAGTACACAGATGACAAATAAATCATAGCTTTACCTCGTATTGCCAGTGTGCTTCGGTAGAAGAGCGCTGTAGCTAGTGAAATCACTGGGCTGGAGAGTCTTAACATCTTTTGACTCTTGAGTATGAAGCGTTAGTACAGTACACAGTACAGAATTTTACATCATAGTGAAATTCTGGGTGGCACTGTACTGATTATGGCCGTCGTTATCTCTTACCATCAGAAGAGCATCTAGATCATCTTCTTTGCATAAAAAATGTAAGAAACTATAGATGAATGTACGCGATCGGATCGCGTTAGTTCGATCGATGGGACCGCAAAAAGTTTTTCCGAGGAAAACTGAAGCAAAAGAAAGATTTTTAAAAGTCTTTGTTGTGTAAGTGGTTTAACTTCGCGGGTTCTTTAGGTTGTGCACGTTTTGTGGTAATTGCCTTTATTGAAAAAATATGTAATCTTACAGTTACTTTTAAACTCATAATACAGCAATGAAGAACACTTACTTGTACAATCTACATATCGGCAACATGCAAATTTCTAAAAAATCTAAATTCTCAGAATTGACAGTATATTATGCTGCCAGCATTGCCTCGTTAAGACTTCCTACCTCAAATGGCTAAAACATTATGAAGCCTATAATAACAATTACATAATTTTTAAGGCTCATAGCTCTTCTAAAAAAAAATTGAGTGTAATAAAACATGAATAGATAGTAAATTTATGTAATATTGACGATTTATTGTCCCCTTAAATCATCAAACAATTAAATTTCGATTTGGAACATCACAATGGATGATTAAAAAGAAATAAAAAATGACAATTAATTTTCTGCGCATAATGGTAGGTACATCATCAAGGGCACATGAACGCTAAATTAGGAACATTACAATAGACCCTTAAAATTAAATAAAACTTTGATTACTTGGATTAGATCACGCTAGCTACAAAAATCTAAATTTGGATTATTTAATTGACACTAAAACAAAATATTTTTTATTGTAATATATATTGATTTAAGGCCAGTTTTACGCCTGGGCGATATTCTACTGCGCTGGGTATTTCCACGCAGTTTTAATTCTTTACCGCAGGGGAACATCGCTCAGTTTTGAACTGGCATTAAAGAACAATCTAAGGATTTATTACTTCCTTAGTTTCCAAAATAAATGAGCCTTCATTTAAATCTCAGTTCTATTTAGAACTGGGATTGTTGAAGCTATAGATTAAAGATCTCAAGACGACAAAACACGTTAAAATTATCTTTTTTGAATGTATTCTACCTATATCTGGTTCACGTTTGTCTTACTTTTTCTTACACAATACTAAAGTGTTTAATTTTATAAATTTTGTCAATTAATATATTGTTTGAATTTTTTTTATTATTGAAATAACGGACTCAATACAAATTATTTTTTTCGGACAATCTCATTCCAAAAACTCTCGCTCCCTCTCGACACCCCGCATTATTGTCATTTTTGGCTATAGCTGATTATTTGGCTGAAGCTTAGGTGGCAGCTTGCCCCAATACCGATTTACCTAACCTACCATCTTCACTGCCTCTCTGCGAGTTGGCACGTAATTGTCTAATACAAACGTGTCCCAAAACGTCAGATCGTGCGACTTCTAGCAGTCACTGTTAGGGAATCTAATTTTTGGTTGCAAGCCATCCCTTCCTTTTAACACTGGTAATCTTTTAGATTCATCTGCTGCAAAAAAAAAATGACCACCAGTCGACCTTATAAAGGTCGCCGGAAGACGCTGGATGCAGGTCGCTTCCAACCGGTACATATGGAAGTCTAAAGGGGAGGCCTATGTTCAGCAGTGGACGTCTTACGGCTGAGATAATGATGTTTTTTTTTTAATTTGTCAACAAGTTACAACAATTATTACTAAATAGTATTTAATTATTACATTTGTTTCAGTCGTGGTGTTATGCGCCAATCCGAGCACGGTACGCGAGATAATGCTGGCAGCTGATGACCTGAACATGGTATCCTCTGGGGAGTACGTGTTTTTCAACATCGAGCTGTTTTCTAAGTGAGTGCCACTTTCATTTAACTTACGAGTGCGTTAGCTAAGTAACGAGGTAACATATAGGTAGGTATAACCGCTGGTAAAGTGCATCTATGCGCTGAATACAATGGACAAGAGTCTAGTCGAACGACCTGTATTTATAAAATGGTTTAATCTTTTTTTAGGTATGTAATTTGTATTGTGCATGTCGATACTCGTATGTAATCATAAAATGCTGTTTCAAAGATAACAATTCAGTAATTTTTTTTTTTAACTTTCTTTCATAAATATACAAAAGTGACAATGTAAGTATAGGAAAAACATGACTTTCGTAACTATCAACGCACGAATTGTACAACATCGCATAGTGCAAGACGCGAAATGGATTTGGGATGAAATTTGGTACACAGATAGATTTTATGGCTAAGTGTCGAACAAATGTCTTCACTAAGAAATGATTTCAAATTTTATCTAGTTATTGCATATAAAAAAACATCTCACTTTTTAGACTTCTGAAAAATAGTCTTGACTTATCTCCTGAGCGCTAATCAAAACTTATAGCTAATAAATTGTCTCCAGCCTGGCATCAGCGTCATCCAAAGAGCCGTGGAAGCTGGAAGGCGACACAGAAGAGAGGAACGAGAAGGCTCGCCGGGCGTACAGCGCGGTACTCACTGTCACCAGTCCAGCGCCCGAGAAGAAAGAATATTTGGAGTTTTCTGATAGGGTAAGCATATTTTATAGTTAAATATTTCTTTCTTTCTTTTCTTATAGTTGGAATAGTAGACCCCCGCGCATTTTGTAGTACTTTGCGGAAATCTATTACAATAATTATTAGCTATTATTTAATATTTTGTATTAATTCCGCTAGCGGAATAATTAACACTTAATATTAAATAATAGCGCCCAACATTGATAAATTAAGTTACTAGCTGCGCCCAGCGGTTTTACCCGCTGTACTGTAGCCTTTGTGATATTCCAGGCTATCTCTATACCAAATTTCAGCTCAATAGGTCCACCCGTTTAGACGTGAAGAAGTAACAAACATACACACTCACTCACAAACTTTCGCATTTATAATATTAGTGTGATTACTTACCCGCCCTTACTTACAGAAATCCATACAAACTTGTTTTTGAAATAATTCCCGTTCCCGTGGGAATTTCGCAAAATCCGCTCTTAGTGAGCACCTACGTCTGAAAAGGACCTCATGCTAATTTTCAGACTTCTAGCACTCGTAGTTTCGTGATGAGTGAGTCAGTTTTAACTCTTTCTATACGAGTATATAAAAAGAGAACGCGTAAAGAGCGTATTAGAAGAGTGATGGCAAATCTTGCAGACTAGACACGACCTTTACTTCGTGAAGATAACGTCTAAGAACAAGAAGAGATAGTGAAATAGACTAGTCTTGGCAATGACTTGATGGTAAGCAGTAATGCGCAAAAGGGTTGGGTCTTTAGCCGTTTCACAACACAAGTGGTTCGGATCGCGGTTTGAACTACCCAGTCCTCATTTTGCATGTGACCTTTCACGCCGCACCATACAATGTGTGGTATGAAAGGCCCCATTTAAAATGGGAGGCAGTCTCCGCTTCGGTTTTCACCTAACCGAGGAGTTATCAATTCTGTTTTCAGCTTATTTCTATAATATTATAAGTTGCAAGACGACTTAACAATAAAGAAGACAAACACTGAATTAAAAAATGAACAAATACACATTAAAAGTATTTATATAGAGGTAGTTACAATATATGTAAAACATTATTATTTATAAGTATTTAAGATTAAATGTATGTTATTTTATGCAGTACTTTAGCTATGTTACGTCAAATCCCAAGCGTGGGATGAAATTCTCTTTAAAATCAAAATCTTCCCACTCATCGAAGTAACGTGAAAATTCCTCGAATGACTTAGAAGTAATAAGTTAAAGCAAACCGGCTTTCAAGGGCTGAGATGGATTTTCCATTAAATATCTTTATTACAGGAAATACCTTTATTAATATTAATTTCAATTTGAAACTCGTTAACGAATATTACAATAACTTACTCGAGTGGAATCTGACGTAATTTGGTTCGAGATAATATTATATTGAAACTATTTCAATAACCATTAATTTCGCAAACATAATAGAGGTAAGTAATAATTCAAGTTTCACAATGAATTATTTGTAACTATTTGTGTCTAAAGGAAAACCTTTAGTTGTTTGGGTAAAAACCTAATAGGTAGTTTTTTAATTTGGTTTCAGCCAATATCATATTATTACTTTATGGTTTAAGCTACCTATGTACCTACAAAATTTTAGCTCAGTCGGTTTAAAACCGTTAAGACCATAAAGACACACACAGAAACGTCACACTTTTAAACCTTCGTATTTTTTATATAAATGCATTACTGCGCTTCGGTAGGAGGGCACTGTAGCTAGTGAAATTACTGGGCTAAAGAGTCTTAACATCTTATGACTCTTAAGTAAGAAGCGTTGGCGCAGTGCTCCTAGAATTTCACATCATTGTGAAATCCTAAGTAGCACTGTACTGATTATGGGCAGCGTTATCTCTTAACATCAGAAGAGCGTCTTGTTCGTTTTCTACTTCATCACATAAAAAAAGTGTGAATAGGGCTCTTTACTAAAACATTTTTAATAAACGGAAAGGCATACCTTTTCACTGTAGAGATATAAAGAAAATCTCAGTGTTCTTACTCCTTACCTATATTACATTGCGGAGGCATTTTCGAACCTTTGGAGACTGTGTTCAAACAATTCCTGCGAAAAAATTCACTCCTCGTGAATTATTTATGTGCTCGTCGGATTTTTGAGATTTTTAGACAAAATGGAAACTTGGAATGCAGTGTTGGTTTTATTTGAAAATAGACTTATTAGCATTTTGTAGTTCGCCGAGTCTTTTGACTTTGTCTAACCTAAAAATGCTAATTTATACCAAATTGGAAACATCTTTTTCGGTGAATTGTTACTAATATTATACTAGTAGTGCGTAGCAGGCTTACCGGCTGAAAAGTAGCCTATGTGTTATTTCAGGGTCTACCAAATTATCAAAGAACCGTAAAAAATACGCACTCACACACGCGCGTGTTCACTTTCATCCATACTTTTATATTAACTAACAAATAAGATAGTGGAAATCGTATTCGTGGATTTACGTTCCAGTAAATTTTAATAGAGGCATTAAATAGCCAGTTCCAATATAATATCTTCCTCTTTTCCACAGGTAAAAGACCTGGCAGCGACAAAATACAATTACACGTTCGGAAAAGGAGAAGTGGTATCAACGTTCGTGGCAGCGTTTTATGACGCTGTGCTGTTGTACGCTCTAGCGTTAAATGATACGCTCCAACACGCTACGGACCCGAGGGGACCTCTGGATGGCGCTGCGGTTATCAGGAATATGTGGAACCGGACTTTTCAAGGTTGGTATAGAATAGAATAATACTTTATTACATATCAAATAATTACAAAGAAACTTACTAAGCTAGATATCTAAATGGTAAACAATCGGCGGTCTTATCGCACTAGGCAATTTCTAGTATAGTTTTTGTTCCACTGCTTTTTTGTAGTAAGAAGTAAGAAGACGAGCTAGTCGCTCTCCTGATGGTAAGAGATAACGCTGCCCATAATCAGTACAGCTACCTAGGATTTACAATTATGTAAAATTCTATGTGCATTGCGCCGTAGCTTCTAACTTAAGATTCATAAAATGTCAATACTCTTTAGCCCAGTAATTTCACTAGATATAGTGCCCTCCTCAAATTAAATACGGGAAATGTTGTTTCCTGTATTTAATAATTATAATTATTGATGATAATATGACTATTATTGATAATAAAGATCTTTTAACCTAAATTGGATGTCTGTTAAGGTTCCATACAGAATGATCTGCCGCTACGTCGAACTGCAAAAGCATTAAAACTAATAAAATTCATAGAATATTGTCTACGACGTAGCAAACTCCGTAGCTCGTAGATGTGCTACGAACTCTACGAATTGCAAATATTACGAGTTGCAAATTATAATATTATTATTATATTATGTTACATTTATTGATGAAAAAAAAAACGCCCAAGACACAGATTGAACATACAACATAAATATAACATTGACACGTTATGATCAATGCCTGTGTTTACTCTCTGCTGATCATGAAGCATTCCAATGGGACGTCAATAAGCTTGGTCTTTCTCTATTGATCATTCCCTGTCACTTTCCGGGTATCATCCCTTTTTCTCAGCTTACAGTACCGTCATACACTTTTTTTGCGTTGACTGACCATAACAATATGGATAGGAAATCCTGTTCTGAATTCTGACTTCAGAGTATAAGCCCTTGTTATTTATTTATTAGTATTAATTTTCCATTATTTTCTAGGCATAACCGGCGAAGTGGTGATAAGCAAGAATGGCGATCGAGTGGCATCCTACTCTCTACTGGACATGAATCCGAATACAAGCAAGTTTGAGGTCAGTACTTAACGTTAACCTCTGTTGTGAAACTGGCGCAGTCGGCAGGATCACTTGGGATTTGCGATGTGGTTTCATGTATAACAAAACCGTGTCGCCAAGCGGCCTTTGAGACCGTGTTCTGGCATAATGTTCAGTGAAGCCGGAGAGGGATTTATCCCACCTTCCAGGTTTAGTCTGCTACCATCTACGGCGGCATCCTTGCTTAACATCACGCGAGATCATGGTCAAAGGCTAACCTATAATTCATAACAAAATGACAAATATAAAAAGAATACTTATATGTATACTTTACACGATACTTATCATTCTTATCGTGCTACTCTCTGCTCAACATGAACCCGAATACGACCAAGTTTGAGGTCAGTACTTAGCGCGAATAGTTATTGTTGTAAAACTGGCGCAGTCGACAGGATCGCTTGGGATTTGTGACGTGGTTTCAGTATGGATTAGATCAAAGATCATAAATAATAATGATTTTAGGATATCAGATTGAAAAACTCGTACAATTTTAATATATTTTTGTAAATTGTGAACGGTAAGCAAAAGAAATATAAACGAAGCTGATAGTTATATTATTTTTAGTATGTCGGCCAGCCCCGCATGCAGGTGGTGGCAAATAGGAATAATTCAACAATAAATTTGATTAATAAATTTTCGTGTCTGCTACCATTTTTTATAGGGGAGCCATGCGTATGTCTATCTGCCGTTGTACCAAAAGCTGGGAATTCTTATAACCTTGAAAAAATAAAGCCCAAGATAATGTAGCATCCGTAGTCCAGTGGACCTTATGAACGGAAAATTTGGGAAAATAAACCCAGGGTGGTTCAAATCTCAGTGTAAGGCAAAATTTTACGACACAGCTTTATTAAAGCCAATTAAAAACAGATTAAAACCAGATATACCAGAAAGATTGTAACCAAATTATACAGAATTTAAGGTTAAGCTTATTTGGGATGAGCTCAACGTTAAATTCTATTTTATTTCCAAAGCATTGTCTTGTTATCTCTCTCCGTAATCAATTCCCCTTTTCATTAGGTCTCTTAATGCCGGATTTGTTGCCATAAATTCTTGCAAAAGGGATAAAGGATAGTAAGGCGAAGATTTTAATTCGATTAGTAAAATTTATTTGTTCGATTAACTGGAAACAGTGCCTATTTTAAACTGATTACGAATAAATGTGCTGGCATTAACTGAGTTAATAGAGTTAAGGAACTTTTATTATCTACAGTTTAATATAAGCATTACTAGTGGACCCGCGAGCACTTTGTAGCGTCTATCACGAAATTGACAGTGTATCTCTACTTGTATTATACATATAAACCTTCGGCTTGAATTACTCTATCTACCTATTAAAAAAAAACTGCACAAAATCCGTTTAAAAGATCTAAGAAAACACAGGGACAGACAGATAGACACTGAAAGCGATTTTGTTTTATACAATGTATTGATATGTATAAAGACGCGTTTCTCTATTTCAACTTTGTAGTATTTTATAGGGATACATTATGTTAGATATTTTTTATTATAAACCTACAATTTTATACAAGTACTTACAATAAATACAAATTACATAATTGGCGTTCTTATCAGTAACTTCCAGATAACCAAACAGGGAAAAGAAAATATTATTCATGGCGTCTTACCTATCCTAGTTCCTCTGGAGTTCATAATTCAACTCACTTTAATACCCCCAACATATTAAGTACGTCTAATTTCTACTAAGCTAGACTGTAATTATCATCGGGTTCAAACCGCAGACCCAGTGAGGTCGCTCGAAGCAAATGACTTAAGCTTTACATATAGGCTTATTATGTTAATATACTTGCGACTGTCGCAAAGGACAAGAAATGGAATTGAGCGGGTCTATTAGAGAATTGGGAATAGCGACAGAATGTAGGTAAACAAATACTATCTATTAACAACTGTTTCACAGGAGTAGAATAAAGGACCTCGTTTTTGTGTGTCGCTATCAGACTCGCATCATTATTTGAATTTCAAAATGTAAATATGTAGAATTACGAATACAAAAGTATTCGTAATTCTATATATGGATGTATTTTGTAAACTTTTTAAGGTATAAAACAGGGAATACTTTTTTTTAAGGGGTTTGTCTTTCTTGTATGACTGATCGACCACACCGCAATAAAAAAATATTATTTTTAAAGCTAATACAACAATTAAAATTTTGTTTAAACGATTTTTTAAACTAAGCACATGAACGGGTTCATCTGCTTATTAAAAAAAACATCATTTCTGTTATAATTTTAGAGATTATTATCAGCTTTATTTAAATGATCCCTTTTCAAACTCGACAAAACTGTCCTCAGGGTTACCGGAGGTTAATTCTTTCCTAAAGCGGTTTTATAATAGCGTCCTACTGTGAAGGCACTTCCCAAGGGCTCGTGACAAAGGGTTTAATTACCATCCCTGTAATTAAACGCTGCCTTAGGCTGAATACATAGTACTAGTTAGTTGGACCTAAGTTTTGTAAGGCGATTTTTAGTTTGGTGGGTTTGAAAGGCATGTTGAAATATACTACTATAGGTACCTATAAAAGATACTTGGGCTTTTTACTGTTTATGTATTTAGTAACATTAATAGTGTGAATAGTAAATCCGACTCAATTATGTGATTGGGTCTGATTTTAATTTATGGAAATAGGGATGTTTTTTGAAACTTCGTTTTCGCAATTATTGCCTTTCTTCTACCTTGCTTTTTAACTTTTAAACCTACCAATTTTAATAGAGACTGATAAAGAAATAAGTAAAAGGATTTACAAGTAGTTCATTAAAATACATGACTAAAAATGAATAATAAATGATTGAGGTTTACTGGTTACTGGGCAATTTTTAATGCTTTTTTTTATAACATGCGACAACCGGTACACGCACTGAAAAATATATATTCAAAAATGAAAAAACGTACAATATTAAGATTAAATAAATAAAACCGTTTAAAAATTCTTTATTGTATCGCCAATATTTGTATAAAAACAGTTAACATCAGTAAGACAAAATGAGTAATGTGTCAAAAACAAAAAGCCACGTACTTATTTTTGTTTGTTTGCATTAATTTCACATGTAAATTAAGTAATTACGGCCACCTTGAATATTCTAAAGTTGAACGTCGGTTTTGTCTATCACAAAGGGTTTAAAATGAAACGATGGGACGCAGGAGGTTTCAATTACTAGCTAGGGACGGCTTGCGGACGACGGTTGTTTGTAATTTTGTGTTAAGGGGCAGAAGGATGTATCATAGGTGTATAGAAGGGATAAATTACGATACATTTGCAAGGACTAGCCTTGCATGGCAAATGTATAGGACCTGAATAGAAATAGAATCCAATTGATTATAATTTTTATGCAAAGATGTAAGAAGACGAACAAGACGCTCTCCTGATGTTAAGAGATATCTGCTCATAATCAGTACAGAAACTGTCTTCACTCTCTTTAGGGAAACGTCACAAATATACAGAAAACTTAAAACCAAAACACAATTTCATAACTTAAGTGTAAAAATTCCATGATGAAATTAAATGAAGGTGGTGATGATGAAGATTTTTTTTTATTTAAGATAGATTGATAACACTTTATTGCACACCAAAATTACAAAACGAACAATATACAGCATTAAAAATACATTTGAAATTAAACATTGTAATAATTGGCGGTATTATCGCTAATGGCGATCCCCTCCAGACAACGAAGATTATCTACAGCAGACGATCTGATGTGAATACCGTCGCCTTAAGACGTCTACAGCACAAATTACGGTGATGTCAACCGGCGACACTCTGTAAAAAAACATAAATAAAATGCCTGTGGGTAGACAGGCTACTTTATTTTTTTAATGAAACGAAAGGCAGATCAATTCCCTACAAAACATTATTAAAATATTTGGATTTGTATATTAAATTCGACAAGTTGCATTATAATTATATTTCAACTAAAAAACAAAAAACAACAAAAACCAAAACATAAAAATCTCCAAAGATTTCTATAAGAATAATAATGAAAAAATAATAAATTTTATAAAATCTCTTTCACGGCACATTCACACCTGCTTTAGAATAATAAAACTGCCAATCAATAAGAATATTTGAATGTGAAAAGCTTTCTTACTTTCCTTCAAAGCATTCTTACATTCGCCATTCAATAAAACTGGAAGCGTTCTTTTATTGTTATGTTTATTGTGTCAAACATAATCTTCGGATAGAAACAATATGGATGTGCTACCCAGTCTGGCAGAATATTGAGTAACTACTAACTACTAATTTAGTTTTTTATATAGATAAACATGTATGTGTGTACATAATGTACATCGATTTTATTGCTTATTTTGTTTACAACTTTTTTTAGTTAAGCACAGCTACACAAATACAGCAACAACTAGGATTTAAGCGATGTGAACGTGCGTGTGTGAGTTTGTGTGCAAGTGCGTGCGACTGTGTGTGTGCTTGTGTGCGGCTGTGCGTGCGCGTGTGTGTGTGTGTGTGTGTGTGTACCTATATACTTAGTTAACTTTGACCTAAAAACACATATATAGTTAGCTTAGACGGAATAACACAAAGCATTCTTTTCAGCGGATAAAACCATTGGGCACAGCTGTTTATTATACTGATTTCTATGGTAGCTTACGCACTACATCAATCCTTCTAATGGACCGATAACGAACCGAATAAGCCATATACATACGTATTTATACGATAACCACGACGAATTTGGACCGTACATAGTCCGTAAAGCAATGTTAATCCAAATTCAGTCTGCCATACGTCATGACCTACTCAGATCGGTCCGTTAGCGCTTTTAGTGACACGTTCTAGCTTTAATTCCAACTTATATTACACAGCACAGCACAGCGGTGTGCGCCACGAACATTAAACATCTGAAAATGTCATAAAATTAGAATACGCCCCTGCATTTTGCTCTTTGTTCTATGAAAGTTGTTCAACGAGCCAACTTTCTCGCGTCTCAGTATTACTGGGTGGTAGGGTTGGTACCTACAACATTTTTCAGATAATATTTTTTGGTGTTATAATAAATATACATGATATATTATTTGAAATAATTTTGTCATGCATATAATGCATAGGCTCAAACCGAAACAGACAAACGAAACGCACTGGGACTTGTTTTCGTGAGATTGACGGCACGCTTCATGAACAACTTCTACAAATTAGTGTGTGCGTTAGTGCCAAAAGTAACCAAAAGTTGCGGTGTACACAGGCTCTTATTTATTATAATAGAGTTGTCACAATACGTCTTCTTCTTTTTTAATGATCTTTTCATAATCCACGTAATTTCGCAACATTTGACGACAACATTTCTACCAATTAAACAATTATCTGGTATCTCACAGAAACCGTGAGCAATACTACCGCCTGACTATCCTACTACTGAATACTCATCATAAATAATGACGAAAAGTGCTATAAAAATTTGTTTTATTTGAGATTTTTACACTTCGAACTTGTGAGCAATGATGTTTCTTTTAATTGTGTTTTTAGGAACACCCCTACGCTTCCAACTCGAGCACAAGTCTTCGCTTTGTTGAAATGGGGCGCACCTTGCTTCGAAGTTTAGTGCCCGTGATATATGATCCCTGTTCTATTACCGAGCTGATACAGATGGCATCGCGCATTTGTTGCTGTCTGTTGATACTGTTTTAATGTTTCCAACAACGAATGTTAATAGTGATATTATGCTTCGAAGTTTAATGCGCGTGATATAATAATTATGATCTATGTTCTATCACCGAGCTGATCTTGGGATCGCGTATTGGTTGCTGTCTGGGTTGATCTGTTTTTATGTTTCCAACAACATAATATAACATTGCAGAATAAGAGTATTGAAATTTACCTCTATATAAAACTAAAAAAGGTACTATCTATAATATTTTATATTGGCGGCATGTACTTGTACATGTCAACATGTTGGCCCTCGCTTACAAACTCATTCGTGTGTTGCTAGTGATGCAGGCACTCTTATTGCTGTTATTTAACAAAACCCTTATTGTTAACAGCGTAATACCTTATTTTTTATATATATTATATTTTATTATATAATATATTATATTTTATTCAAAATGTTCGAGGTTTAACATAACAACAATTATTTTAAATCGGTTCAGACGTTTTTGAGTAATTTGTGAACATTCATAAAAAAGATACTGAGATATGAATATATACTGAAATACAACTTTTTGCGAATTAAGACCTTTCATTAAGGGCTGGAAACTAGAATAAGACGTATAAAATTGTGGCTTTCCAATAAATATTAATCTCCTCTTATACTATTAAATTTTATACTAGAAAATATCTAAAACCAGCGTTACAGCCCACAGTAAGTTTGCAATAAGAGTTTATGTAGAAAGTGGCGACCGTTCGACCGTTCGCACAACGTTTACTGTCAGTAAAATTGTTTAGTACCCGTATGTGTCAGTTAACTACCATCCTAACGGTTTTTATATGGCCAGCGACTGGACTGGACTTCTTTTCAAATAGGTTAAATGCAATGAATACTATAAACGTGATTATTTCGACCATAGATCTAGATTTACGTTCCTTTTGCCTGAATGCTTTCGTTTTTCGGAAGACACGTAAAACTGTAGGACCCGGCTGTTTCCTATAAGATATGAAACAGCCAGTAAGTAGTAGGAGGCAGTCAGGTCATGTTGCAGGCCCTGTAGTAATCTCGGCGACCTGAAACTGCAACATTTAGGTTGGCTACACAACCATTAAAGTGATTTGACTCTAGGATCTTCGATCTAACTTCTTCTTCATCTAATTTTCGTTGTCTGAAAGAGATCGCAATTATGCTTTTTTTTAAATCATGAGTGATAAGATTATTTTATTGTTATTATGATGCTGAATGAAGAGTGATCTAATTGAGTTATTCTACCGTCTAAGCAGTGAAATGCATACGTTACTGTGCTTCGGTAGAAGGGCACTGTAGCTAGTGAAATTACTGTGCTGAAGATTCTTAACACCTTATGACCCTTAAGTAAGAAGCGTTGTTGCAGTGCACCTAGAATTTTACATCATTGTGAAATCTTAGGTGGCACTGTACTGATTATGGGCAGGGTTTTATTACCATCACGAGATCGTGTTGCTCGTCTTATTACTTATTGGTATGAAAAAAAAATCTCATCCACGTTTCTCTCCACCATCTATCTTAACAATAAAAACTATCCTCAGAAGTTCCCAACTCGCCAGATACGTCTCACACTAATCATATTATCAACAAACTATAACAAAGTCGGGGTCTGCCAACGAAACAATTAGGAAAGTCGACGGCAAAGTATAACTTGGATTATGAAAACTGACAATATGGCTTACAGCGAAGAAAACTATTGTATATTGGAGCTACTACAGACTTTGACTACTTGAAATATGTTTTCCAATGATTAGGCATCTTAAAACGTCAAAAGCTGGACATAGGCTCTTTGATCACTAAAATTGAATGCAAGGTTATTTGCAATCTTCTGTGTCCAAATACCATTTTTCGTATATATTGTCATGGTCCGTTCTTAAGACTTGATTGCTCTCTCCTGATTAACTTAAGATTTTCACACATTACTCAAACTACAAAAAATTAATTTGTACATAGACCGCAAATCGATAATGCTTTAAGCTAACTTAGTGAAGTGTAAGAAAATGTTTGTATCCTAATTTATCAGATAAGCTTTTCAGCAGATACATGAAAAATAAAAGCTAAAATCGATACTTGTACATCCACAAGGAAAACGCCAACAAAAATACAAAAGCGCGCATGAGTCATATGTACATGTTGACATCGGCGAACAGAACAATCAATTACCAACACTCGAGTGGTCAAACATCAATCTCAGGCTTGGAGTTATTCGACATGTCACCAAAAACAACCGGCGGATTTAAGTGGGAAAAGCTGTGGAATGGTCGGTAAAAAAAGTGCAAGAATGTGTTGTTCTAGCAAATTGATAGTGGATACACGATAGTTTAGCGGTTGTGACCAAGGGGTTATGTAACGACAATGTGATTCCGTATCACCTAAGTTGAATCCAGACCCGCACCAAACTTCAATAGGCATGACACAGTAAAACATTAAAATCTATTTTTATTTTTTTATTTAGTCCGTCTGCTTATGTATAATTTTATTAAATAATAAGTATTTTTGGTTTATCATTAAATTTGACTCAAATATAACGAATAAAGAAATTTAGAGGGAGTCATATTTAGATACAAATCGTACCTAAAAGTGACGTCATGACCCCTTTTCATGCAACTTTAATAGGGCCGGACGCTGTAACTTGTAAATTTTAATTAACATGAAAATAATACGTGTCCAATATTTTTCATTGCAGTGATGCTTAGGACAGCACTGAAATTTTTACTTCAGTTGCTGGGAAAATTTCACTCTGTGTTCCACATAAATGCAGGTCATACAGTCCACAATATACGTAACAGTCGTTTTAGACGTAACGACAAAACTGACAATTTGTATATATTTCACGGCACAATATGATAAATGTCTTCCTGAAAGTAAAGTAGAGGCGACCAGCGACCAAATCAAGAGTAAATAGTTCGGTTTATTTCCGCCATTGGACAGGGGTAACAAGTTAGGTCAAATGACCATCCAGCTCGATGTAAGGCAAGTCAACAGGGAAAAGAAAATGAGGAAATAAAATACTGCTCGATTTCTTCCGAAGAATCCTAAGAGTCTTCGTATATGATAGGCTCAGCTAGGCTATGTTAGGAAGTTTATTTAAGGTATATTTCTAGATTATTTATTCGATTTAAATATATTATTGACCTACTTTTATTTCTGTGAATCAAACCCAGAACCTAAGGCTAAAGACTCTATATTTTGCATCTACCTACGTCACAGGAGCTTTTAATGTTTTTTGTACTCTGTAGGTACTCTTAGGTCCTATCGTTGTACAATAAAGACTCTTGACAAGAATTCTTGACGTCTTGATGTACGTCTCATATCTAGGAATCTTGTACGAAAACCCTTTAAACCGTTACAAGAGTATTTTTTCAGTTTTTTTTTCTTGAAGCCTACGCAAAAACGTCTAAAGATATTCCAAAGACTCTTACTCTTTGCTTAGAGAGTTTAATATACTAAACGAATGTCGTGTCACTTAGAAAAACCACCAGAAAATTTACTGCGTTGTTTTTCCCGTCGACTTCACACGATAAATAAAACTTAAGAGTGTTCTAACAAATAGGGCGTAGAACTTGAGTTTTCTCATAAAAGTATATTGAATTTTACGGGGTCGGTATCCGTTTAGCAAATAAGTAAGGGTCGCTTTAGAAATGATTTGTAGAGACGTAGGTAATTTCATAAAGTGAGTCGAGATTTTGAGGAGGAATATTTTGCTCTACGATTTTTGTTATATATCTCGGAGTGACCAGGAAAATGAATAGCAGGATATGAGATTAAATCATTATAATTAAGTTAGGAGATTTTTTCCTATAACCAGAATCAAATAAATGAAAAACACACACACATAAAGCAGGAAATATAATCTAGAGACAACATGACACTGTTTTTTTAGGTATTTGAGTCCCACTGCTGAGCAAAGGTCTATATACCACCAAACCATTCGTCACGGTTTAGTTCGATCCAGTTTGACCCGGAATCTTTCATCGTAACTGGACTGCCGAGACATATATTTTTGTATTTTTTTAAAAAAACGATTGACTTTTACGTAAATTAATTTAAATAGGCGTTCATCATCATCACGCATATAATATATTTTTTAATTTAAATATTTGTACGCCCTCTGGGCAGAAACATGTTGAACTAAATATCACATTATTCAAGATCTATATTTTTTGTATAAACCATGTTTGTTGCAAATAAAGATTTTCTGATTCTGATTCTAATCATCATTATCAGCCTATGTTCGTCCCTTGCTGGACATAGGCGTTGCTTTAAGGAAATCGATAATATATTATAATTAGTAGTTAAGACTTTTTAGTCGTAGAGTGTGTTATACTATTCCTATCAACTAAGACTATTTACAATACATAATATTAAGTAGAACTTCTTCTTCTTCCTGCCCTTATCCCACACTAGGTAGGGTCGGCACAACACGTTTTTCTCCTCCATTCTGATCTATCATCCGTCATATCTGCATCCAATATTAAGTAGAACTATAAGTTTGAAACGAAACGTACGCTAATACTAAAAAGATATATTTTCCCCATCAGGTCGTAGCAACATACGTGGCAGCCAACTCATCGCTCCAGTTCATAGCAGACCGGCCTATCCACTGGGCTGGTGGCAGGACGTCCCCACCGCCTGATACTCCTGAGTGTGGATACGATGGGTCCTTGTGTCCAGATAATTGTAAGTACTGATCTTTTTTTATGCTAGACAAGTGGGTTTCCAACGGTTCATACCCCAACGTATATTACTGTGATTAGATGGCACATTTTTCGCTTCCAGCAGTGATGTGTAAATATTTCTGAGTTTCGTTAGGAGGATACTAGTAGTACTAGTAGTAAGAATAGCAAGTGAAGTTACTTGGGTGAAGAGTCTAAACATAATATTTGATTCTTGAGTAAGAAGCATTGGTGCAGTGCACCTAAAATTTATAATAATTGTGAAAAAAAAAAAAAAAAAAACATAACACTATTACGCTCTTTGGCGTTTTGTTTGCTATTATAATAATGTGTCTTTAATAGAAAGTTTAAAACTGTATTCAATATCTATATCATATCTTATCTATCATAATATTATTTCATAGCTTCTTTAAATACTATCTCAGATTTAACGATATTTCCAAAGAATAGTAAGAAAAAGCAATGCGACAAAAAGCCCCTAGTACAAGAAATAAGTCGCACATCTTACGAAGAGTATTTTTGTCCGGGATAAGCGTCCACTCAAACGAAGTGCTCACAGCTAACACCTGACGCCTTCCCTTCTAATTGAAAACACGACGTGTCTCTGGGATTTGTACTGACTTTTATAGCAATTTTGCTAAATCTAACTTTTTTTCTAAGAAATATTACTACAGAATCGATTAATTAATTAAAAACCAACAACTTAACTGATTAGTTTGAATCGGGAAGACTTAAACATACACGTACATACAATTTTTCACATTTATATTATTTAATGTCATAATAATAATGTTAATAAGGCCCGGGGTAAGCCCGTGTTTAAGAGCGACATAATAATGTTAATAAAAAAATCAGTGTTACTCACAATACAGAAACACTATTTATTGATTTATTGTGATTACATTTAGGACCACCGACTACCGCAATGGGAACTGTTCTCTTATGTTTTTCAGTCAACTGTTCTATAAACTAAGTTAATGTGTATACCTAGTCAGGTCATAAGTATTGTCACACAGTAAAAACTTTTCTTTTAGAATGCTGGCCACAAAAAAGTTTATTGAATTCGAATTTCGAATTGTTCATGAAAATAAAAATGTATACTTTTTAGAATTTTACTCATTTTTAAATATGGAGTGGACGCTTAAAGAAGACCGTGTTGCAGTTATTGCGTTGCATCGTTGCGGTTACGTGCCAATTCAAATTTTTGACATACTGAAAAATTTGAATATAACCAAAAGATTCGTTTATCGTACCATCAAACGATACAATTAAGACTCTAGTGTAGATGACAGGTCAAGAAGTGGTCGCCCTCGGTCTGTTAGGACTCCAGCAGTGATAAAAGCTGTGAAGGCGCGAATTCAAAGAAATCCCAAACGTAAGCAGAAACTGTTGGCCCTTCAGATGGGGTTAAGCAGAACCACGGTGAAAAGGGTGTTAAATGAAGACTTAGGGCTTCGGGCATATCGAAGAAAAACAGGACATCGTTTAAATGCTCGTCTAATGGACCTGAGACTGAAGAGATGCCGCGCTTTGTTGAAGCGGTACGCGAGAAAAAAATATTGAGAAATTCTTTTTTCGGATGAAAAAATTTTTACCGTAGAAGAGAGCTACAACAAACAAAATGATAAGGTGTACGCACACAGTAGTGAAGAAGCGAGCAACCGTATTCCGCGTGTCCAACGAGGTCATTTTCCATCCGCGCTCATGGTATGGTTGGGAGTTTCTTATTGGGGCTTAACAGAGGTACATTTTTGTGAGAAAGGTGTAAAAACGAATGCAGTTGTGTATCAAAATACAGTCCTGACGAACCTTGTGGAACCTGTTTCTCATACCATGTTCAATAACAGGCACTGGGTATTCCAACAAGATTCGGCGCCAGCTCATAGAGCGAAGAGCACACAAGACTGGCTGGCGGCGCGTGAAATCGACTTCATCCGGCACGAAGACTGGCCCTCCTCCAGTCCAGATTTGAGTCCGTTAGATTACAAGATATGGCAACACTTGGAGGAAAAGGCGTGCTCAAAGCCTCATCCCAATTTGGAGTCACTCAAGACATCCTTGATTAAGGCAGCAGCCGATATTGACATGGACCTCGTTCGTGCTGCGATAGACGACTGGCCGCGCAGATTGAAGGCCTGTATTCAAAATCACGGAGGTCATTTTGAATAAACTTTATTGTCATAAGAATCTATGTTTTGTTAAGTTCATTTTGGTATATAAATGGTTACATAATAAATAAACTTGCTCCAATAATTTTATATTAAACATGTGACAGAATTTATGACCTGACTAGGTATATCTATTTAAACCCGCTATGACAAACCTCTCGACGAACCATCTTAGTTCAAGAAAACCAGCAACTACGCTAACCCCGGTTGACGTAGTTACACGTTGCCAATTTTGGCAATAAATTTATTTTCTTTCTTTCTTTCAACTGCCAAAATACCAGCGCTGGGTGTCTCACACAACACAATGCTAGATGCTGAGGCAGTTCCTATTCGGCGGCTACGTGGCACATTTTGTTAGATATTAAGTGACATTATTCTTAAATATTATTATGTACATCACTATTGTTTAATTTTTCTTATATATATATATCAATTTAAACCTTCGAATAAATGTGTTTATTTTCTTTCTTTCACTCAGTAAATAATAAAAGTTCTACTGGTTAAAAGACGGTTACGAAGAAATCTTAATACCTCTCTACATATACTTATGTAAAATTTTAATAAATCATAATCCAAACACGTTTAATCCGTATTCCAACAACTTCGAACAGAACGTGTTCACACATGAAAATTCTGAATTAAAACTTTACCTAGTCATGTCTACTTTTCCACATGAAACTGTACTCACGAACTCGATATTTCCATTATAATAATACTATCTACATCCAGCGGTTTAACTCACTTATTGAAAATTTGTGGGTATAGTCTACAAAAAAAACTTACTTCAATAAATATATTATATTACTAGCTGCAACCAGCGGTTTTACCCGCTGTATAGTAGCATATATTATGTTAATCATAATCATAATTTATTCATAATAAAAATTACATGTCAATACAGAAAAAAATAAATAATAAATTAATTATTCAATATATAATAAAATAATGATAAAAAAATAAAGTAATTTATAATTTAAATTCCACAAATTCTTTAAAGCTGTAGAATGTTTGCTCAAGCAACCAACTTTTTAATTTTATTTTGAAACATTGTTCACTAGAGGCGTTGATAATGTGCTCCGGTAACTTGTTATAAACGGCTGGGCCCATCACGTGCATCAATTTGTCGGACTTACTGAGGGACCGCTGTACTGTGGAGAGTTTGTCTGCACCCCGAGTGTAGATTGAGTGCCTGTTGCTATTCTTTTTAAACTGATCACGATTAGATCTCACATAGACCGCCACTTGGTATATTACAGTGGAAGGCAATGTGAGAACCCCGAGTTCTTTTAAGTGTGGCCTGGCGGACGTCCTTTGCGATACTCGCACCAGAGCCCTGACGGCGCGTTTCAGGTTTGCAGGGTCTAAGCTATACGAAATTTCAGCTCAATCGGTCCACCCGTTTAGATGTGAAGAAGTAACAAACTTTCGGCTTTATAATATAAATGTGATTGTTGACAAAATATAATAAATACCTCTAAAAACAAAGTTTACTCGCGTCTTCATTTTTCATGCCTAAACAGCGCTTAATGAATAATTAATGATAGATAACTATTAATATACATCACAAAGTATGCAAAACTTGCACAAGCGAGTGGAAAAGTCTGGGTGAACGGGTAGTGATCCTATTTTTGCTCATTTTTATAGTAAAATTTCTAAGTAATAAAACTACAATGTTTTGAATACAATAAATGATCATTTTTATAAAATTTTGCCCAAAATTAAGCTCAAAAATATTGTCTAATAACAGACTATGCGGTTAACGTTTCATACCGCTAGGAAGTATGAAGTAAGTGATTGCCCGGCACTTTAAGTTTATGGATCATAAATGTACTAAACGATCGCCTGAGTGCTATTTCATACTCTCCATTACGTGTTAAGGTGCTTTCTCCTTAATAACTTGGATTATTTGCCTTATTTTGATTTAGTTTTAAGTCTTTTTTTTTGTTGTCTTTTGAATCTTTTGAAGAGTATTGTATTGTAAAGATTGATATTTGAGCAAAATGATTTTTGAATTGCATTTTAACCGTCTTTTTTTACACCTAGATGTTCTTTTCACAAAATTACACTTTTGCAAAAGATGTTTTTCCTAAAAGAGAATTTTGTCTGTTCGTAAAAATAAATGCGTTATATCTGCCACCGGAAAAGCAAATTTTAACTCTAAACTCTACAGTTATCTGCATACTAGTTTAACCATGCGGTTCCACTTCCACAGGGACACACAATCTATAGAGAAACGTGACACAAGGTATCCTAAAATAGGCTACCTTTTATAGGAAAAAGTAGTACATACAAGTGCTGGTGCGCTAGCATTGACACAAAATTAAAACTATTTAACAAGCTTTTATTTACCTTCACCTGTCTGTTGTCTGTCTATTTGTCTGTTATCAAATCTTACAAGTTAAATTTCATCCACTTCTCGTTTTCCGATTGAGCTCAAATTTTGCATTAATAAATCGGATGACAATGCAATATTTTTATGACATGACGCTGATGATCATATTATGATGATGGAGCTGGAACGTGGCCATAGGAACTCCATAATTAAACGCCAAAACCCTATCGAGTTTGGGCTCATTTATTCGTCTTGGCGAGTACTAGATGGTAATAATAATAAAAGCTTGTATTTAAAAAGTTTTTTTTTTAAATTTTACTAGTTTCATTTCATTTAAGACTCCAACCATGACAAGCCACATCGAAGTCTAAAAATATCTAAAGCAAGTTATCTTTTGCTCAAGATGAATCTGGACTTTATCCAATAAGCTGAAGCTGAGATTCTATTAGAAGTAACTCTATAGACTGGCTAAAGGTGCGGTTAAACGGAATAAGCAATAGAAATAGGTCAGGCGAGACTTTGTCCAACAGGTTTCATAGGATAAGGGGAAATGAAATTTCCTACCCGTTTTTTACTTTAGTGGATCAGGCAATTTGTTTTTATAATATTATTATGTCGCTCATAAACACGGGTCAAACCCGGGCCTTTTATAGGCGTGCACGGAGATAGATAGATAGATTATTATATTATAGTATTTATTTTTATATTATTATTATTTTTATTATAATGTAGGTACATAAGTCGAGTATTTCAGCATGCGTGCCGCTGTATGCGTAGATTCGTTTTTATCTGACTACAATAAAAGAAGGTTATCAATTCAAAATGTAAAGGCATTGTATATCTTATTTAAAATGATGTGATTTACTGGAACTAATGTGGAATAATCCATAGAGGCTATCAAATGAATGTACAAATACAATCAGAAACATATTTTTAAATTATATTCACTTATGTTTCTCCTTGTTTTCTTTGAATTCATAAATAAGTGAAAGGCTGAGTTAGGATTCTCCAGTCTCCAAAATCTTTATCAAACTTAGTTCAATAGCTTTTTAGATAATATGAATCATATTAAGCGAAAATATATACCTATCCCCTCTATTGAACTTACGGTAATAAACTCATGCTAGTTTCCTTAATTGAATACGGGTGTCTCTGACGTCCTTTCAGATCTTTTGTCTACATTTCTTTCATTCCGTTCCAGCATTCGTGTACATAATAAATTCCTTGCATTTTTTCTTCTTTCATCCGTTTACGGACGAGATTCTTGCGTACACTCGTAAGGTTACTTAGCTCTTGAGCACTTCTAGGCGCCTGGTATCTTGCCTACGCGTCATAAATATGTCACATATATTATGTAGTTTATTATAGTTATATGATTTCGTCATGGTTAACATAAGTCGTAATTGGCGGGAAAAGGCTTTTCCCTATCTTATATTCCTAGTATGTGAATGTTGTGAGTAGGTTTTTTGACTTGCCTTAAACACCAATTACTTAGGTGTCAAGATATTATGTGGCTTCGACTCAAGAATAACATAAAATATTCGCAAAATAACCTTTATAGCCCAGAGGCTAGGTTTAAGCTAACATGTTTAATTTTAGATCAGCCGTATTACACTTCTAAACGTGCACACATAATATTTTGGGCTCATGATACTTTTCAAAGGGTAAAGCCAGGATGAAGTACGTACCTATATGATTACATGCTAGGGAATGAAAGCGTTGAACGGTTTTGAGGTTATTTGAAACTTGTTAATTTCAACTCAGACTCAGACGAGCAAGACGCTCGCCTGATGGTAAGAGATAACGCTGCCCATAATTAGTACAGTGCTACCCAGTGCACTGCGCCAACGCTTCTTACTTGAAAGTCATAAGATGTTAAGACTCTTCAGCCCAGTAATTTCACTAGCTACAGTACTCTCCTACCGGAGCACAACAATGTTTGCACTTCACTGCTGAGGTGGTAGAATAACTGGCACTGTTGGGGTACCCACCTAGTCGACCTCCTTCAAAGGAAGTCTACCCCCGGCAAAACATTAAATTAATACAACTCAGTAGTGTCTTTCTTCTCCACGCAGTGTAACCTCACCTTTACCATCGATCTCGTTACGCGGAAGGGTGAGGTTATTCCGCCATGAAATGAACTGTCGTTGCCGCTTGTCTAAGATTACTTGATATTCATGTTCTCTAACTAGCTGTGTTAATGACACTCATTATTTGGGTGCTTTAAATTAACGGCTTTATAAAATACTAGCTTATGCTCGCAGCTTTGCCCGCGTGGCAAATTCCTTTCTTAGCGGAAGTCTACGTCCCAAAACCTATCTGTATTTCAAATTTCAACCAAATCTGTTCAGTGGTTTGGGTTATGCGTTGATAGATCAGTCAGTCAATCACTCTTTCCTTTTATATATTTAGACTAGCTGCGCCACACGATTTCACCAGAATAAGTCTCAAGCCCATGGCAAAATAAATTTATAGAAAATAGCGTTTATGTTTTCTATGTAGAGAAAATGGACTGAAAATGAAAATAAAAATGTGTGTGTGAGACAAATTTATTCTAAATCACTATCATTATCCTCAACTATCTTTGATCTTTAAATCCACGTCATTACAATTGTTAATGGAAGCTTTTCTATTTGTTTCAGCTCTGCCGGTTTACGCTATCCTGAGTATAATCCTGAGCTCCGTAGTCGTGGTGCTGGCGATTCTATCAGTATTTATTTACAGGTAAAAATAATAATTTTAATTAGATTCGTTTAAATCACAATTGTTATATTATATACCTACCTAATATATGGTTGTGGTAACACTATATGAAGTAAACTAAAATAAAGAAAAAAGTCATGGAAAAAAATGACGTTTACCTCCTGTAGGGCAAGGTGTTTAAAAAAACTGGCTTCAATACCACTTCATCAAAATAATTAATTATAAATTACAATAATGTACCAATCAACCAATTTTTCCATACAAAAGTTCACCCGGAAGATTTAATAGCGATAAGATCGCCCATTTTGGAACAAAATGTTGTTTTGTTTGAAATACCAGTCCTAAGTCGTATTTTTAGGTCTCAATAAAGATTATTATTATCTTATCCTATTTTCTTATTCAACCACGACGCCCTGACAAAAGTGTACGACTTAGAAGAAGATTTATTCTTTGTGCATTAAAAACAAAAAAAAATGCAAAAGTTTCAAAAGTTTGTCTCTTTATGGCGTCATAATATTAACCAACTAACCTAAAAACCTATCAAAATAAATGGGATCCCAAATACATATAGGGATACATAGCGATCCCATATTTCAGGGGATAAATTTGTGGGACGCACATGCACCTCTTTTAATATAATGCTTCCCATTTGACGTAATATTTCTATTTGAGTGCCCACTTTCCTTCTGGAGTTTTCATATTGAAATCATTACTTTTTACAACCCAGGTCTTCTCATAAATTAAAAGGAAGGAAGATGTATGAATGATGTCCTTCACAAAAATGCCCACGTTTTATGATAGTCATATTACTGAGGGACCCACGATTTACTTCCCTACATTGCATGGATAAGATAAATTGCAACTGGACAGAGCTTTGCGAAACAAGTATTGAAGCGTACTTATTAAGCCTATTATTTAGTACTTTCACGCATTTCATCATACTTTTCCGCATTTCTTGGATTCGAGTATTTGAGAATAATAACATTTTCAAGTGTGGCAAATGCCTACATTGAGAAAAACAAAATAACAATGCTACTACTACAGCAGTAAAGAACACTTAAACCCCAGATCGGCCACAAGCCGATTTACAGAAAATCCAAGTGCTCCATACCACTGTCAGATGGTAGAGCGCCCAGAATACTGGCAGCATTGGCACGTTGAATGGCAATTATTATACACAAAACCATTCATTCCAATTATTTTATTATAACTTAATATGATTTAAGTATTTATTTAGGGCTCTTTTTCTTTAGAAAATGTAGCTCTTCACGAATTAAGAAAATATTCCATGTTTAATAATAGTTTAGACCTTTTTAAAGTAAGAACCTTCCCTTTTTTCAAATCAGTTATATTTTTACACAGACATTACAAGCTGGAAGCGGAGATAGCAATGATGACGTGGCGAGTGAGCTGGAGTGACGTGTTACAACCTGGAGGGCGGCTCCGAGGCAGTTTGCACTCACTCGCGCGCAGGTATAGCACTGGGGTAAGTTTATACTGACATTGTGACGTCATAATACATCATTATTATCATAATATTATTTTTGTAGTGGAAGGCCTCTTCATAGAGTTCGCCTGGGAAAGTACTACACCAGTGAATCTATGAAGCAAGCATTTTATTTTATTTATTTTATTATTCAGCACAATGCTAGGACTAACTTAATACTAAAGTAGCATTTTCTTGTAGAGAAAATTTACAAGAAAATAGGAGGAGTGCAGACAATATCAAGCATGTGTAGATAACTATATTTCGGCGGAGTAAGAGATGTAAGATTCTTAACATTTTGTGGCAGTAAGAAGCGTTGGTGTAGTGCACTTACAGTTACAGTTTTGCAAAATTGTGATATCTTGGATAGCACTGTACTGGTTATGGGCAGCATTAACTTAACTCTTAACGTCAGAAGAGCGTCTTGCTCGTCTTCTTTGGGTAAAAAACTGTCTTTAGATTTTACTAGTAAACCGCTAAGAATATTTCCTATCAAGATCTTATTATCTGATACAAAGAGTATTACCGTAAATGCTCGATAATGAAAATCTGAGCCGGCATTAGCCTTGTACCTTAGAATAAAATAAAAAGGGAAGATACGGTACGCGCTATTCGCTATCGTTGCTACAGCCAAACTTGGGCCTGCTGGGTCAGAAAGTACAGGTTGCTGCGCTGTAAAACTGCATGCATGAACCTAATAGGGTAGTTGACTATAAATTTATTTTTGTACTAAAATTGCATGGTGGGGGTAATAAAATCAAGGTCTGGTACTCGAGCCAGTACAAAACGTAACAACCTGTGACGTAGCGCGTCTCAGCCATATCAGCTATTATTTATTTTATTGTCTTGTCATCTATTGTGTGCATGCACCTTAATGGAGCGGTCCATTTCCGAGACGCTTGTACCGTATCTTCCCATTTTTTTTTAATGTAAGTCCTGAACAATTTGCCTCGTTTCGGTACGGTGAACAATATAAATGAATTTGGAAATCCTTCTTATTGGGGTCGACGCTTATTGCGTTCCCTCGTCGAATGAAACCGTTACTATTGCTGACATGATGTAGGTATACTTTGGGGTTACAATCACAAAGCGTTACGTATGTAAAACTATACGAGAGGGCTTTTAAGCACGTGTTACCGAGTTTCGGAAGGCACGTAAAGCTGTGGGTCCTGGTTGTTTCCTATAAGATAAAATTATGTAGGAGAGTTTCGGTGTGATTGACGGTCAAGATACAGTGAGAAAGGTACGAGTATTTTATTACATTTCTCATATACAGATAAGTTATGAACACTAACTATAACCGATATTAAAGATAAAATACATTTACTAAAAGTTATTTAGATTTCCAAACGAATTAGTTTATTTATTTTATGTGTACCTAAATAAATTTGAAAACACCATAACGTAAATCCAAGGTCTCTTCACTGTCCGTGTGTAATAATTTAATATATTGGCCCCTATTGTTGACAGGACATTATTTGGACCCGCGCTTGTAACGGAGGTTGCAATTATAGGAACAAATGAAACGTGAAATTCCACCCACAGTTGGTTACTGCAAATAATGACGAGTTAGGATTACAACCCACGTTCTGACGTGTGGATATTTTATTTATGAAAAACAGTTCAGTATAACGGGTTGAAATTATACCAGGTGTTCGAAAATATAAACCGGGGGTAGACTTCCTTTGCAGGTCGTCTAGGTGGGTAACTGTACTAGTAATTCTTCCGCCTGAGCAGTCATGTGCAAACATTGCTGTGCTTCGGTAGGAGGGCACTGTATCTAGGGAAATTATTGGGCTAAAGAGTCTCAGAAGAATATCTTATAACTCTTGAGTAAGAAGCGTTGGTGCAGTGCACCTAGAATTTTAACATCATTGTGAAATCCTATGCGGCATTGTACTGATTATGAGAAGAGTTATTTTGTAACATCGGGAGAGCATCTTGCTCGTTTCTTTTCATACTCTTACCACTAGCTTTATCTTTTACCTATTGATAGAATTACAACCTATATTTAATTGGGAAAATCCTCCTCTTATTTTATCCCCCTAGGGATCAGATGGTAAAATGGAGTTTTATTTCTACCATAGGGGGAACAACAGATGGGTCCCACAGATTAGATGGCCGCGGAGTAAAAATATAAAATGGCAAATCTGTACTGATGTTTCTTATATTTACATAATATTCGTAATATTATGTAGGTCATTTTCATACAAAACAAAACCATTCTAAAAAAAACAAGTAAAAGTTAGCTTACACGACTCTACATGAATTCACTATTTAATTTAATATAATTTTATTATATAGGCACTATTAGCATTAAAATTCTTAATTATTATTAAAATTCAAAATTTTACGAACACAAATTGGCAAATATTATATTCTACCGAAACCATCATTACGAAGACATTAAACCAATGTGATATGTAAAAACGTATGTGGCAAAAGATATTAGCTTCACTGTAATCTCAGCTGAACCACGTAAAAGAATATTCCCTTTGAGTTCTTTCCACAAATTCGCTGCTGTTAGGCGCGGGTAAATCCGTTTTGTAAGTCATTTTAACGATTCGCCCCGTATATTCGGGGAAACTTGGATTAACTTTGGAGGAAGTCTTTTATTCTCATGTCAGTTATTTTTACGCCTCTTGAAAATGATATTTTCCTGGATATCTCAATATAGGTATATCAGCATAATATAAGAAACTAGGTAATACTCGCGGCTTGCCTCGCGAAATCCTATCTTGGCGGATGACTACGTCATACGTAAAACCTTAAGGAAATTTTAATCCAAAATATTCAGCAGTTCAAACATAATGTCACAGTCAGTCAGTCATAATGTGTTTCTTATATGATATGTAGAAGGCAGTCGTTAGGTCCTGGTAATCTCGGCGACCGGAGACTGCAACATATTAGTTAGCCACACAATCTATAAATTGTGATTTGACTCTGACAGTGTAAGTAGGGTAACCTGTTGGAGTATAAACCCCAATAATTTTTTTTGTCACCGTACGGAGAAGTCCAGTTAGCGGACCAGTAAAAAAAACTAAACAACTTCTCTCTTCCAGACGAACTACTCCGACGAAGCCACATCCCTAGCCGGCGATCGTCAAGTGTACACACCGTGCGGCTTCTACAAAGGCTGCCGAGTAGCCATCAAGAGGATGGACAAACAGCGCATAGACCTCAGCCGGCCTCTACTTCTAGAACTAAAGAGAATGAAGGATCTAGAACATGATCACTTGGCTCGGTTCTACGGGGCGTGTGTGGACCCTCCCCACTGCTGCCTTTTGACTGAATACTGCCCTAAAGGTTCCTTGCAAGATATCTTGGAGAACGAGTCGATCAAACTTGACTGGATGTTCAAAGTTAGCTTGATGCATGATATTGTACGGGTGAGTAATTTTGACATATACTTCATACTTATATAATAAACGTGATCGTAAGAATGATATATGTATGTTTGTTACTCTTTCACACCTAAACGAGAGAACCGTTTGAGCTGAAATTTGGTATAGAGATAGCTTAGACCTTGAAATAACATATAGGTTACTGTACAGCAAATAAAACCGCTGGGTGGAACTAGTATTATAAACGCGAAAGTTTGTAAAAATGTATAAATGTGTTTGTTACTCTTTGGCGCCTAAACAAGTTGACCGTTTGGGCTGAAATTTGGTATAAAGATAGATTAGTCCCTGGAATAACATATAGGCTTGTACAGAGGATCAAACCGCATAGCTAGTTTGTTATATAAAGTAACTATATTTCAGTTAATTGGTATACATATTGCGGCTAAACCCTGCAGAGCCGTCACTATTGCTTTGGTTAAACTTAGGTGTGAACAAACTTTCTTAGTAAGCAAAGACATGTTCTTATTACAGAGTTCCATATTTACAACAAAAAGAAGACGTGACTTTCGCCTGAGCTTGATACGCCAAAAATTAAATTTTATAATCTGTATTTTTTTTTGTTATTTCGTTATCAAAATTCTGACCTGCCTCTAGATGTATGTGTAGATCTGTGAATGTATTTATATGTTTTATTATACATACATTAATCATGCTGTTTCCTATAAGATATGTAGGAGGCAATCGTTAGGTCATGTTGCAGGCCCTGTAGTAATCTCGGCGACCTGAAACTGCAATATGCAACACAACCTATAAATTGTGATTTGACTCTGTCAGTGTAAGTAGGATAACCTGTTTTGTTGGAGTATAAACCCCAATTATTATTATTATTACCCCTGAAAAAAAACCACATAGCAGATAAAAATAGGTCTCTCTAATTATAATCTAATACTTAAATATAATTTGTATTAAAAAAACTCTACCCCTTAACCTATTAAGTTATCTTTTGGATAAACAATGAATCAAAACCAACAAAGCGATCGTTGAAACCTCAAAAGTATCCTTCAGTTGAAATTAAACTCTTTACAAAGTTACCCATCGCTTAAGTAACTGTTAACTGGTACTTCTCTGTAAGCTTATAAAGGGAGCTACATACTATACGACCTAGAATATAAGTTATTTTTTTATTATTGAGTATTACCGCACGACCAACTTTGATAAAATAAAAATTATCACCCCAGCAATGTATTTTGTACGCCCTTTGAAACAAAAAAAACGAATTTCATAAGTAAATTAGTTCCCAAGTCCTTGAAAAATTGATTGATTGTTTAACAATCACAAGAAATAAATCGACGAATTCTTAACCATTCTTTAAAAAAATAAGAAAATTCATATCAAACAAAATTGCTGGTATATTACCTACATACCGGCAATTTTGTTGCCTGCCTAAGCCTTCTATCTTGTACCGCTGGACACTGCTAGTATTTATTACAACTTTTAGTAAATATTTCAAGATATAAAGACAACTTTTTATAAAATTACACCGATAAATTTTTCAATACAATACATTATAATATTATACTCCCATTTCATTTGGAACATTCAATGCATTTACAGCAAAAAAATTGTGTACAAGTCACCTAAAATTAAAATTTCATTCAAAACCCTTGACCGACGTAACAAAACGCGACGGTTCACAGAAACTGACCCCAGGGTCTCTTTGCAAAGTTTTATGGGATCAGGCCCTCTTCTTACAACACCCATGAGCTAGATCAACCTCATTTTTTTATCGGTCAAAGGTTGATAAGAGACGTCATAAAAGAGACATAGTACCTTTTCGGAGAGTTTATTATAAGAGTATAAAGCTATTTTGAGCTGTAGCAAAATAGTTTTTATCAGTGTGTTGTATAAAAAACAACGCTGAATATTGTTTAGATGTATTTGATCGCATTTTCAGATACAATTTTTTTATGCGAAGAAGTAAGAGGACGAGCAAGACGCTCTCCTGATGTTAAGAGATAACGCTGCCCATAATCAGTATCCATCTAGGATTTCACAATGAAGTGAAATTCTACGTTCAATGCACCAACGCTTCTTACTCAAGAGTCAAAGATGTTCAAACTCTTTATCCCAGTAATTACACTAGCCATTTGAATACATTCAGCCATATTATACTAAAAATGTGTCCAGAATCAAAAATAACTTTGTCCAAAGTTGATTATGGAAAAATACTCGGCGCATTCTGCTTTTTTTATATTAAATTTAACAACTTAAATAATATTAGAAATTACGTTCTTTTCTTATTTTTTTTTTATTAAGAATTGACTTTTTATTTAATTAGTATTTTTTTAGATAAGATAAGATAAAATAATAAGACAAAAGCGTAATCTGCCTCAGAAATTTAAATTCTACACAATCTTTGGTTAACATTTTATACATTCAAACGTGTTAACCAATTAACCAACATTCTAAAACTTACGACTCTCAAGAGAGCTTACATAATATATTCATAGACCAACCGCCAATTAGTGAGAGCTGTTAAAGATTTACGCAGATTGCTGTAAAGGTAGACATCGCGCACTAAATATAAAAGTGAAGCAAGTTAATTAGGTACTTATGCATATTATAATCGTTAAGAAAATAATTTTCATAAAGTCGAGGAAAATCATTTATTAGCGGATGTTTTTGGTTGCAAAATTTCAGCTTAATCGGCAGCGGTTTGAGTGATGCGTTTATAGATCGTAGTTAGTCAAATACATAATATCAGTCACGTTTTCCTTTTAATGTACTTGTTGTAATTTATAGGTGACCAAACAATATATATATTTTTTTATTATTTGACCACTTTTTCTGAAAATATATACACATAGATATGAGGAGAATGGGCAAGAAACCCATAGCGATTATTTTTAATATTGCACGATGTCCGCCTTCATCCAATTAGTCAATAGACCTTAAGTGGTCTAATAGCAAAGTTTTGGGCCCTCTTGGCGGATGATTCGGTGACCTTTATGTGCCCTTTATCACCTAAGGACTGGTCCAAAGTTCACACACCCTTAACTGTCAGGGGCTATTAAACTTTATTCGACCGTTCGTCGTTATTTGAGGACTACTCAAGAACATCTCGCAGATGAGGGATTTAACCTCAATTATTAAGAACCAGTCAATCGTTCTGATTTTGCTTTTAAAATTCAATTTTATCATTTAATAAAACAATATTAAATTTAATTACAAATAGATACAATTAAGTCGTTTTATTTGTGAGCGTACTGATTTTAAATTAAAAGAAGGACCATTAAAACAAAAGAAAGTAAAATTGTTCTCTAGAGATATTTTAATGAAAGGAAATTTAAATAACTAAGAAACCCTTTGTCTGAAAGTCTAATGATCCTTTCTTGTACCTTTAATTTATTTTTCAAATACTTTATTTTAACTGTCTTCAATTATTTATTACAAAACGGCATCGATTTTATTTTTATGCGATTTTATTTCATTTTTGATATCAAAATATACCCAAAGGCTGTTCACCCGAACAAGTCGTTGTTGGCGCTTCGCTGGTCGTTGCTGCGACACGCTCTCATCGTACTTTCGGCTCGCGCACTTTAGATATAATCTTACCGACTAATATTCGAATACATAAAACTCTAACCTTGGAACATGCACTATATTTTTACTTTTTCTTAAGAATAGAAAAGAATAACACTTTATTGCATACCAAGATACAAAATCTAGTTCTAAAAACAATCTTTAAAACTAAAGTTAAACAATTGGCGGTCTTATCGCATCAAGCAATTTGTTACAGACAACCTGATTGAAATAAATTTTGAGAACTACACTTTACTGTGAAATTTAAAGAGCAGTTTTTATAGTAATACCTTTATTCCAGGGCATGCATTATCTTCATGGGACAGACATAAGATCCCACGGAGCGTTGAAGTCAAGCAACTGTGTGGTCGACTCGAGGTTCGTGCTGAAGATCACCGACTTCGGTCTCCATTCCTTGAGGACTTCGGAAAAGGACTCTCGAGCTCATAGTTATTGGACACGTAAGTATTAAAATAAACAAGTGAAATTTTAAAAATATTTTTAAAACAAGCTTTAATTATCATTACCATGTTGCATCATATAGTACTCGTCAAGACGAATCAAATGACCCCAAATTCGATGGGGTTGCGTTGTTTAATGACAGAGTTCCTATAGCCACCTTCCAGCTCCATCATCAGATCAGCTCCATGTCATAATAATATTGCATTGTCATCCGATTTACACACGCATGCAAATTTTCAGCTCAATTGGAAACCGGGAAGTGGGTCAAATCAAACTTGCAAGATTTGATTACAGACAGACAGACAGACAACAGACAGGTGAAAGTAATATAAAGCTTGTAATAATAATAATATTCTGGTAGATTCTTTTCAGTACCAATAATGAATCCTACTCCTACTGTTATTATTACAAATGCGAAAATTTGGACATAATATATTATGTGTGTGCGTTTGTGGGTGTATAAGTATTAAAATAAATAATAATATTCGGGTAGATTCCTTTCAGTGTAATAAATAATGAGTCCTACTCCTACGGTTATTATTACAAATGCGAAAATTTGGACATATATATATTTGGACATATTTGTATATGTGTTGTGAGTTTATTTGTTACCTCAGGTCCAATTGGCTGATGTTATTGAGCTGAAATTTATAATAAAAGCAGAAATGTGTTATTTGTAAACCATAGAATAATATTTAATTAATTTACAGCGGGTAAAATGGACACAGCTTGTTTAAAAATAAACTAAATTACCTATAGAGCCAGCCAACATTTACACAGAAACAACAACATACAAAATAACACAAAAACAACATAGAAAATTATGCTTGAAAACTTCAGTATGATTAACCTAAGGTTCATCTAACATCAGCGTGAAAAACCAACCGGCGCTTGTCAAACAAACGAAAAATATAACCAAAATTAAGTTTATTTTGTCTTTAATACTTGTCTTTTCCAATCATTCTACTGTGCTATAATACTATTAATATAAACCACTAATATTATAAATGTGAAAGTTTGTTATAATATAAATAATAATAGTTATTTGTTATACAAGAGTGCAAAGTTGGTTTTTTACCGCGTGCTCAGTTTGTATGACCGAGCTAGCGAAGGATTCTAAAATTAAATCACGAGCGTAGCGAGTGATTTAATAATTAGAATCCTGAGCGTTAGCGAGGGAATCAAAAGAGCACAAGGTCAAAAATCTTTGCACTCGAGTGTGACACATAATTTTTCATCCCCCCTCAGCGAGGAAATAACTCAATGCTAAAATTTTTTTTAATTATTCTCACCATGGATGCGCACAGTGTTGCCAGTGCACTATCTTCAAAAATAACCAGTATTCAATTTTAATTTACGTAGGTACGCTTACCTAAGTAAGTAATAAAGTGTTTAGTCCTTTTCACGAAAGAGGTCCCACGGAATTTAGCGGAACAAATTTTTTATTCTATTATTATTGGACTTCATATTTTAAATCATTTTTATTTGTTACATAAAATAAATACCTTTTCATCCCACTATCTCGGAAAGTGTAGTTTTACTCATCGATATCTGACTGGAAAAGTCTATATTTTCCTCTAGAGAAATTCAAACTTACTTTACCCTCTAGAGACAAAAACATAATTAAACCTATTTACTCCCACCTCTATGGTACCGAAATAAGCGTACAATTTTTTTAAATTTGTTAAAAACTCGGAGTAAGAACCTCTTTAGTAAACTTTTTTTTTTTTATTTGCATTGGGCGCACCATCAGCCTTGCCAGTAAGTTACTTTTGTAACATATTACGTTTCTTTTGAACTATATTTACGTTAGTTGTTTAGATATAAGTTACATTTCGAGGCAATAATGTTTTTAATGAATTATATAGTACTGTAATAGTAAATAATAGTTGAGTTAATTTAGCAGAGTTAATAGAATAAGCCAATTTTTTATAACTTTATCTAGTTAGTAGCAAGATTTTTTCTAAGTATTACTTTTTAGTAACTTTTTTATTAACGATTTCTCATTGTAATAAACTGAAAATAAGAAAATAATCACTAAAACGAATAGGTAGAGTGCTTTTCACGAAAGGAAACCATTTTTTCGGGACGCCACTATTGCACATTTTAAAAGTTTAAATACCTTTACCTTTTTAACGCCTCATAATTTCTCATATTTAATTTCTTAATCAAAATAGTTATTTGTTATACAAGAGTGCAAAGTTGCTTTTTTACCGCGTGCTCAATTTGTATGACCGAGCTAGCGAGGGATTATTATATTATTTTAACTTATATCTAAACAACTAACGTAAATATAGTTCAAAAGAAACGTAATATGTTACAAAAGTAACTTACTGGCAAGGCTGATGGTGCGCCCAAAGCAAATAAAAAAAAAAGTTTACTAAAGAGGTTCTTACTCCGAGTTTTTAACAAATTTAAAAAAGTTGTACGCTTATTTCGGTACCATAGAGGTGGAAGTAAATAGGTTTAATTATGTTTTTGTCTCTAGAGGGTAAAGTAAATTTGAATTTCTCTAGAGGATAAAATGGACTTTTCCAGTCAGATATCGATGAGTAAAAATACACTTTCCGAGATAGTGGGATGAAAAATATGTTTGTTTCTTTTTTACGACAATACGTGTGGGCGATTGAACCGAAATTTAGTACAGAGAGAGTTTAAATCCGGTATAGCAGTAAAGCGTAAAACTGGGGGCAGCCAGTTACAATAAAGAAGTCAAGACATAAAATATTTATCTAGTTTTTGAAATCAATAACAAAGTGCTGAAAGTTCATTGACCTTCACACGTTCTTTGAAGCCCAAAATCTATTCTAAAACTCCTAATATGATATTATTCAAAATGTTCACGTAGGGATAGCGTCAGATTTCATAATACTCGATTCGGAGCAGATTCTTAGGTCCATAGTCCATACAGATATTGAACGTGTGAGCTGAATCCACAATTTTGTTATTAGAGACCGTAAGATTTAAACGTTTCGTTAGATATTATTTTTCAGCTACTGACGTTGAAGCCAAATTATATTAAGACAAATAAAACATTTTCTTACTGAGATAAATACAAAATGGACTGTCAATGAATGAATGGTAACTCTTTATTGCACATCCCAAAAAAAGCACAAGGTTAATAAATAATCTTAGTGTAACAATTTGCGGTCTATCGCTAATACCGATCTCTTCCATATCCAGACAACCATGTATGGAGAGGAAAACATAATTTATATCATTCATCACACATGGGCTGGTAGCCTAACCTTCCGTGTAGCCAAGCGGTCAATATGACCGTGTTTTGGCATGACATTCAGTGAAGTCAGGAAGGGATTTATCCCGCCGCCTAGGTTTAGTCTGCTACCATCTACATCCGTATCTTTGCTTAACATCACACATCATGGTCAAAGGCTAACCAACTATAATAATAATGAATAAAAACATCACTGCAGTGTTTACTAATTATTTGTTTTCCATAATTTTAGAAATAGAAGCATAAAAAAAAAATTAGTGAAAATAATAATTAGTGAAATTACTGGGCTAAAGAGTCTTGACATCTTATGACTCTTGAGTAAGAAGCGTTGGTGCAGTGCACCTAGAATTGCGCATAATTGTGAAATTCTGGGTAGCACTGTACTGATTATGGGCAGCGTTATCTCTTAACATCAAGAGAGCGTCTTGCTCGTCTTCTTACTTCTCCACATAAAAAAAAAAAGCTTAAGCTGTAAAAAAAACATGGCTAGGTATTAAACTAGTTGAATATTTTCTTCAACAGTTAATCTATAAATATTAACTGCATCTTCCTTGAAAGAGTCTTGGTTTTCATTAGTTTATTTACATCAACTTTGTTATCACGTATTTTGTTAGTCAAATTAACTTGAAAACAAATAAAAATGTTGATGATACCAGGGGTGGCAAGTTTTGCAATTTACTTAATAAATAGGCGGTATTTTAGCACCACGTTATAACGTGGTTGTGACTAGTAACTTTGGTTAATACTAGCTGCGCCCAGTGGTTTAACCCGCAGTTCTTATGTAGCTTATGTGTTATTCCAGGGTTTAAGCTATCTGTATGCCAAATTTCAGCTCAATCTGTCTACACGTTTAGGCGTAAAGAAGTATCATACACACTCACACAGGCACTCACAAACCTTCGCATTTATAATATTACTAGCTGCGCCCAGCGGTTTTACCCGAATTACTTATGTGACATATATGTTCTTCCAGGGTCTAAGCTATCTATATACGAAATTTCAGCTCAATCGGTTCACCCGTTTAGGCGTGAAAGAGTAACAAACATCCAGACATCCATTCTTACAAACTTTTACGTTTATAGTATTAGTAAGATAGTGTGATTCATAATTATGGGTTAGCCTTTGACCACAATCTCGCGTGATTTTAAACGACAATGCGGTCGTAGATGGTAGCAGACTTAACCTGGAAGACGGGATAAATTCCTCCCTTGCTTGAATGATTTTTTTTTTTTTATGTTATGAAGTAGAAGATGAGCAAGACGCTCTCCTGATGTTAAGAGATAACGGCTGCCCATAATCAGTACAGCGTTACCTAGGACTTCACAATTATGTGAAACTCTAGGAGCACTGCACCAACGCTTCTTACTCAAGAGTCATAAGATGTTAAGACTCTTTAGCCCAGTAATTTCACTAGCTACAGTGCCCTCCTACCGGAGCACAGTGATGAATATATAAGAGAATGGAGATTTTGCATGCTACAGGTGTTAATTTAAAAGATTTCGCAAGCTGTAACACCGTCCTGGCCGATCCTCATCCAGAGGCGGCTGGAATGGTGTTCCAGCTTGCTTTATTGTGCATGAAACGTAGATTGTAATCATAGCTCATAGATTAATTATTGTATATTAATCTTGTCCGATGGGGGTGGCATGATCTATATAGATCAAACCCTCTTTTTTTTCATCAAATAAATAGATTGAAAAAAAAAAATGTTGGTATATAATCTATACTAGGCAGTTTTTGCGCCATGATATCATGGGAATTCAGCTCTTAATGATTATTATGCTAAGTTTTATTGCACTGATTAGCAAAGGCTTCTTAAAATTTGTCTATTACTAGCTTATGCTAGCGGTTTTACCCGCATGGCCTAATCCTTTCTTGGCGGAGGTGTACGTCATAAAACCTATCTGTATTTCAAATTTCAACCCAATCTGTTCAGCGGTTTGAGCTGTGCGCTGATATCACAGTCAGTTAGTCACTCTTTTCTTAAATTTAGATTAAAATTATCAATTTAGCTGTACCCCTTGCCATGTCATTTAGAAAATTACATTTTCCGCGCTTTGCCCAAAAATCTGCCAAAATTTCTTCCAAGCGACCAACGCACTACAAAATACTAACTTTATTCATTAAAATACTTTCAGTAGGTTTCTAGGAGCTTAGATTTATTTAACAAAAAGATAACAGTAACTTTGGAGTATATCATTCATATCCATCAACGTTATAATAACAAACTCTCTGTTTGTCTATATTTAGACACACAAAATAAAACCTCCAAATGGAACCTCTCCAAATATTCTCACACGAAACCTCATTTTCTCCTAGATTTACGTGTTATTTATTTGGTAAGACGTAAATTGAACACCTAAACAAATCGAGTTTTATTTGCTATTTATCTTTTCACGAATTCACCCCCAAAGACTATGGAAATGAAGGAGTAATGGTGTTCTTTTAGTTGTATATTTTGTAAACAAAGGCTTACACCCTTTCATCTTTGCTTTGAAGAAATGCTTTTAAGAAATACTCGTATATAAATAATTTAGGTTACGCAGGAAATACCGCATTTATACTTAAAGGTTTCCGTACATTTTCTTAATACGTTGTTACTTGTACAAATATTATAATAAAACATCCAATATTATTTATAGTTCCACTGCCGTGGCGTGGAGCGGGTTTAAATTAACTAATTGAACTTTTGACCAATAATTATTGAGCTCTTCAAATGAAAAAAAAATGAGCACTGTGATTGGCCAACTTTAGCCCGCTCTTCTCTATTTGGTTCAAAAGAAACGCACCCAAAGGGCACTCTACTCCTCCTTTTTTTGGGGTAACATAGTCAAAACGGAATCAAGAAGAAATCCTAACATAACACATTTTCAAACACAGCATATAAAATTCCGAATTCAAGTTACCAAGTTGCACTTCCTTTTAGAAATGAAACTTTCTATTACACTTTAAAAATATATTCTCCTGCCTTTGTACATTTTTAAAACCGTTTTCAAGCTACATTTTCTAAATATACTTTTACGCGAAATATCATATAGTTGATGTTGCTGACAAGTATTTTATTTATTTTATTTTATTTTATTTTATTCGGAAAACATTACAGTGTAAATATCTTAGTGGGTAAAATATATAAATTTCTAATCACCATTTACAAGTTTTCGCATATTGAAGCTAAGTTACTTGTTTGCTTTATACAATAATAGGTAATAAAGTAGAAGGAAACTACAAGGGAAACCATAGAAGAATACAAAGATATTTTGAAAACGAGTTACAAAAACAGCAGTTACTGAATAATTATAATACAAAAATATATATATTAAATAAAACAGTTAGGGATTCACACTAAGCCAACTTTTTGAAAATAAAGATCTAAGTGTAACATGACATGAGTTAAATAAATCTAAATCTAAATCGGGTGAGTCACCAAGTTTATTTACATGATTCGCTGATCTAACAAAAAATGAATTTTGCCTATAATTAGTCGAGCAATGCGGAACCTTAAGGTAGATTGGCTGTCTAACGGGCCTCGTAGGTACTTTTAAACCAATTTTAGAGAGTAGTTGAGGAGAATCTATTTGAGACTGTGCTATTTTGACTAATAATATTATGTCTGATATTTTACGTCTTTCCTGGAGCGGAAGAATATGATGCCTCCTACATCTAGACTCATAATCTATATCATACTTTTTACATTTAAATTGTAAGTGCCTCATAAACCTACGTTGAATTGATTCCAGCCTATTAATATAAACATCATAAAGTGGATTCCAAATTTGTGAACAATACTCGAGCACGCTACGCACATATGAACAATAAAGGGTTTTAAGGAGTTTAACGCTATTAAATTGAGAACTTGTTCTTAAAATAAATCCCATGGTTTTGCTGGCCTTTTTAGAGATATTGTCAATATGTTTCTCATACGTTAGCTTAGAGTCGTGTATAACACCTAGGTCACGTATTTCATTAACGCATTTAAGCTCTTGGCCTTTAAGGACATATCTATAGTCTAAAATTTTAGTTTTACGAGTAAAAGTCATCGCATAGCATTTATTAACATTAAGGTCTAATTTATTGCGAGAACAATACTCTTCTAACCTATAAAGATCTTGTTGTACAAGTGAATTAAATTAAAAATTTAAAAAACCCCCAACGCAATACGTAATTCACCATTTTTTTGATGGCGGCCATCTTGGATTTTAAATTTTATATAGTGGGCTGTATTCTACTCGTTAAGCCCTTTCATTTGATACCCATATTGAGGGGGTCGTGGAAGAAAAAAATAATCCGCCATTTTGTAGCGGCGGCCATCTTGGACCGATTTCCACCAAACATGGCTAAGAACACTCTCGACTAACTCTACTTTCAAACAAAAAAAACTAAATCAAAATCCGTTCATCCGTTTGGGAGCTACGATGCCACAGACAGACACATACACACACACACACACACACACACACACACACAGACAGACAGACAGACAGACACGTCAAACTTATAACACCCCGTCGTTTTTGCGTCGGGGGTTAAAAAGGGAACAATCGTTGATACTATTAATTTGTTTGAAAATTTTCATATCGTCTGCATACAAGAGAAAGTAGGAGTGCTGAAAACAAGAGTTTATGTCATTAACAAAGATGTTAAAGAGCAGTGGGCCCAGCAGTGACCCTTGGGGGACCCCGGAGGGTATGTAATTCCATCCAGATGAGTAGCCATTTAGCACAATAGCCTGTGATCTATTTTCTATATATGATGTAAACCACCTAAACAAATTCCCGTGGATACCGGAGTAAAAGATTTTCTGTAGGAGTATATTGTGGTCGATACGATCGAACGCTTTACTATAATCTGTAAAAACAGTATCCACTCGCCCTCCTGAATCCATAGCAGCAGTTGTATAGTCTGTGAATAATAAAAGATTTGTTGTTGTGGATCGGTTTCTAAGAAAACCATGTTGTTCAAGGATGAAAGAAGTTGAAAGGACATTATAGATCTGGGTATAAATTAAGCGTTCAAATAATTTCGCAAAGATACATAATTTCGAGATTGGTCTGTAGTTTTTGACATCATTTCTGCTACCGCTTTTATGAATAGGGCTGATAAAAGCTGACTTCCAGATATTAGGTACATGACCTTCTCTTAAGGAACGCGAGAACAATATAGTTAGTGGTTTCGTTAAACTATCTGCACATTTAGTTATAAAAAAAGGTGCTATGCGATCTGGTCCCGCTCCTTTAGAAGTGTCAAGACCCTTGAGCAGTTTGAAAATAGCTGCTGGGATTATTTCGATGTCACTAATAACGTTGTTAGTCGTGCTAGTACAAGGAACTTGGATTCTGGGTTGAGAACTGCAATTAGCCGCGGAGGATAAAAATGTTGACTGAAAATAAGTTGCAAAAAGGCGGCAAGCGTCTTCTCCCGATTCTGACGATTCACCTTCATACGATAGCTTTGAGGGTAGGCTATTGGAACCGCTTCTTGTGGACTTAACAAACGACCAAAACATTTTTGGATTATTAACTATAGATTTTTCACAGTTTTCTAAGTATTTTTTGTAGCAGGCAGCTTCCAATAGTTTGGCTCTTTGGCGAAGCAAAGCAAACGTGTCATAATCAGCTTTATTGCCATATGTGTGGTATTTCTGAAAGAATTTAAATTTTTCTTTTAGCACTTTTTTTAGTGAGGCATTGTACCAAGGCGGGAACGTAGATGTAGTTAAAGTTTTATGGGGTATAAATTTGTCTATGATATAATATAAATGATTATAAAAAACATTAACAGATTCTTCTAAAGGAATATTATACAAGCAATCGCCCCAGTTTATTTCAGACAAATACGACCCAATACTATCATAATCACCTGATTCATAAAAATACTTTAGTCTTGGGCTTTGCTTTAAACGCTCAGAGGTTGCGGTTTGTAAATAAATGCATAAAGATTTGTGATGTACATCTTCGGTTACTAGGGGATCGTCGCATGCAGATACTTGTAGGTCAGTGTTACATAATACTAGGTCTAGAACTCTTTTATTTAAATTTTCACAAAAGTTAAATTGTGTAAGATTGCATTCTGACAACGTATCAAAAAAATAGGACTGTGTTTCACCTATGACTCCCGTGTACTGTGAGTCAACATTATGGGCAGACGTCCAGTTAATATTGCTGAGATTGAAATCACCTAAAACAATAAATAAATCATTGGGGCATGAGTTAATAATAGTAGATAAATTATCTGTAAAATTACGTAGTTGTAAGTTAAAAGAATTGCCAAGATTTTCTTTACATAGATAAATAGTGCAAATATGTAACATTACTGAACTATTATTTTTATTTTTAAGCGAGATGGTCACCCACACGTCTTCAGCAGACGATGACCATTCCGGGCGTCCTACCGCCGTGTACTCACGACGAATACCTACCAGGACCCCCCCGCCATATCTCTCACGAGTGGCGGCATAGTTTCTATCCCTGCGCCACACGGCATATCTATCATCAAAAAGTTCGCTATCACTAATACCGTCAAGCAGCCAAGTTTCTGTTAACGTAATTATATCATACGAATTAGGCAGTAAATTCCTCTTAAAAAGATGTGTTTTTGTGCGTAGCCCTCGAGTATTTTGGTAGTAAATATTAAAATCCTGAGAAACCATTGTTAACAGATAAAAATACATAACTCAAGTGAAACAAATAAATACATTTATGAACAAGTAATAATAGGCTGGTACTAATAGTAATGGGCACAATACTGATAGATATAATATTAAAGGTATAAATAATATTTATGTTAGATTGGTCAGTCTTTGAAGCACTTTTTAATAAATTTACTATAATATTTTTATGTCTAATAGAGTGATTAAATAGGTTAAATTTGTAAAAACTTGTCAAATTGCAGCAAAATAGAAGTTTAGCAATATTTATTAAAAATATGGTAGGATTAAAATAAAGAGGTATCACCGCTAAACTTGCAACGCGCATAATAAAGTAAGAGGCAATAATTATACAACCGATTATCGTCCCTACGGCTCTGCGCGCGCATGCAATAATGTGCATTAAGTGACTGCAAGCGCAAGCGCGCGCTGGCGTTATTCGCATACAATAATATACACTTACTTGAATTATCACTTGGTTGACTTCCCCGCTCACTGCAACACTGACACACCGATAACGTAAACAAAGGATTTTGGCTTTGCATGCGTTTCCCAAACTGTTGAGTTTTAACATATCGTTATATTTAAAGAAATATAATAATAATTTATCAATGAAGATTAAGCTATTTTTAAGAGATCGTTTTCGCACTTTATAAAAAAGATAGGGGAAGAATCAGATTTCCTGGCCATGATTTTGCAATGCTTCACCCAGATGAACTGGAAGTTCTTCTCTTTCGCTAGTGATCTTGCTTTGTTTAGCAGGGTTTTGTTGCGTTGTGTCAGATGATCATTGACGTAGAATTTTCCCGGCGCATTATAACCCAAGTTAGATAAGTTGAGCAGCTTACATTTTCGCGCTGAAGCTACCAATTCTTCCTTGGTATAACGGTTATTGAACGCGATCACTATAGGTTTCTCTACGTTGGGTACCCTAGTTGGTATGCGCGATATATAATTTATATCTTCTTTTCTGAAGGTGAAGTTGCAAATCTGCCCAACTTTGCTAGCAATCTCATACAGGTTTTCGCTATTCTTCTGGGGAATACCTCTAATTTCTACATTATTGGCTCTTGCCCATTGGTCCCTGTCGTGCAATTCGAGATGAAGTTTCGCAATTTCTGCCTGCAAAGCTGGAACCTCTGTTGCTACCTTCTCTACCTTCTTTATACGAGAATCTAGGGCTTGGACTGTTCCCGAAAAATTTGCGATGAGCTGATGTGCCATTTCTTGGGACTCCTTCATATTATTCATCTCAGCTTTAATTAGCTTAATATCTTCCACCAATGATGATAAAGGCGCCAGACGCAACATTACTGTGTTTAGTTGTTCTTGTATTTTGTCTAGTTGACCAGGCGATATCACGGTGGGAGATGGTAATGGGCTGGATTTGCATTTGGGGCACCGCCAAGAATTCTTCCTTTCTCCCAGTTTCCGATAGCCCGCCTCCGTGATTCCAGAGCACTGGAAATCATAGCGCTGTTTGCAGATGCTACACAAGGTTCCCTCGGTATGTTGTTGGTCACAGCTAGCACACGTAAACATTGTGAAAAAAGTTTGAGAAATGTTGGAATGAATGAAGCAAACAAGCGTGTGTTCTCTAAGAGTGCCGGACGGCAATTGACGGCAATTGGTATGCTATAATATAGTTATGTTATTCTTAACTTACAGCTACCTATATTTACTAGATGCACGAGTTGAAGTATCGATACTTTCCCATTTACTCTTACATATGCATTATAATATACATTCATACCTATAATAGCGCCTGGTTTCCCTTAGGACACTGACTATGTGCCTCCATTTAGAACGATCCTGACACATCAGTGTAGGAAAAGTTTTCGCCTGGACGCTACTGTGTTTTGCGCAAGGCACTTGAAACTTTGGATCCCGGCTGTTTCCTATAAGATACTAGCAAACCCGGCGAACTCCGTTTCGCCACCAGATGGTTTCCTGAAAAATTCCTGAATTTTCTTTGCTATAAACCTCACGGAGCCCGAGACCTTTCCAACGAATGCAAAACCGTGGAAATCGGTTCGTGCGTTCTGAGTTCTGGAGTTATAGCGTCAGGGAGGAAAACCCGACTTATTTTTATATAGTAGATAGACCCATTTCATAAACGTATATCATATTTTTATACAAAAATATGAAATTTCAATATAAAAATACGTAAATAAAAATGATTTTTTAAATACTGCCTAAAACGTTTCGAACTGTCATCTGACAGCGTGTGACGTCATACCACTGGCTGGTCCTTACGCTTCCTATGAAATGTTCCTGATTTCGACAAATTTTAATTATTCATAACTTAAAAACCACTAAACCGATTTTGATGCAACTTATGCTGTGCCCTTAGTTGGAGCATACTTAAACCAAAAATAAAGTCAATAACCAAAATGAACCTTATATTTTCAGAGAGACATTTTAGTTATTGACTTTATTTTTGGTTTAGGTATGGACCAACTAAGGGCACAGTATAAGTTGCATCAAAATCGGTTCAGTGGTTTTTATGTTATGAATAATTAAAATTTGTCGAAATCAGGAACATTTCATAGGAAGCGTAAGGACCAGCCAGTGGTATGACGTCACGCGCTCTGATTGGCGTTCGCATTCGCGTAATAATAAGTAATTTTTTTTTAAATTAAAATTGATTTTATTCAATTTTGGCTTGTAAATAGATCCTTAAAATGTGATTTTAGGTTTTTAAATACTGTCTTTTATGTGAAAAACATAACTTTATATCAATTCGTAACATGTGTCAACATATTGAACCCTATTTAACCTCAAATTCACGATCCACATAATTTACACAGTTCAACTTACCACCTTAAAGACAAATGCCTGCTGTTGAAATTTAATAAAAATTTGCCCAAGAACACGCTTTTTTTTTGTATTCATCCAAGGAGAGCCATTGGCTACTACGTTGCCAGTATTAATTCGAAATAAGGTTGCAATAAAACTTATCAATATCCTCCGCGCCGACACGGCCATTACCACCTTAAAGACAAATGCCTGCTGTTGACATTTGCCCAATACGCGCGTGGTTTGCAATTGAATAACTTATTTTTTTTACTTTTTTTCATTTCTTTTGAAATTTTTCCTGAATTTTCTTTGCTATAAACCTCGCGGAGCCCGAGACCTTTCCAACGAATGCAAAACCGTGGAAATCGGTTCGTGCGTTCTGGAGTTATAGCGTCAGGGAGGAAAACCCGACTTATTTTTATATAGTAGATATAGAAAGCAGACTTTAAGATATATTGCAGGCCCTGTCCCGGCGACCTGAAACTGCAGCATATATGTAGGTTGGCCTATCAAGCTATAATTGTGTACTTAACTCTGACAGTGTAAGTAGGGTAACCTGTTCTGTTGGAGTATATAAACACCAATTATAATATTATTCTTTAGACCTATGTACATGCTCCCAGGTCTGCTAATAGTAGCAGGACATTAAACTTACTGTTCGTTCTTCCATCAGGTCTTCTATGGACGTCCCCCGAGTTGCTCCGAATGTCGGAGCCTCCTCCCGACGGTACTCAGAAAGGCGACGTCTACTCCTTTGGTATCATCATGCATGAGATCGTCAATCGACAGGGAGCGTTCTGGCTTGGACCTGGTATCGATCTGCCACCTAAAGGTTAGTAAAATTTAAGCTTATATTATGTTCTATAAATATTTTTTTTATTTCATTAAATAAGCCAAAATCCTTATACGATAATTAATTATAAGGTAATATTATATTGATGAAATGCTATCAATTTGTTTGGCTCAAATGAACTACATTGAATCACTGATTTTAGTTTAACGATTAATGTGATTACTCGGTGAATTGCTTTAAATTTGGTAAAACTTAATTTATTCGCTTATTCAAAACAAACTCGATTTTATCCAATAAATAACTTTTATTTTAAAATTTAAATAAAATTTTATTAGTGGACCCGAGTGCACTTTGTAACGCCTAACCGAGAATTATCATTATTTTTCTACTTTAATATGCATGAATTTTACATATAATCGAATCACTCAATCTATTAAAGATAACCGCATCAAAATCCGTTGAATATCAGTATCCGTTTTAAAGATTTAACTACAGACAGACAAACGGCGGAGGCGACTTTGTTTTATACTATTTAATGATTTTTAACTTATTTTTTCTCTTCTAGAAATAATCTCAGCAGTAGTATCAAGCGGCCTCAGGCCGAACACGTCCCACCACCGCTCGTGCGAAGTGGATGACGCTACGGAACTCATGCGCAGATGTTGGGCGGAGGAGCCGACTGAACGACCTGACTTCGCACACCTGAAGGGCGCCGTCCGCCGGCTCAACAAGTAATTAGTGTACATATACTTTGGATACTGGTTCTTCTGTTTTGTTTGCATGTTTTTCTGTGGCACTTCACAACGCAATTCGGTTGTTCGCGTTTTCGCAATTTTATACTAAATATACTGTATAAGATCGCATCAGAAATGAGGTGATTCGGCAGAGAACCAGAGTTACCGACATATTCGAAATGATTAGCAAGCTGAAGTGGTCACATTTGCCGCAGAACCGATAACCGATAGAGTAGGCGTGTTCTAGAGTGGAGACCGCGTCTCGGCAACCGTAGTGTAGGGCGTCCTTGGCCGAGATGGGGTGATGGATGATGATGATGATGAGAATATCCCTACGTTTGACCACATCCCACTTGATGGAAAAACAGATGCATGTAAGATGCCTAGCTCATATTCACTCGTGCCTTGTAAATTCCCAAGTTGTATATTTCGGGAAACACGGATGACAGCAATGTGTTCCAAATGCGACCAGTTCTTATTAAGAAAGTTGAAGCAAAACAGAAATATTTATTTGCCACAATACCTAAGTTACAAGATTTCTAGTGTTCCCGATCTAGGGCACGCATTAATCGCAAGAAACCTTATTTATCGAGGATTCGGTATATTCGCATTGAAGTTTGAATTAGGTTGAGAATTCGAAATAATAGGTTATGTAAATATTAGGTATTACAAAAGAAAGCCTATTATAAATTTAGCCAATACATGAAAGACAAAGATGCCTGGAAACCTCTGCAACCAGCCGTAAATAAATTATGTAACCAAGATAAATATGTAAACACATATTTATTTAAAAAGAACAATCCCTATGAGTTTCTTGCTCCTTCTTCTCATAGATGTGAATGAGCGGTAGAGTAAGTATAATAAAATAAAATTGATTTGCAAAAGTGCTCCATTGTAGCTTATTTGAATAAATGAATTTTGAGTTTGAGATATATACCAATAGATCCACTTCTCGCCGCCCTATTTGGATGAATAGGACAAATAAGCGAACAAGAATAGTGACGTGAAGTGCCACCATAATATTTGTCTAATAGGCCTGCCCTACGCAATCAGATGAGCACAAGACTACCCGCCAGACTCTTGCATGATAAGCGATAACAGCTACCCATTATAATTGCAATGAAACTCTGTACCTACCATGTATGAACTAGTAAATAACTGGAAACTGTTATTTTTTATCACGACTCTCCTACAGAATCGTACAAAATGGTTTTCGTGGGTAAAATCGCGATATGTAGCTAGTATTATCATAAATCGAAGTCTTAACGCCTTATAAAATAAACACACATTTAATAACATGTTTAACTTCAAAGGAAATTAATACATAAATCGCTAATAATTAATTATCTTTCATATTCCAATTTATATTTTTATCACCCTCAATGGCTTGAAAATTAAGCTATCAAGGCAATAATTTAACATGTTAAATTCTATGTAAGATCAACATAATTATGATTGCTTTGAACTTCCATGTCAATAGATTTTAATGATGGAATTTCTCATTAAACATAATGAAAATGGATCTAAACAGAATTTCAGTAGCAGTAAAACGTCAAAATGTGTAGTGTGTGTCGGTTTGTTACTTTTTCACACTCATACGGTTCAATCATTGAGCTGAATTTCCTTAACTTTGATCTTAAAATAACATAATAACATTAGGGCACTTCTCCGTGGCCAGAAACGTCAAAATTTAGTAATGAGTATTATTTAATAAGCTTTTGGGTAGTGACGTGCTATGCAGCTCCTACATTAAAGAAAGAAAGAAAAAAGCATTTATTGCCAATCATTACAAAGAACACAACAGTAAGAGAGAAGTTACAATTTACATTAATACAAAAAATACAAGTCTTGGTAAAAAGATTGTTATTTTTTGGTAAGTCATAATTATTTTCTTGTCTAAAAAGACATCATTAATTGCATAATAACAGCTTTCATTTTAAAATTAATCTTATTTACACAAATCACCTTTTGAAATATTACGTTTCAGATCTAAAGTTTGCTTTCAAATAAATATTAAAATATTTTGATTTACAATTATTTATGGAATTTTTAAACAACGTTTTTACAAAGGTCTTGTTAAATTATTTTTCTTTTAACTTCAAAGATAAATAATATTGCGTTTTTGTGGAGGATAAGCCTTAAGGAATATCGTTCTTTATATTTGAAATCATGTCTTTTTCTTAACAAATCTTTTGCAATTTCCTTTTGATACAATTATGCTATCTAATACAAACGTAATAATATATTATTATTAATGCTAGTCGAGTTTATCTTGTTTACATTATCCTTGCAAAAAATTGTAATTTGCAAACAGTAATAATGTTAATTTTATTAATCGGGACTAATCGCATAATTATTTTGATCTTATTTAACAAAAACACTACAAAATCAACTTCGACGTTTTGGCTCAGTTACATGAGTCGTGGTCACGAGAAAACAGTAACTTAAAAAGGTCATACTAAGCAAAGACTACTCATTGCTGGCATTTAATTTATTCTCAATTTTTCCCTTACTATCATTTTTATTTCTAAAAACTAAATAGCCCAGAAAAGTTACCTTTGGTTCAAGATGTTTAAATGGTAAAAGACGAAAGAACACCAATAAATGATTCTTCATTAGGTCTTTTGGCTATCAAAATCTTGCCTTACTGAATTACGTTTTTTTTATTTATTTTTTACGCAAAGAAGTAAGAAGAGCAAGACACTCTTCTAATGTTAAGAGATAAGGCTGCCCATTATAATCATTACATTGTGAAATTCTAGACGTACTGCACCAACGCTTCTACCGGAACACGCCCGCAATGACTGTTTAACGGTGATAATATCTTTATTTTCACTAACATTGTTTTATTTTGTTCGCAGGACCCAAGAAAGTAGTAATATTTTAGATAATTTACTATCCCGTATGGAGCAGTATGCCAATAATTTAGAGTACCTCGTCAGTGAACGTACCCAAGATTATTTAGAGGAAAAGAAGAAATGTGAAGAGCTCCTTTACCAGTTATTGCCTAAGTAAGTATTTTAACTTTTTAACGTTTTTGATACTGTTTTATATTTAAACTTTTTTGCATAGTATTAAGATAAATGCGACTAAGACTTCACTGTCTGTCCGTCCGTCTATCACCAAGCTGTACCTATCCCATGAACCGAGATAGTTACAATCGAAATTTTCACATAAATAATTTATTTTATTATTCAGCGGGGCAATGCCGGCAGCATTCTTGCCACCTTTCTCTCCTCCACCTGCTTATTAGATTAAGTTTTGTGGTTAGTTTTAGTTTTTAAGTTTTTACCTATAAAGTTTTTTAGTTATTAAGTTATTATATATAGTCCAATAAAAAGATATGATATGAATAATTAAAAAAAAAACTTATATTATAAAAATCGTATACATCAATCGATTTAGTAGATTCATCGGTAAAACATTAGGAAAAAAATAAAAAGGATAAGTTTTGTACATAATCAAAGTTCATTTTTACAAGCTTTATATTACTTTCACCTGTCTGTTGTCTGTCTGTCTGTCTGTAATCAAATCTTGCGAGTTTAATTTGACCCACTTCCCGGTTTCCAATTGAGCTGAAAATTTGCATGCGTGTGTAAATCGGATGACAATGCAATATTTTTATGACATCGAGCTGATCTGATGATGGAGCTGGAAGGTGGCCATAGGAACTTTGTCATAAAACAATGCAACCCCATCGAGTTTGGGCTCATTTGATTCGTCTTGACTAGTACTTTATGATGCAAGATAATAATAATAAATAAAGCTTGTTTTTAAAAAGTATTTTTAAAATTTCACTTGTTAATTAATTCATCTATCAATTGATGATCAATCAATCCGTGTAAAGGGAAAATTAGGAATTGAATAATTTTATAATAGGTTAACTTTAATTAATATTACAATTTGTTTCCAAACTAATTAACAAATTCATGTCGAAACACTGTTATAAATTTATTCATCTTCAAAGTAATCCTTAATACTTCGTAAGTCTTTAAATGGTCTAAAGTTTAAAGTAATCTTTGAGATTTTCTAACTTTACTGTTTTCTATTAATTGAATTCGTTTCAAAGGAAACTCATGGTCATAATATTTGATAACACAAATTGGTTCAATTGATGAGCCACAAATAAAATGCTTAATTCAATTTTAAATATCTAATAAATCAAATTTAATATGAAAAATAACTTTACTTTTATACGTCAGAATTTTTGGTTCATTCCTAACCTAACTGGAAAACGTTACCCGGTTTTGTAAGGAATTGAAAAAAAAAAGATTATTTTGATTCCTTACATAACCCGATTGCAATATATCAGTCCAGTGGGTAGTAACTAGCCACGGCCGAAGCCTACCACCATTACAGCGAGTAGAAAACCGCACATAACTAATTAAAGTCATTGATGAGATTCAGAATTACATCTTTACCACATAACCTCTGACTTGTCATGTTGTTTGTCACTCTTGTCATTGGCGCTAATTAAGTCGTCCACACATCGCTAAAAAACCCTTTGTTTGGTGTGTATCTTTACATAGTACTTCCTACCCCAGGTCAGTAGCATCCCAACTCATCAATGGTCAGTCAGTGGTAGCAGAAACGTTCGAGCAAGTGACGATCTACTTCTCAGACATAGTCGGCTTCACAGCTTTATCCGCGTCATCCACACCCATGCAAGTTGTTGATCTGCTGAACGACTTGTATACCTGCTTCGATTCTATTGTGGAGAATTATGATGTTTATAAGGTAAGTTTTATACCATTCCACTGTATTATAAAACCAATGTCCCACAGACGCAGTGGTCGCGATAATTATTCGAACGGAGTTTTAATGTTCAAATTTGTACGCGCCCTGACATATACCTATACTGCCCTGAAACCCCTCAAACGGTTGTATTTAACGGTTATTTCTTAATTAAATATTCCGCCATAATATTACTCACAATGTAATTTAAAAAATAATAAATAAAACACAAAAAAACATTTATTTAAATAAAAAAAAACCTTTTAGTGCGTCTTATAAGCTGCAGGGCAGTATATACAGGCACAGTCAGGAAAAACACAAAGACGCCGACTGCTTTTCCGCGCCTTCCCTTGATAAAAGTTCGTATGTGAGTATGTAAGTTTGATGTCCTTGCACACAAAACAAAAAAAGTTCAATCATTTAATCTGAAATTTGGTATGTAGGTAGCCTAAGCTATGGAATAACACCTTATGCTTCTTTTATTCCAATTTTTCTACATGATATGGATGAAACTATAGTTAACCAATAAAATTTTATCTTAGTACCGCCATTTTACCCGCGGAAAGTTCCCTGTGTTTGCGATGTTATGTTATAAAACTTTGTTCTACAACTGTTACTATATTGGCTTTGCGTTGATAAATAACAAACATCCGCCACATTCAAACTTTCATATCTTCATCCATATATAAATATTATATCAGTGAGACATTTTTTATCGACTTCGCCAAAGGGTGGAAATCGAAGGTTGAAATTTATTTTTTTGTATGTTCATCGATTACCCGAAGATCTTCACCTATATACAAAATTGTTATTTTTTTCATTTAAAGGTATATACTTTACCTGTATTTTTAAATATCCTTTAAGTTTTATCAGTTCAGTGGTTTTCAAGTTAAGAAATCATGCGTTTTGCCATTGTTTAATAACAACGAGCTTGAAACTGAAATATATGTACAAAAGACATGTCTTTTATGGGGATTAAAATGTTTACTTATCTTATAGGTGGAAACAATAGGCGACGCATACATGGTAGTGTCAGGGCTTCCCGAACGCAACGGCACTCGTCACGCGTGCGAGGTGGCTCGGATGGCGCTCGCTCTACTCGACGCTGTCAGGCGATTCAGGATCCGGCACCGGCCGCATGATCAGTTGAAGTTGAGGATTGGATTACATTCTGGTAAGATACGACACTATAGATTAGAAATGTTCTTATGTCTTTTCCTTTACTCGATGCTGTCAGATGATTCAGGATCCGGCACCGGCCGCATGACCAGTTGAAACTGAGGATTGGGTTGCATTCTGGTAAGTTTCAATGTACCTATTAGGAATGTTTTATAATATTACTCGCTTTACTCGACGCTGTCAGGCGATTCAGGATCCGGCACCGGCCGCATGATCAGTTGAATCTGAGTTTTTAGTTTAGACCAAAAGATTGGATTGTATTCTGGTAAGTTCTCTCTTGTGTTTGTCAGTGGTCGTTTTTGCTCTTTTGTTTGGATTTTTCCGATGGATGGAGTGATGTGGTGCAATTTTTGTCCATTAATGGAATTGCGAGAGCACTGGGTCCAATATTCATCAGTTCTTGATGTCTGAATAGTGAGTTAAAGAATCGCCTCAGGCTCTCTTCCCTTCAACCAGACCCTGCACGACGGAAAGACTCTCCGTATGCTCTTTCTCAAAGATTTGACCGAAGTTTTTCAAAATTCTGGTAAGTTATAATATAATAAATTATGAAGCAGAAAATTTGTCAAAGATTCTTTGATTAATTATTTTGCAGTATTGTAACTTAAGTAAACATAAAAAACTCGTAAAATTGCCAGACATTTAATTGAAAATAAGGCCTTCTTGACCATTTTTCATCTCAAAGAACACTTTTGAAAGGACGGTGAACTGGAATCGTTAATCTTTTAATGTAGAACCTGACTTGTAGAAGAGCGTTTTATAAGTCCACTTTAAATGGATTTAAAAATATACACAAAAGATCACGAGGGTTATAATTTTTTTTATTAACATTATTTAGCAGTTTTGTTAGCGATTGACCACGATAAATCCCTTCATGGCTTCACTGAATATCATGCCGGAACAAGGTCATAATAACCGCTTGGCGAGACGGTTTAGTCTAGTGGTAACTAGCCGAAACCTACCACCTATAAAGCGAGTGTTAGAGACCAGAATTAGATTATTATTTGCGCCACATCCGCATTGTCTTCACATTTTATGACTCTTGAGTAAGAAACGTTGGTTCTGTGTGCCCAGAATTTTACATCATTGTGTAATTATGAATAGCTCTGTGCTGAGTATGGGCAGCGTTATCTCAAACCAACAGGAGAGCGTCTTGCTCGTCTTCTTACTTCTTTGCATAAAAACATAATAATAAAGTATTTGTAAATATTATATTTCCATCCAAAATTAACATGAAACACAGCGGAATTTTCGCATTGCATTCAGAATAAAGAGCACAAAGCTTCATAGCGTACTCACAAATGCCAACAAAACAGTTGCGGTTACATCCTACATTTCGAGGGTAATGAATGGGCTCGGAACTTAAAATGCAAGCCCCAAATGAACGCTGAAATATGTAACGTAAGAGTTTTCGTATACGAGTTTACGAGTTACGTATAAATATGAAAAATGTAACTGGACAATTATGACTAGGTACTTATATCGTTTACTGTGATAAAATTAAATATTAATTTAATATAAAATCTTGCGTCGGTCATAAAGTACATAATATTATGTTCGATGAAGAAAAATCGATAGGACAATAATTGGTTGAGTGGAATTCATTGCGAAACACCCTTTGTCGATTGATCGATACACTATTTATTTATGTTTTAATCGATGGATTCTTTGAATGTTCAAAAGCACTTTTGTACAAAAAACATTAAAAAATTCGCACAAGTCTAATCACCCGATCGCATCTGTACGAACCTAAAAATCGTTTTTGTGGCATTATAATGTCGTATTGTGTATTTTATTATTATAAAAACAAAGTAAAAGTACCGAGTGCGAAGACTCTATCCGTAATATAGCGCTGAGCGGAAAATTCTTGAACAAATAGACTGAAATCGTGTTGAATCCAGGCAAAAATTCCATTTCATCTTCAAACATTTTTCTATCATTTACATAAAGATCCGCTTCGCTGACTAACATTTTACTTGTTTGAGCGCGTAAGTGAAACCTGCGACTTTATTCGTCTTTTATTATTTTCCAATAATACTTATGGGAGGTTATTAGTTACTATTTTAACTATAAAGTTAAAACAATCACCACACACACACACACACACACACACTTGCTTCTCGCGTCTGTCTGTCCCTATATTATATCTTTAAAACTACGCAACGGATTTTGATGCGGTTTTCATTAATAGATAGAGTGATTCAAGAGTAAGGTTTATGAGTATAATATGTATAATACGTGCCAAATATAATAGAGAAACCAACGAAAGAGAAACATTAATAATTTTCTATTGAGCGCGACGAAATTCGCGCCGGTCCACTAGTTTTTATTAAACAACACTTCAACACTATGATCTATCACTACGGGCAATAACAATTCTCGGCTCGTTTCCGCTCCGCGATATGTTACTATTGAGGATGCTACGCGTTTTTGGCATATGTATTTCTTTACATCGTAATGAGCACTCATCATCACCATCATCTTCATCAGCCTTCAATTGCCCCTTTCTGGGCATAGGCCACCCTTTGATTATGCCATTTTCTCCTATCCCTTACTGTTCGATAAAGAGCACTAGTAACTGCAAAACATTCTTTTCTTCTCTACTTTCTCTCATGAAATTTTATACTCAAATTAAAACGAAAACCTTGTTAATACGAGCATGAAAAACCTTGCGGTTACGAGTTGTGCTCGGAGAAACAATTTGCTGTAATAGGTCGTATGTTTGAAGGTAAACTAACATCGTGTACCCTTTGTTGCGGTGTACGCCAGGGGCACAGTTTTGGTCTTGAGTTTTTTAAAGTTTTTATAAATTTAATAGGTTGTATTATGTATTTTATATCTAAGAAAATTATCAATGTACCAACGTACGTGGATATATAATACTTACTATTTACAAAAAATAGTGACGTGGAAATTATTATAACATTTTAAACTTCCGCGATTTAAACTCATATCAATTATACCTTAGGTACGCGATAAGTCCCTACTAATATAGTTAATATGGAATGTATTGTAATCAATATTATATTTCCAAATCAAATTCTCAAAAAATCTTCCAAAAATTCTCTGTTCAGCGGTTTTAGCTGCGTAGTTATAAATCAGTCAATCACGCTTTTTTTTATCTTTACAATTCTTTTAGAAAAATCTTTTTTTGTCGTAAATTTACTGTAGCTATGGTTAAGTTTTTTTTTTCAAACGCTACACTATAATGTTTAATAATATTTTAGCATATAAGACTCATAGAAATTCTACTAAAAAGAACACGTTTTATAAGAACGTGCGTGCACTACTTATAATTCTAAAATTTCCATTACGTAGAAAAATATCATGAACAAGCTTTATGTTTTGTAAAAATGTAAGTGTTTTAAGAGCAATGTTATTTCTACGGAACGAATTTTTCCTTACATTGTAATCTTTTTATTCTGATAATTTTATGATGAAGATCAGTACAAAAACATACTTTCATTGTTCATGTATATTTTTCTGGCGTGCTCTTATTATCTTGTTGTTAGTATCAAAAAGCATATTATTATAATAGGTATTATAATTATAGTTCGTTTAAATAGAATGGATCGTGATTGCTTGAACAACCTGGATGAGAAAGTACGAAGGGAAGGTCTTTGCTCAGCAGTGCGACGACATGATGTGTCGATAGTAATGATGATGATGTTTAAATTAAGATATAAAATGTAGTTTTCAAATGGATTTTCAGCTTATGGTAAACCATAGAATTGATGATATCCGTTCAATTAAGTTAGCCTTTTATGTAGTTCTTCCCCAAGCAGATAGCGGGTGCCCTAGGGGTTTTTTATTCAAAGAATGAGCAACGCTAATTGGCGTTATCGCGTACGACAGGTTTGTATAAGTACGAATGGTAGAATTATGGTTTATACTCCAACCTATGTAGCCAGGCTGTGTTACCGTCTGGCTACATATACAGAATGCACCAACGTGTCTTCCGTAAGACTTCTGTAACGGTAACACTCAGTTAAGAATAGTAGAGATACCACACGAGTATAGTGAGTTACCACACTGGGTTTTATTGCTTTTGAACCCAAGGTCTCTGGATTTCAAGGAAGCACGACCAAACCATGGACTCAATTTTAACATTCAATTATCTTTCTCCTAGGTCCTTGCGTAGCAGGAGTGGTCGGCCTCAAGATGCCTCGCTACTGCCTGTTCGGAGACACGGTGAACACAGCCTCCCGGATGGAGTCCAACGGGGAAGCTCTGAAAATCCACGTCTCCCCAGACACTAAGGCCCTGCTGGACACGTTTGGGACCTTTCAGCTGGAGTGCCGTGGGGAAGTTGCTATGAAGGTATGGAATATTTAGTTATTATTTTTCTTAAATTTATGTACGAGATAAAGTTAAAAGGTTCATTATCTAAAATTATTCTTGCTTTTCGATTTTTGTATATTTTGGATTCGGATAAGTAATTCAGCCAACTAAAACTTTTGTGGCATCATTTGAAGCTTATGCTCAGCAGTGAATATTTTGATGAAATTTTAGATAGGTAAATAAGATAGGTTTATGTAAATAAAAAATGTAGCGCCAAATGCAGTATTGTCAAACTGCAGTCAAAATTTGTTGATTCAGCCAAATTTCAGCCGAATATTAACTATTCAAAAGCGCGAAAGAGTAAAACATATAGCACATGTTCAACTCTTAAATAATATTTCTAACTTTAGCATTAGATTAGCCTTGTGCTGAATCATTAACAAATGTAAATTAACAATAATATCATTGTTACAGGGTAAAGGAATTCTAGTCACATACTGGTTGTTAGGCGAGAAAGTAGATCCTAATGCACCAAAAGATAAACACCCTCTCATCAAAACGCAAACTCTCTCCACCGAGAGTGGATCACTTTCCCACCTCACCCCATTCAGGCAGAGGTTAGACCACAGTTCACGATCTTCTAGCAGAAGAGGCTCAGGAATATTCCTACAGAAGACAGACGTTAACAAACTAGAAAGGGAAGCCCAACCTTTACTGCAGAACTTGTGCATGCAAAGACAGCAATCAGATCCTGTAGAGCCCATAGCAAATGGTGTCACAGACAACGAAGAATTAGACAAACTCAGCATTACACTAAACGTAAACTCCCTAAATCACAACCAAGGACAACCTCGGGTTAAACTGAAGGAGCAGAATTCTTTAAATCATAAGATAGGGAATAATAATTGGATATCTAAACTACCTTCAGCCAGTTCCTTCGATAATGGTACGAAGAAAGGTAGTGAGAGGTTAAAAGATTACAGTAGTGTGCCACTTTTGTCTAAAGGTGATACTTCGAATGATTCTATTGTTTGACGTGGGTCATACACTTAGTAGCCTGGTCAGGCCTGTTACATACATACAGGTAAGTTCTTGGTAAAGTGTAAAAGAGCGCTTTGGCACTTCATCCAGCATACGAATCAATAAATGATGGATCGAGGAGAGATTTGGAGTAGATGTAGTGCTGAAATGTCCTAAAGATGGCGTATTTTGAATGCCAAGACTTAGTTTGAATTGCAGTGACATAAGGTCAGATGGTTTTACTTAATACTAAACACCAAAGGTTGGTTGGAAGAAAATACTAGCAAGCATTACGTGAAAATAATATGTTCTATGAAAGGGTTTTATGCACATTAGTATAATAAAAATTATTGCTGTCTAACATTTTCTGAGATAATAAATAAAATTTTCTATAGCCCTTATTAATTAGAACTATGCGCAGTATTGGAACGAGCCATATAAGCGCTATAAGACTAACTAGTTAAAGACTTGTGTCATGTCATCCCCCTGTTTAAGACTTAGTGTGAGCTTTTCTTAATTTTGTGATCCAAGAGAGTTGTAACTTTTCGAATTATGCATTTTTGTACTTCTGTCAAAGTTTAGATTAATGGAGGAGTGTTCATACCTATCGATATTATAGCGTAGTCAATACAAACGCCTGACAAAATAATAATAATTATGCCAAGCGGTCATTAAGACCGTGTTCCGGCATGATGTTCAGTGAAGCCAGGAAGGGATTTGTCCCGCCTTCTAGGTTTAGTCTGCCACTACCTACCCTCGTCTGTTTTATCGGTTCTTTCATTATTTTCTATGTCGTTTCTTAAATCATTCATTCTTCTTCTCTTGATAAATGTGAACACTTCTCAAAAATGCGCTGACCAAAATATTTGTATCATAGCGATATATTAAATTAATAGTTATGATTTACAGCACTTTCTTTTGGCACTACCCAGAATTTAGCAGGTAAGTAAATCTATGTAATTTAAAATGTCGTTGATTACTACAATGCAGTATGACATAGTTTAATTTATTTTGTAAAAGAGAATAATATATAGAAATGCTGAAAGTATGGTGATTTTTTATAAAAATAAATATTTTGGTCAAAACATAAATCGCGCGCTTAACTAAATACTGTCGTAACTAAAAGAAGTAAGTTTTTGAATCAAACTTTAAATAAGTAAAAAAAACTTGAAAAGTGATTCAAGAAGGTGTAAAAACTTGCTATTTTTGAGTTAGTTCAGTATTTATTTTGTGTGGGCGATATTGTAATAATATATTATGTGTAAATAAATAAAGACTTAAAAGTCAAGTTTTTCGATGTTAAAATAGGAGTCTCAACTTGAGATAGTGCTCATTCTAATTGACGGGTTACAAAAAGTTATAGTAATAATTAAGAGAGGACATTTAAAAATAATGATAAAAATACATAATAATAATTTTTCCCGTAAATTCTTAAATTTTTATCATTATTTGTCTGTCTGTCTGTCTGTCTGTAATCAAATCTTGCAAGTTTGATTTGACCCACTTCCCGGTTTCCAATTGAGCTGAAAATTTGCATGCGTGTGTAAATCGGGTGACAATGCAATATTATTATGACATGGAGCTGATCTGATGATGGAGCTGGAAGGTGGCTATAGGAACTCTGTAATTAAACAACGCAACCCCATCGAGTTTGGGCTCATTTGATTCGTCTTGACGAGTACTATATGATGCAAGATGGTAATGATAATTAAAGCTTGTTTTTGAAGTATTTTTAAAATTTCACTTGTTTTTCAATTACTTTACTTTATAATATTATATTCCCAATTAATCAGGTGATGTGTTTATATAACAAGCCAGCTCTACTTGTAGTTCACTTTGCGTTAATGTCAAATTCTGAAACCAAAAAAATGACAAAACCACCTTTGAATGAGAATTGGCACTGCGCGCGAATTTCAAGCAAAGTTTTCATATAATTGTTAGATTCTTTAATATTAACCCTGCACATACTATGCGACTGCGCCCCCCTCATGTTCAACAGAAGTATCCACCTGGGGCGACACATTATGCTCCCAGAAGAGATACAACAAGTCACTCCCCGAAACATCTGGAACTTCCTGGAGGCAACGGGATTAAGCAGTGACTTGTAACTCATCTGGCCTGTCACAAAAGATCAGAAATGGTCGAAGCGGCTTAAGGTCCTTTTGAAGTTCTCCAAATAATAATTTAACCCTCTTAATTATTACTGCACTTTTTGTAACTAATATATTATATTGTGACATTCCTGAAAGCTATGTATTCTGCATAAGAGTAGTTTATGTAATTTCAAAGAAAAAAAATACTTTTAAATAATAAGAAAATGTTGTCTTAAATATCTCTTCTTAGAAGTGAATGTAGAAAAAATAACCAAGATCCAATGTATTTATTGACAGATACACACACACACATGGGCTAAAGATTATAATATATGTAACCAATTCTAAAGTAAAATTAAAAAAAAAACATTTCTATCTCAACGTTTCGCTATTCCTTAAACACGGTGTCCTCTGTCATTGGATATTTTGGATCTTTGAAAAAAAGTGTCAAAAAATGTTAAAGAACTTTTAAAAGTCCTAAGACTGTTTATGTTACTTGAAAACTCATGAACAATTAAATTTGTAAATTGATGTACTTAATTTTATTTAAGCAATGAGACTAGTTGTATATATGTGTCGTAAGTGTTTAATTTATTGTAAATAACAAGTTGTTGTGATTTTAGAAGGTGTAATAGATGGTTACCAGAAATTAAATGTTTCAGAAACGTTATAGCAAATAAAAAAGAGTGAGAATTAATATCTGCTTTTCATTTTACCCTTTATTTTAACTGATGAGGAAAAATAACGACTAAATAAAATAAAATAAATAATTGGGGTTTATACTCCAACAGAATAATAGGTTACCCTATATCCCCCCTCCCTAAACTGTCAGAGTCAAATCACAATTTAAAGGTTGTGTGGCTCACCTATATGTTGCAGTTTCAAGTCGCCGATATAACAACAGGGCCTGCAACACGACCTGACGACTGCCTCCTACATATCTTATAGGAAACAGCCGGGACCCACAGTTTTACGTGTCTTCCGAAACACGGTAGCGTCCAGACGAAAATCTTTGCCACACTAAATATAAGTATCGACAAAATAGGTGTCTGATTGTCCATAAAATAATTATCAGACAATGTCACTCAGAGTTTTGCAATTATATATTCTGCACGGGACTACATTGGACCTCTGTCACCCTAAGATATTAGTTTTAACATCTCGTCATACTCCGGAATTTCGCTGGCCTTTCAGATCTGGCCATACTAATGATGCCTGTGCATTATTAATTACCGCTAAACGGATTACTGCCAAAAGTGTCGTACTTTTCAGGCGGCCTCTTGATTGCAAGAAATTTCTTGGAATCGCCGAAGCCGAGGCCGAGGCTGAGGCGCCGCCTCTATTAAGAGGCCCTTTTTAACCCAGGAAAATTCGTTATGCATCGTCACTCTGTGCCGGTGTCGCAAGGTGGTATGTGGGACTCCTCCCTCGACGATGGACGCGGCGGGGATACCCTCGTCGACGGAGTGGGTGGTATCCACTAAAAATCTTGGGGGTACGTGTTCCTATGGGACGCCATAATGCCGGGGCGGTGGGTACACCGAAGCATTCTTACCATTACCACATAAAATATTTTCAACATCCAAAGAAAATTTTTGCTCCAAATGTGACTTTCAAATCGGCGTATCTCATTTCGCTGTAATGAATATTATACAAGAAGGGAATTCATGATAACAAATTATGAATTCAATTTGATCTCGTTTCTGCCAACTGTTCGTGCCAAATTAGATGGGTATCATTAATTTTGCACAAAAGCCCGATTGTCTCAGAGTTTACACTTCGTTTCTTTGAAATTTTAATAATTTATGGTAATTTTCGTTGAAGCTTTTTTAGGCGATAACAAACGAGCATGACATTTGTCTGATATTTCTTTTTTAAGATAATAAAATACAAATTGTAAGATATATTTCGTGAATGAACATAAAACTTGATGAATAATTACTAATATTACTAACGTGAAAGTTTGTAAAAATGTCTGTATGTTTGTCTAGATGTATATTTGTTACACTTTCTCGCCTGAACGGGTAGACCGATTGAGCTGAAATTTGGTAAAAAGATAGCTTAGACCCTGAAATAACACATAGGCTATACATAGAGTACAGCGGGTAAAACCGCTGGGCGTAGCTAGTATTATTATAGTTCAACGCCTCTTTTGTAACATTAATATGAACAAAGTCAACGTCCTATACTTTCCCATCGGATGTTTTTTCTTAATTCAAAAGATGTCTTGGCAAGATACCATCACTACGACTTTTCTCTCTTGAATCTAAAATAATGGCTTGACCAATTTTTCAATATAATATTTGTATATTTGGTAGGGACCAACTTGCGGGAGACAACTTTTAGGACTTTTGCTTCATGATACATATAATATTAAACACACCTAGCGTTTAATCGGCTATTTAACTTAATTACCAAGAAAATAATATTTTAAATTAATAGGCTTATTAATCTTATCTAAATAATATATAAAATAAAAGAGTGACTGATTGACTGACTGACTGACTGATCTATCAACGCACAGCCTAAACCACTGAACCGATTGAGTTGAAATTTGGAATACAGATGGGTTTTATGACGCAGACCTCCGCTAAGAAAGGATTGGGGCAAAGCCGCGAGCACAAGCTAGTCTTAGAATAAGCAGACAGACGTCACAGTAAAAAAAATTTCATCATCATCAGCCTATGTTCGTCCACTGCTGGACATAGGCCTCCCCCATGGCACGCCACTCAACTCGGTCCTCCGTCTTTCTCCTCCAACGGCTCCCAGCGACCTTCCGGATATCAGCGCCCTATCTCGCCCAAAGACGCCCTACACTACGTTTGCCGAGACGTGGTACTCCACTCTAGAACACGTCCAAGGGCGGATCCAGGATTTGGTCCTGGGGGGGCAAGGTGCAGGCAAAAATATAATAATTTTTACTACGAAAAGTGTGTATTTAGCTCGCTCTGAACAGTTAGAAAGTTCAAATATCCTTAATAATAAGTGCGCGAGCAGATAGCTGCGAGTGCCAAGAAAAAAAAATTTTTTTGACCATGAAATTTGTGCAAAGTTCCTAATTCTAAAATGCTTCTGGGGAGGGGGGCTTAATCCGCCTATGAACACGTTACCCCCATCGGTTATCGGTTCTGCGGCAAATGCGACCAGCCCATTGCCACTTCAACTTGCTAATCCTAAAAATATAAAGTATATTTATTATCTCTTTAGGTATTGTGGTTTTACTAAACTTGATAAATGAAAGTTTACAAAGTATCTTGTGAAAAATATACAAAATATTAATTATACGCCAATTTCGAGCAAAAACTATTTTGGAGACCATTTTTTCATTAGCTTATCCAAGGCGCCAGGTGCTTGTTACAACCCAATTCTAATACAATTTTATATTATTAATTTTCTACGTTATTTAAAGACTTAATTTGGAGGAAGATTATAAAAGTGCCATTACTTGAGAATATTATTACACTTTTATGAATTTGAGGAGAGCTTTTTTCGTTGGTTTAATTTTAGATTTCTAATTTGGTTAAGGCCCAACGTCTTACATTTTTAAGTGAATTCAGTTTACCTGTTTTGTTAACTTTAGGATGTAACTTTAAGTAGGATGATGTGGTTTAGTTTCTCAATAGATTTAGCTTTGATAAAATAGGTAATACATTTTACATACCTAAGGTAGGTGCAGTAATAAATTGAAAGAACACTTACTGATCACATCACGGATTACGGTTCACGGATCATTGATCACTAAACACCACTGATCACTGAACACTAATCACGGATCCCGTATCATGGATCACGGATTATAGATCACGGATTATAGATCACGGATTATAGATCACGGATCGCAGATCACGGATCACTGATCACACGTATCAAAAAATATCGCTTCTCAACGCTATTGATCCGATGTCTGTTTGACTAGGACTTTAAGTATCAATTTAGTTAAATATCTTTAAGTATCTTTTTTAGTTTTTTGTAAAAAATGTTAATCAGCTGGCCAAATACAATAATACGAGCAGTATTCCTGAAACTGTATGCCTTAAAAGCACCCAAAGAAGTCCCAAAAATTGGCCGAACGTCTCGTTTTCATTACAGCCTTGCTTTCGTCAGATTTCAATTTGTGATAGTCACGTAATGCTGGACGGTACGTTTTTAATAACCGCCTGGCCGGAGCAGGCGTGTTTGGTCACATTCTCAAATTGACATTAAAAAATTCGCAGATTGTCATGGTAGCAAAATGTCATAGTAGAAAAATGTCACAGTCACAAATTGACACAAAATCGATGATAGCAAAATTAAAAAAATAACATTATTTCATACAAATGAAAGTTACTTTTTATTTTTACCTTAATATGATTGCTTATTAGCTTTAACATATCTGTTGGTAGGGAATTAGACCGGCTCCTCGCCAACGCCGGCTAACGTAGTAGCTACGAACCCTCCAAAGTATGAAAGTTGGGGTTTCTAAATGAAATTTTGCTATCATGGCGTTTTGCTACTATGAGGATTTGCTACAATGACAATTATTTGCTACTGTAAAAATTTGCGAGTGTGACAAATTGTTATTGTGACAATTTGCGACTGTAACATTTTCCTACTACGTAGCCGTAGCATGACACTTAGGATCCCGCAGAAATGTCAAGAGTAGAACTGTCATCCCATATATTGTACTTTACTTGTCTTTATTTTGTCTTTTTGTGAATTTATGGGGTGACAGTTGACTTGACAGCAAGACAAGTCTACGCGTTGTCCATGCTAGAGGGGCTGAAGATGTGCGAAAATGACATTTTGCGACTAAATGTCACGTTGCGAATGTGACAAAACACACCTGATTTCAGCAGTAGCCAGCCTAGGAAATACGTAATATGAAAGAACGGGACAAAATCAATACTAGATTGTTCGACTGGCCGATATTGAGCTCAATAAACTGGAGTTTTGTAAACAACTTTATTTTCCACTACTGTTATTTGTTTTTATTTGTAAGATACTGGAAGGTTGGATTGAAAGCTGAGCCTTTGTAAATATTATGAGAATTATAGGCCTCACGATCAAGCAACATTCACTACCAAGATAATAGAAAAGGTTATTGTCATTTCTATTTGTATGGAACCTCTCTTTAATTTCTCCCTTCAGAGGTTAATAGACGCTGAGCCTCTGCCTCACTCGCTCGATGTAACAAAACATAAAATTTACATTTTGAAAACGTATTTAAACAAAGATTTAGATCATAATTTTTTATTATTTTTTTAAGTACAACCAGTTTGATATTTCTTAAAATGTATAATTGAGTATGCCATTGTGTTATTTTTATATTATGATAATTTTGATCATCAGTTAATCTGGTTGATTGTACTAATTAATTAATTTGTATCGACTTGCTTCAAATAAAGAATTGAATTGAATTATTTTCTGATACACATTTATTGCAAAATTTACAATATCGTTTGACCATGGAACTGGTGGTCTGTTTCAAACTTTGAGTATTAAACTCCAACTTATCGAAGGCCTTCCCATCCAGCCTGCCCATCGAGACTAGGCTATCCTTGATTTGACTTTTACTCGAGTACTTCGGCCATATAGCATGGAATGAAGATGCAAACCTAGAGAAGCTTATGGCTACTGGCGAAATTGAAGGAAGGCTAAATTGAAGGAAGGAGACCTCGAGGTCGTAGCCCGATGCGTTGGCCTGACCAGATCCATACCACTCTCGACACTCCAGTGCACGAAGCTATAAGAATCGCTTCTAACCGTTCCAGATGACGCTCCATCATTTATGATCGCATCCTGAAAGATGTGGGTCACGACCACCAGTAATAGGTAATACGACTCAAGGAGGGAGAGAATCTAAGGCAAGATCTTCGTTTTAGCTATAATATTCAAATTACATAATAAATATCCTTTATAAATATAATCCGTGAAATTTTAGTTAAAAATGTATAAAAATTCGAACAAAAGGTAGATTAAAATTTTCATCACTTCTTTCAAACGACTCTAAAAATACTTTCACAGAAGCTTTCATTGGCGCTATAAAATTAATCGTCTCGCGTAAAATGTGAATCGTAAAATTGGCTGTTAGAAAACTGGCGATCACTTCGAAATTGATCATTAGATCCAGTATTTGGGATTGCCAGATTGAAAAATTCAATAAATGCTTTTGAAAAAGATTTTTAGGGCATGATAAATTTAGAAACCCTTCGAATCAAATACGAGATTTTTTGGAGAATTATATATATTTTCTACAGGGCTTAGAAGCCTATTGGATATCACGCACTGGTGACTATAACTAATAAAAAATATTAAATAACATTTTCTTAAAAACATTCATAGAGCAGAAAGACAAAGGCATTTTTCAACTTTTTCCTACAAATCCACTAGCATGCTACGCGACAATTTTAATATAATGCATCTTTTGACATTAGCGCTCTATGACTTAAGATTTTTTTTCATTTTTATCTATTAATAAAAAGTGATAGATACCATTCTCTTGCATTTACTATATTCATAGGATCCGTTTACTGCCTTCGATAAAAAGCTTTGAAGAAAACAAGAGTTTTTCTTTTTACAAAAATGTTTAGTTTCTCAAAAAAATGGGACAATATTAACCTCCACGGAACATTAAGTTGGGTTAAGGGTCTGTAATATTCAATACCCTTTCATGTTTATAAAAAACATCAATCTCTTCACGCAAGGGCGACGTTACATAAAGCTATCTGGAGCTCTATTCTTCTAAGAAAATAGACATTTTTTTGTTGAAGAGGCAGCTGTGATATAAAAAGAAAAAGTATCATATTTTATAGTCAAGTACCTATACGAGTATTTTTTATACCTAAACACAGGGTTTTTTATATAATAAATAGGTCTACGTTTGACCTTATCCTACCTGATGAAAAATGCAGATGCGGTCGAAGATGAATCATGTAAGAAGCCTATCCCCTCGTTCCTTGATTCCACAGATTTCCAAGTGGTACCGCTCGTAAAACACGAACGACGAAATAGTTTTTTTATAATTTTGGTTAATTTGTAGAGAAAATTCCTTTGAGTATTTTTTGTGGCATAGAATACACAAGTTTATTATAGTCATAGTGTTACTGAGGTCTCCAGAGACATAAGATGTGAAGTTTATGTATTATAGTAATTTAAGGAAAAACACTGGAATTCCCATGGCCATTTTACCCTTTCAACCCCTATGCCTCCCCCTTACTCCTTCCCTGTTCCTTAGTTTTGCTTACATGAGCACTTTTATTAGATGCCACCTTTACAAACATCATAAATCTATGTTATGGACCCCTTATAATAGTTCTTAAAAGAAAACACGCCTATCTCACCTATTGGGCTTATCATAAATCCAAGACTACGATCATTCTACACATAGTGGTCAAAAATGGAACTAATATTTTACTATACTTATCATTTCTCAAAACGCCCTAACACATAGATAAAGCGACATCATCTAAGTAATAAAACAGCACATGCTACGTTCAAAACAAGTATGTTTACAACGCATGAATCTAAAAAGTTCCAGCGGATTCCAGATAAAGTTAGTTCTAGTTGTCACTTGCGAAGGTGAAGCGGCAATAAATTCCTGTACAAGTGAGATTACGGTTAATGGAAACAGGCTTAACTTGGACAGTTTTAGGGGCATAAGTCTTCGGAGTTCAAGACCTTCGCATTGTGTTCCCAAAATACCTGAACATTTGGGGAAAAGCTGATCTTTTGAATGGAAACTTTTCCGGGTTACGTATGGAATGCTTCTTCGAGATTCTTTGGAGTTTAATTAGCAAAGTTTTGTGTCACACTCGTAAGACATGTAAGCGGCAAAAACTTTTGATATCAAGGGTTTTTCCGTTCACCATCTACAGTAAATTCAGACCTGTAAAATCTTTATCATAACTAGAGTACTATGGGTATTTCCCGATCGTTCACACCCAGTCGCTCACACTGTTACTGAACGGCTAAAACGTTTCGGTCGTTCACAATGTTGACGAACGCTACTTTTTCTCAGTCGTTTATGTCAACACTTTTGACGATTGATAGGTATTCGTCTGGGTGTGAACGGTCGGGAAATACCTAAAAAGGGGTCTATAAGCTACCTAGATACTAAATTTCAGCTCTATCGGTTTATCCATTAGTAAAATTTTCTCACGGTTATGCCAATTTATTTTGTTCTGACATTATCATGTTAGAAGAAATAGTCATAAATACAAAACATGCAAAACTTAAAACTAGAGGTATGCAATCGACTGATAATATTAATAAGAAAAGTGTAGTATTGTGACATGACTACTCATCCACGTTAGACGACTTTTGCCGAAAAAGCTAGACTTGCTTGACACAGCTTTGACTAACGAAGCAGCGAAGCCTAGAAAGCTACTAGCTTATTTCACCCGGTGGCTAAAAGCAGAACTACTAGGTTGTTACTGCTGACACCATTTTTAAATCGACACTAGCGCAACCATCACTGGAATATAGAGGCGGAGTAATTAGCTAACATGTTACATCATCAGACGTACATATCACTGTTTCTTTGAAAAATAATAAAGATGTGATTCTGCAGGCTTAGAATTGACCAATGATAATTATACTTGAAATTTCCTTTCGAAAAATTTTGAGGCCTGTGATTGGTCAATTTTAGTCCACGCTTCTCCGTTCAATAGAAACAAACTTTCGAGCAGGGGTAGTTCTAACAAAAATTTGCAAAAATGATAAATAAAAATTTCTTATTGTTTTTTTTTTATTTTTCTATACTGTCCCACTGCTGGGCAAAGACCTCCCCCACTGTGGTTCCCGGCTGTTTCCTATAAGATATGTAGAAGGCAGTCGTTAGGTCATGTTGCAGGCCTTCTAGGAATCTCGGCGACCTACAACTACAACACACCTATATAGGTTGGCCGCACAACCTATAAATTGTGATTTGACTCTGACAGTGTAGGTAGGGTAACCTGTTCTGTTGGAGTATAAACTCCAATTATTATTAAAGTTAAAATGTCTTAAATATAACAATAATTTCTAATAGTTAGGTAACTATTCTTTTAATTTAATGAATACCGGTTTATTGACCAAACTTATTGTTTCCAAGGAAAAATCATTAAAAAACTTTTAAATGAGAACTCTTTTCTTGCACAAAAAAGGCTTTATTGTCTTCAACTTTTCCAATACCGTCAGCTGAGTTCGAAAGTTCAAAATTAAAATTCATAGTTTTAATTTACTTGGCCGTTACTCAATTTAATAAAAAGAACTTAAATATTGACATAATATCTATCCCAGTTATTATAGATATTATATATACTAGCTATACATATCATTTGAAAATTCTACCTAGTTATAAAAAAAATCTAAATTCTACCTACTTCTAAATTACTTTAAAAAGTGTTAATAAGTAAGTCTTAGTATTGTTTCCTGAGTAGGAATATAATATTTTTTCTTTGTAAAATATTTTTGTTCTTTGAACCTGCTACTACTTTATCTTTTCTCCTTTCTGCAACTACTTTTCAAAATGCAGCCGTGGCAGCACTAAATACGCAAAAGGGTCAAGTTTCCCCATTTCCAGACAAAATAATAAATATTCCACGAGCACACTCTAACTGCAAGATAAAATACCTCCATTCACTAAACTCATTGATAACGATCCACCGTAATGAGGTTAACCCTCAGATAGCACAACACGGCAACGTCGCACATCTTGCTATCTCTTTCTTTTACCAAACAAACTTGCTGTGACCTTGTCTAGCGACAGTGTGTTTCTAACAAGAGCGGCTAGCGTGCGTCATAAGTAATTTCGCTTATTTATCATTGATTTCTTTGTTTAAACTATTAAAAATTGTATAATAAGTAAAAAAGTGAGTTATTTTTAGTGTAGTGCTTTAAAAATATGTGAGTTTTAGCTGTAATCGATAGAAACAGTGATTGTTTGGTTATCTGGAAGTCGCGTCGTTCGTGAGTCGGATTTATTCGGAGATGGCCGAACACAGCCGAATGATGAAGTAAGATTTTTACACTTTACGACTTTTTAAGTGATTTTATTTTCTTTGATGTTTGATTTTATCTAAATTTCCGAGTTTATAACTTATAATGATTGTAATAATTAAAACATGCAGACGTATTTTGTTTATGTTTTATAATATTACCTATAGGTATACGATTACGTAGATTTTTTGAATTTTGATTTTTAGGACGTAGGCATTTTTTAGATGAGCTTAGATAGAGATTAGTTAGTATTAGTTTTTTTTTTTATAATGAATTCACGTTATTAAAATATGAAATCAAAACAATGTGTTATACGAAAAATAATACGAAATCAAAATAAATGTGTAGAATTTTAAACGAAATGTTATTTAAATAGTACCTACCTAGATAAAACATTTAATTTTTGCAGTTTTCATTCAAGTATACTACAAGTAGCGTCGATCATAAAAAATAACGAACAGAAGAAGTCTGCGGAGAATTCAGATATTGAGAAGAAAAAACGAGAGAGGCGGGCGAATTATACTCAAGAGGAGACAGACAGACTAATAGACCTTATAATACCTAAGAAAGATATATTAGAAAATAAGAAAGGTGGTGCCGATCAATGGCAAGAAAAAAAACAGATGTGGGAAGAAATAGAAAAAGAATTTAACAAAAACAAAAATATTACAAATTACCGTGACAGCAAAACCTTAAGGCTTAAATACGAATCTTTAAGAAAAGATGTTAAAAAGAAATGGAGTAATATAATGGTACGAAATAGTGATTCTAATGAGAAGTTACCAAAGCTTTCTACAGCAGAGAAGAAAATGATGGAAATCTTGCAACTGCCTTTAGAGGAAGGTTTTTGTGATTTCAGTGCTGTTGACGATACCTGTGAAGATGATGATTCAGATGAGTCAAGTAAGATTGTTTTTTAATTATTCTATAAAAAAGATAAAAGCGTGACTGATTGACTAATTAATAAATTCACAGCTCAGGGCACTAAATGAATTGAGTTGTAATATAGATTCATTTTATGACATGATTTTGTGACGTGTACCTATGTGTATATTTGTAGCTAAGAAAGTATTTTTAATAGGTCCGGAACCATATCTTCTAATAAATAAAAATCTCGTCTCAATGCAAACTCCACCGTAACGGTTTAACCAAATCCCAAATCGCTGTTATTATATTAGGAACCGTTTTTTTTTTGTATAGTTCTCAGAAGAGTTCTTAAATAAAATTTATCAACAAGATGTAGACGAAGTTGCTCGAGCTAGTAATTTGAACAAGATAAATAGTTTGCACTTTAGTTGTAATAATAGTTTGTTTTCTCAAAATACAGGATCATCAGATAAGAATGAGCAAACTGGTAGTTTGCGATATGAATTTATAGAAAAGAAGATTGGGCATTCCGATGACGATGATGAATCTGATGGTAAGAATATTGTTGGACATGATAATATTAAAAATAGAAGTAAAAGATATTCTAGTTTTGTTTTTACAATTTCAGAATCTAACAATGAACTTCAAAAGAAAGGACCGCCAAGAAAGAAAGTTTGTCGAGATCCATTAACTGACAAATCTGTAACAGGTAAGAGTGACTATTAATTATTACAAGTAATAATAAATTACAAATAATAGTTAGTAGATAAATTCAATTATAATTTATCTCAATAATATTAATATTAAACCATAATGTAATGTAATGCTGTTGCAGAAATCTATAGGCTTCAGTCACCCCTAACAATCAGGTGGAGTTTCTGCTTGTTTGTCTGTCTCTAACATGTAAATAATAAAACATATTTTCTTATATCTCATGACGGCTAAAATTTACAATCATATTCCAGAGGCTATAAAAGAACTGAAAGGTCATTTGTTCAAAGTTAAGCTACATAACTGGCTGCTTGAAAGAGGGTTTTATTCGGTGAATGATTTTTTGAAGTATAAAGACAATATTTAATTAATAATTGATGACATTTAAATAAAGTTATATTGGATTATATTTATTATTGAAGAATATTATGTACCTAATGTCTAATTATTGACTTATTAATGATTGAATTAATATTGACATTTTGTATTATGAATTATATGTAAGAAATAATATGTGAAATCATTATTAAGGTTGAATTTAAATAATATAGCGCTTGAGTTTTTTTTTTTTTTTTTGTATATTCGGTAAAATTATAATAATTAATCAAAATTAAAAAAAAAAAAAATTATGATGAATTAGTAAATTTTAACATTTGTACGCCCTCTGGGCAAAAACATGCTGAACTGAATGTGAAATGTATAATAAGATCTGTATCCAAACAAACCATGTTTTCACAAATAAATATTTTTGAATTTTGAATTTTGAATTTTTATAACAGAGAAGCAAAATATTATCGACAAAAAACTTGAAATAGAAAAGTTAGAAACGATGAAAATGAAAAAGGAATTGATAAACAAAGAAATACAGGAGAAGGAATTAAAAATAAAGATGATTCAAGAAGAAATTGAACAAAGCAAGGTCATTTTTGAATTACAAAAGAAGCGTCTTCTAATGGAGATAGAAATTCTTGAAAAAGGCGGTTCAGATAGGGATGATATGGATATTTAGATTTTTTTAATTTTAATTCTAATTTTGCAAGAGAAAAAATGATTTTAAATAGAGCCTCAAAATAATTATTATTTAATTTAAGGACAGATACTTTTTTTGACTAGTGTCACGTTATGATTAAATTATAATTTAATATATGTATTTATATTATATGTATATTAGTCATAGTTAGAGCCATATTAATAGTAAAGACGATGAAAATTCTTTCCTATAAGTGACCCGCGAAAATCTAGATGTCAACATTACTATAATACTTATACTTACTTATTATACTCTAAATCACTTGCACATGTGAAAAAACTCTTAACTAGTAATACTTCATCATTAATACGAATTAAAACACTTTTTATATGCAAAATAGTTTTTTATTTATTATGGGGTGATAACAACAATATTAAAATAAACAGGTAAATATAATATAATCAAAGCTATCTATCTTTTTAAATAAGCGACATAAACGTACTTGTATTTACTTCGGCTTAGTGCCGACCGTTTCGATCCTGAATGCCATTTATTTGTTTTTTCACCGGGGGTAGACTTCCATTGCAGGAGGTCGTCTAGGTGGGTACCCCAACAGTGCCAGTTATTCTACCGCCTGAGCAGTGATGTGCAAACATTACTGTGCTCCGGTAGGAGGGCACTGTAGCTAGTGAAATTACTGGGCTAAAGAGTTTTAACATCTTATGACTCTTGAGTAAGAAGCGTTGGTGTAGTGCTCCTAGAATTTCACATAATTGTGAAATCCTAGGTAACACTGTACTGATTATGGGCAGCCGTTATCTCTTAACATCAGGAGAGCGTCTAGCTCGTCTTGTACTTCTTCACATAAAAAAAAAAATTACAAAGATGAATCTAAATACCTACTCAATTCTTACAATTTCACACTCAATTTTTACATTAAACTATTTAGTTTAGTGTAAAAATAATGATAGCTTAAATATAAAGAATATGCCTATTGTTATCATTTCACGTGAATTATTTACATTAAGTGGCCGCAACACCATAGTTATAGATAATTTATTGGTTCAAAATTAGTTTCAAAGACAACACAGTTCAATTTGTCTAACTCTAATAATAACTATAAAATTAGACATCGACAAACTTAGTCAGAATCTTGTTTCAGTCATATTGTGTAAGTTTGCATTGAAACTGCTCAGCTGTCGCAAACATTTGTCTTCAACTAATATCTGATGTCTGGGTATTTATCTCTCTTCTTGCATTTGTGAAAACAACGTGAAGAAACTGTAAGAGCCTTTCAGAATCTGTAAAAGAAATGAGAATATTTATTTATGAAATGTCGGTATTTGCTGTTTTAGTTAAGAATAGCTGCGGCCAGCGGTTTTATTCGCTGTACTGTCATAGCCTATATTATGTTATTCCGGGATGTAAAAGTTATCTATATTCCAAATTTCAGCTCAATCGATCCACCCGTTATGGCGGAAAGAGTAACAAATATACGAGTTCATTCAGACATCCATACATTTTTACAAACTTTCACTTATATAATATTTGTAGAATAAAATAAGAATACTCCTTATTGAGACCAAAACAATACAATTGTACTTAGAACTAATATTTAAAACTAAACAACAATCTGGTCCACAATAGGTGGTTTTATCACTGCGAGCGATCTCTTCCAGGCAACAAACCTTTGCACCGAGTAATAATTTACCGAAAGAATAAAAGAATAGTTGTAAATTTAAGGCTATTGTTCTAAAAAATACTGAACTATATTATTTCTCTACCTGCAAGGTTGTCTGGAAGAGATCGCTTTTAGCGATAAGACCGCCAATTGTTACACTAATGTCGTGATTTTGTGTTATAGTTTTTTAAGTTTTCTGTATATTTGTAGTGTTTCAATAAAGAGTTTTCTATTCTATTCTATTCTAACTATTTAAAGGCGTTCGATGCTTTAAGCGGGTATACGCAGTGGTGTCGCCACAATACTCGCTCAATGAAAATACCATTTTAAGAGGCGTTGGGAAATTTTTTCACACTTTGTAACTAAATGGTTTCCACGTTTGAGTTTGAGTCTAAAATTATGGAGTGCTAAGTTTTGTCAACTTGACTTGTGAGTTAACGAATTTCAAAACTGCCTGTTATACTTTTCAATTCGATGATTTCATGGAAGAAGAAAATACTTAGTTTGTATTGTAGTCTATTTCCTCTGTATCTTGGTATGCAATAAAGTGTATTCTATTATTACAATTTATACTAAATTATAAAATAGCAAATTTCCTCACGTTAGCGGTAGACTTGTTTCATTGCTATCACACTCTGCGTGTACCATTAATTATTATTATATATAATATTGTATGTATTAAATGACAAGTGAGTGAGTGTTTTATACAAGTGAATATTTTTTTTTTTAGTAATAACTCTCCTACCATCTAATTTTCTTTCTTTTTGTCATATTATTTTAATGCTAAGTTACTTGCACACCTCATTAAATGCAGTCTGTGCCTATAAATGTAATGACACTTAGCATGTATTATATAAAAAAATGTGTGTAATTGTTAGTAAAGGTGTACATTATGTTGGCATACTTTAAATAAATAAATCAGGGAAATGGTTAAGCTATATAGTGTACCTAAGGCCAACGGGTGTATGGTAGACCTACTGACTATTCTTCTAATATAACAAATGCTAAACTTTGTTTTTACCTTCAAACATAAACGGTTAAACCTATTAAGATGGAGTTAGGTCTACAAATGAATCAGACCTTGAATAAGATATTAATAGGCTACTTCTAAACGGATAAAACCAACTGAGGACCTATTGGCTATCTCCAAACATTTGAAACACTAGAATACATAGACAAAATTGCGTACATTACTTGTTTAAACCTCATCATTGATATGAGTGAAATAACAAACGCAGCAATGTACATTGAAGTTGTCATCAATCGTAGTGGGTGAGAATTAGCCAATAGGCCCTCTGGTCGCAGTTATATGAATAAGGAACTTACGTTAATAAAAGTAGGTAAAGACAGAGTGGTATAAGGCCCAGCGTTCAATATCAAAGTTTGATCTAACTTCGCAGCCAAAAGGAGCACAAGTCGACGAGATTTCTTGTCTCCTTTCCACCAATCGGTCTCGTACAAACCTCTGTCTACTACTTTAGACTGAAAATAAAAATAAATATTAAAAAATAAAAACTTTTTAAATACAAGCTTTGGTTATATTATTATTGCCACCTAGCATCAAAGTAATTGTCAAGACCAATCAAATGAGCCCAAACTCGTGGGGTTGCGTCGTTTAATTACGGAGTTCCTATGTCCACCTTCCAGTTCCATCATCAAATCAGCTCGATGTCATAATAATATTACATTGTGAAATTATGTGAGTCCTTGATGGATATTCACATATATTATGGGACATTGAATATTTTGTGGGAAAAAAGCAAACAAGAATTTTTCATCCAGAAATCAATCAATATCTTTCTATGTAGCACTTTTCTAAGAAAATGTTCCTTTGTAATTTGCTAAAGTCATTAGTGTACTCTTAATACGAAGGCCAATAATTTACTCGTATTTTACTTTTATAAACTATTGTGGACAAATTTGCTATTTTTTTCGATTGAGATACGCTCCCCTTCTTCAAAAGCCTTACCTATATTTTTTTTTTCAGGATTAATCAAACGTAATTAAGGTTTTAAACGGCACCGAATAATAACAAAACTAAGCTAATATCTGCACAGAATCTCTTCTGCAAGAAATTATCATGCTATTGTTTGAACTTTGCAAACCTGAATTAAAAATAAAGCTTATTTTAACACAAGATTAAAGATTGTAATGTTAAGTTTTTCATAATATTGTCCTTCCGTTTTCTTGTGTATATTCCCCTCCACATTATGCTCTGCACTCTCTTACAGGTCAACTGGCAGAAAATGCTACTTTAGCATTAATCAGTTAAATTAGTCAGTTGTGCTTTTAAAAAAATGAGAAAGGCGTGTGTAGGTGTCTAACGTGTGAAAATTTTAAAAATGCAATTTAATAAATGATAGCTTAAAGTAAGCAGTGTAACCTCAATTGCCACCTCGTTGCTGTGCCAGCAATATAGAAACAGCTGCGAGACTAATCCTATCGAGTACTGAATTACCCACAATTTCTGAGATGTATTCGCGTCTTTCTGGAAATAAAGATAAGATAAGGAACTCCTACCTTACCTATGTAAAATATATTGTCTTAATTGAATACATACTACACTGTGCCTAGGGGTTTTGCCAGTTGATTTGCCCATGAAATATTCTACAATCTACCTTAGATAAAGGTACCAAATTTATAGTCAAACAGATTTAACGTATAGGTTTGAATAAGCAACAAACATACACATCGGCACACATCTATACTTTCGCATTTCGCTATTCCCGGCAAATAAACGGATAATCGCCATTGTCTTGTTTTTGCTTTTATTTGATATTCTAATTTTATAGGTCCAAATACATACTCATTTTTTATATTTTTCTTGTAATAAATTAAAAAGTTATTGATCTTAAAAGTTCTGGTTTCTAGAACAAATGTTACTAATGAAAAATAAGTTTTTTATTTTTTCTGTATAGTTGAGTTTTTGCAGTTATCCATTTATTCGCCGGGGACGGCGATTTGTAAAATAAGTAGAATGTGTCTTCTTCTTTGTATCATTAGCTTGTTCTTACTAATTAATGACTAAGAGGTCCACATAAATATTATCCATCCGCCGTACTAGCTTCATATAATTATTATTACTTTTAACAAATTTATTAATCTCCACCGACCTCAACTTAAATGAAATTAAGCCGCAAATATGGCGACGGGAAATTATTATTGTTGGTTTTGTGTGAAATGAGGAAAACGACCTGAAATACGAGAATAATGTGAGAGTTATTTTTCGTCTGAACTGCGTAATATGACACAGCTTTTGTATAATATTTTGTGTTGTTGTTTGGTGCGAATAATATTTATTAAGTAACAAGAAAGTGAGGTTTTCTTCCCACACTCTTCTAGGTTTCGTCAAATTAATTTTATCATAAGGAAAAATTAAAATATTCGGAAAATTCCGCGTATTTCTGACGTTTTAATATTTTTGAATGTGTAAAAATGGAAACTAGAATTCATTATACATAATCACGGAAACTCGGATGCAGAGCCTTGAACACCGTAGAATGGTCGCCTCGTTATCGGTCTTCTATAGGATTCATTTTGGAGAGTGTGCGCAGGAATTACACGAACTAATTCCTCCAAGCCCATTCTACCGACGGACGTCGCGGCAGACGGCAAAGCGGCATCCTTATTTAGTGGCGTTACCTACTGCCCGTACCAAGCGTTTTGCTTCGTCGTTCTTAATGAGAATTGGTCGCGTTTGGAACACTTTGCCGTCATCCGTGTTTCCCGAGCGGTACAACTTGGGTATCTTCAAGGCACGAGTGAATAGGTACCTTTCTAGGCATCTTACGTGATCCATCGTCGACCGCATTTTCACTTTCCATCAGGTGGGATGTGGTCAAACGTAGGCCTATCTCGTATAAAAAAAAAAAAAAAAAAAAAATATCTTCTCGAATCATCGAATTTATTATAATCATTATACACACTATACACATACCCGTCACCAGACCAGTGTTAAACACTCGTGAATTCGACAAACCTAAAAACTTTGTTGCTGTTAATTCCTTAGTAGTAACTTAGAGAAACATACTTACTGAATTGAACTGGATCACACTGCAGCATATAGTTGTCGAACATAGAATCACATACAAAAACATGTTTGGTGATAATAAGTTATCAAATTTTCTGTATTGCCTGAAAAAAAAATACGGTCCTTTTGTTATTATTCTGATATCTCTCGCGTGTAAATATACCTATATTTAATATCAACTTGAATTTGATCACGGGAATCTACCAAATTCTTAATAGCGACACCAAAGATAAGTGGTTTAATTTATTTTAAATTATTTACTTACTTCAGCAAAATATTATGATGTCTATGACACTCTCTAATCCTGTCTGCAACATCTTTATCTGTCAAATTTTCTCCATGAAATACCACTCTACATTTTTCTTTCAAAATCCGCATCTGTCCCTTCAGGTATGTCATAATAGCCACCGCTGTCATATCATAAGTAGCTATTACCCCAGACCCTTGGCTACCCATTAATATATGAACAGAAATGCCCCAGAAATACCCCGGCATCTTCGTGTTATCAAAAGGAAACCACGAGCATATAATTTGCGGTAATGGCTCCACCCCTATCCTTATTTCCTCACGATAAGTCTTCGACGAAGCGTACTTAAGGAGGGGAGTTACGATCAGCAGAAAATTCGTGAAAAACACCAACACCCAAAACATATACGTAATCACTCTTGTGTATTTTGTATATCCTTTCATCACGTCATTTAATTTTGGCTCAGGATTCATTAAAAGACGTTTCTCCTCCAAAGATATACTCTCAATTAACTCCCTCCATTCTTTCTGGGAAACTACGTAAGAAAAACATTTCATAACGCATATTATACTCAAAGCTGTCACAGACATGTTCGTCAGGACTTGATTGAGGTCATGTCTGACCATGTAGAGGTCTATCGCTTGACTGCAGAAGAACAAAAACGTTGTAAAGTGAACGATGTTGTAGGTGACAGTTCTGAATTTAGTGCCCGTTTGCCATAATCCGAAGAAATATAGACCTTTGATTGCAGGTCCTAGCAGAGGATGTTCAGGATCCTCAAGTTGTTTAGTCGCCGATATAAGTTTTTCCAAAGCCATGTTTGCGTTATTGGAAAAATTAAATCGCGCAGCATTTTATACTGGACTTGATTTCTTTGAGTGGGTATCCAATTAGCATGAGTGGCTATTTGCCACAATTTCAATTTATTTTTCTTTAACGAGGTGAAAAGGTTGATTTTCAAATCGGGAGCAATTTATAAACTCTACATGGTGTACTAAAGTGATTTATATGGTATCATCATGAATTATGAGCTAGTATCTTTTCGCTGTTAGGCAAATGCGTCTTCGCATCTATACTGTTCGTTAAAACATAAAAATTAGGAATTTTTATACATAATTATTACAATCATTAGTTATTATTTAATATTTAGTGTTAATTCCGCTCTAAATTTGTGAGTCTAACTTAGTTTTAAGAGACGGCGAGGAATTCAAACGTTAACGTTAAATATTATATAGATTATTATTATATAGATTGTGGAACCTTTATTATATCTCAAGTATAATAATCGTGGGAATATTAAAAACTTTAGCTGTTTAATTTTGCGTGAGGAATAGTAGTGAATTTAAATTTGGTTTATATTTTGATGTGATAAGTGTTCTATCCTCTTAAATATTTATTTTTTGATTCGCTCCGGTTAGAAGAGTAAGGCAGGTAAGGATATTACTGGGCTCAGGAGACGTTACATCTTACTATAGGTTTCTATTCTTTGCTACAGGTACCGAACGTAGAGTAGTATTGCAATCTCGTTCATCTGCTTTCACAAAAAAATAAACAATAATAATCTTTATAAAATAATTCGCTACTGTAGATCTTACAATTTAATATTCTTAAGTAGAAAAGTAAAAAGTACTTTAGCTGCAAATGCATCAATCAGTTAATAATTTAGCGAACAATTTGCACTGAGTGCAGACCACTTACTAGACAAATTATGGGGGTCTATTACTTTTATAAAGAGCACAAAAGTTACTAGAAGTAGTTTCATTGTAAGTACCTCCTACAGAAATGAAGCACTGTACGCTTACATGATTGAACATAGCAAGTCTAAATATATAAAATGAAAGAGTGACTGAGTGAACGCACAGCCTAAATAAATCACTGGACTGATTGGGTTGAAATTTGAAATACAGATAGGTTTTACGACGTAGACCTCCGCTAAGAGAGGATTTTGCTACGCGGTCAAAGCCGCGAGCGTAAGCTAATATAATATAATATACACACATTCACATAATCAAAAATCATATAAAAGTACAGTACGAGTGCTAGTTAAGAAAAAAAAATGCAGGCGGGAGTTGCAGTGTTGTTTATTTTCGAGTATATTCTGCTACCTGAATTTAGGTAGATAGTTTTTAGTAAACGCATGTACCGAAGTTTTGTTATTTCTGATGCACATTTTAAATATCTGCATTTAATTAGTGTGCCTACTGTACCTGCAAAGGCTGTGTACTCGCCCATTGCACCTATTACTAGTATATGTACCTATGTAGTTGTATGTAGGCATCAACAAACGAGTGGGGCTTACTAATTCTTGCCTCTTTTTTTCAGCAAGCTCAGTCCATTAGTTTACATTCTTCATGCTTTTATAAAACAGCTGATATTTATCTACAAGTAGGTATTTTACAAAAATCTTAATTTTCTAGAGCTAATTAAAAACTTCCATCTTTTTAAGACGACTAACTAATTAATTACTGTCGGAAAGATTTTAAGCAAATTAGAAGCTGTTTAAGTTTTCCTTTGAAATATGAGTAAAGTTAAATTGGGAAAATATTCCAAGATTCAAGCGTATACATTGGACGCCCGGGGCTGAAAGTAATTTTTCGACTCAGCATAAAAAATGTATTGAAACATCTATAACTTATAATTATTATAATATCTAATATTTGCATTTTAAATGAAAAAAAAAATTTTTTTTCAGAATTAAATTACCACACATTTAAAAATGTGTGTCTATTGTTTAATAACTAGGCCAAAATGAGCTTCTGCAGGTATCATTCTCCCTTATTTCGAACTAGTAGTGTCGAAATTCGAATCACCTTTCTTCTTAAGACAGCAAAATCTATTGCGAGATACTGAGCACCAAAGGCCCTTTTCGTTCTAGTAGAGATGGAAATCTTTTGAAATCATTTTCCTCTTCAGTAAAGACGCGTGAAAGGTAATTTCAATGTATCTATAAATAAGTCTCGCCCCGCCACCGCTGCTACTTCGTCTGCCCACCTTACCGGGGCGAGACTGGCGAAGCGCCGCCAGAGATAGGGAAGAGTGGAATTCCTTGGAGGAGCCTTTTACCCAAAGGAGGTCCATCCAAAATTAATTTTAAGTTATTAGTATTTATATTTTAAACTCTGTATTTTTTGTTTGGATAAATAAAGCTCTATTATTATTATTATTATAAATAAGTATGGAGAAGATCGCCCACATAACACCCCTGTAGCTATAGCTACTTGTACTTGTGTTGTGTCTCGTCAGTGACGTCACAAACTGTGTAAATAACAAATTGTCAATTTGTCAAAACCAATCCTCAGTACGAGGTACTGGCAACTAGTATTATTAGATTCACAGCAAGCTCCGACCTCCGCATTAATTTAGTGTCTATCCTACAGCGAAAACAGTATGGAAAAAGGCCCAGGAATATTCATTTAGCCTCTATAATATTCTGAGTAGCCATCTAGGAGATAAAAGCTCTACGGTCAATCATAAAACTGTTGTGTGGTCATATATTAAGTATACACTCCTGCAACATGACCTTAAAACTGCTTTCTACATCATATTTATTTATTATATATCGTTTGTAAGAATGTATGGATGTCTGGATGTATGTTCGTTACTTTTCACGCCTAAACAAGTGAACCAATTGAGCTGAAATTTATAGTCCAGTCATTATAGTAAGTTCACCTCGGAATTCGAGATACCCAGCTGTAAGTCTGTAAATACTTGTATATTGACACTCTAAAAGTTGTCTCAAAACCTACATATGGTAGGGTGTACGCAACTATTAAATTTCAAGGTCAAAGGTCACAAAAATAGGTTTTTTGTAAATATCTCATTTCCTATGGGTTTTTTGCAATTTGTATTTACAATCAATATTGTAGAATACAACATTTTCTACAAATTTTGTTAAAATAAAATTTTTATACGGTGAACCGTTTTCGAGATAAAGGGCGGAGAGCGACTGACTGATCTATCAACGCACAGCCCAAACCGCAAGACTGATTGAGTTGAAATTTTGCATACAGGTAGATTTTAAGGCTTAAACATCCGCTAAGAAAGAATTTTTGAAAATTCAACTCCTTAGTGTGGAAAAGGGGGGCCCAAGTAAGTCAAATAAGGAAAATTGAGCTTAAACCAGTGCGCGCTCTTCGCCTTTAATCTCGAAAAGGTTTCACCGTATAAAAAAAAATTTAAACAAAATTTGTAGAAAATTTTGTATTCTACAATATTGATAATATATACAAATTGCAAAAAAAGCCAAAGGAAATGAGATATTTTACAAAAAACCGATTTTTGTGACCTTGAAATTTAATAGTTAGGTACACCCTACCATATTATGTAGGTTTTGAGACAACTTTTAGGGTGTCAATATACAAGTATTTACAGACTTACAGCTGGGTATCTCGAATTCCGAGATTCTTACCTAATTTAAGCTTAAATGACTGGACTATTAGTACAGAAATAGCTTAGACCCTGGAATAACAAAATAGCTACTACAACAGCGGGTAAAATTGCAGCAAATTTTATAGAATTTCACTTGTTGCGTATATCGATACATTCCATACTGTTATTATGTCCCGCCCTTATCACGCACCGACAATATCGTTGACAAGTTGACAGCGGGACAGAATTAACTGGATCACGTTAATTGTTCAGTAATTCGGTCGGGTGGATAGTTGGAATTGATGCTCTACGTGACCGAAGATTAATGATGATTTAGTGGCGCTGACTCCCAACCAGCAAAATAGTATTGTTACAAGTATTGCTATATTTATAAAACTTCTATAAAGTACTAACTTTATAAATATTGCATGTCTTAAAGACAAAATATAGCTGCTCTATATTATAATAGACAAATGTTAAAATCACCAAGGAATTGGCGTGCAATGCAAATTTAAACTCTACATTATAAGCCTGAGTTACTCGTATTTTGAATAGAGTGTAGCTAATTGATGTACTCTAGATAATAAAAAAAAAATATTATAAGTAACTTACCACCATGTATTCTTACCTATATTCGTAATAAAGAATTTTGAATTGTAAAAGTCTTCGTGGGAAAAAGAAGCTTTATAAAAAAATCGTCCGTGGCCCAGTGATTGTGGGTCCGGCTTGTAAGGTCTTGGGTTCAAATCTCAATATGGCAAAGTTTTTCACCTGGACACTACCGTGTTTCAGAAGGCACGTAAAACTGTGGGTCCTGACTGTTTCCTATAAGATATGTAGGAGGCAGTCATTAGGCCATGTTGCAGGCCCTGTAGTAATCTCGGCGACCTGAAACTGCAACATATAGGTTAGCCACACAACCTATAAATTGTGATTTGACTCTGACAGTGTAAGTTACCTGCTGTTCTGTTGGAGTAACCCCAATTATTATTATTATAGCAATACTTATAAAAATACTATTTTACTGGTTGGGGCATCAATTAAGTGAGGGTCACTTAAGTTTGAGTCTTTACATTTTCTAACTCTTTCAAAACGGCTTGATTTTTTTGTGTAGGTCTCACAATAGCTCTAGTTTTATACCTACTATTCTTTTGTATTATTTTTTTCCTCTGTTTTTTTTTCAATGTGCCTGTGTGTCTATGCTTGATTAAATATCTTTTTTTCTTTCAAACAGCTGAACGAATTTGGTAGAAATTTAGGCCACAGACAGGTTTCATGACATAAACTCTAGGAATGGTTTACTACAAAACCGCGGCCAAAATCTAGTATTATAAATCTTTTGATTACAATAATCCCTAAACCAAATTTCACGAAACTTTCTATTCCAAATAAACCCTTACAACTGTAAAGTTATTAAATTAAATGCCTAGAAATTTATCTTGCTCCGGACATCTTAAATGAGGTGCCAACTTCGATAGGGGTCTCAATGTGACCTATAATGCGAGAATGTGGTTGTCAAAATAATTTATTACCTTGCGGCTTTAAGGGTAAAGTATGGACCATATTTTTTTATTACGAGCATAAATTAAAGTGTTTTGCTTATTTATAGTTAAATTTTGAGGGAAAAGCCAGAAACAAAGTAGGCGAGATAAATACCTGCTTGCTTTTACTGTACATCGTGCCGGAATATGTCATCACAGGCAGGAGGTCCTTATATATCCATCTGTATGCAGTAAACAAGTGAAATTTAAATAAAAACAAGCTTTTATTATTATTACTATCTAGCACTAAAGTAACCTACTCGTCAAGACGAATCAATAAATGAGCCCAAACTCGATGGGGTTGCGTTATTTAATTACAAAGTTCTTTTGGCCACCTTCCTGCTCCTGCACATCCCGCGGCCGACCCTGGTGCGCGGCGGCCGCGGAGGAGGGGTCGGGTTTTACGTTAAGCGCGGTCTCAACGTGCGAACTTGTGCTCACCCTGCCAACAGTAATGTTGAGCAGATGTGGATAAAGCTTACTATTAAATCTAACAAGCTCGTCATAGGTACGGCATATCGCCCACCTTGGTTAGATATTAATATCTTTTTTGATGCTCTGATGGATTCTATCACTTTTTTCTCGTATTGTGACTATATTATTGTATTAGGAGACTTTAAAATTGATATGCTGAATGTAAATGATAGCAAAACTAAACAGTTTAAAGATTTTCTGACTTGTACTAACCTGCATCAGTTGATCACTCAGCCGACCCATGTTTCATGCACAAATGAGACACTCATTGATGTTGTCTGTTCCAACGTAGCTGCACGCAGTATCCACGTAGAGCATGTGGGGTCTGCTCTTGGACATGCCTATATCTCATGTGAATTTGTTTTCAAGAAGCCAAAACCTGTACAAAGACATATCCTTTTTAGACCACTGAAAGACATCACACTTGATTTATTTAATTGTAATCTTGAAAACATTAGATGGGATGTTATCAATTCTAGGGAGGATGTTGACTGTATGGTAGCTGATTTCAACGAAGTGATTACTTTGCTGTTTGATATTGATGCCCCTGTCATTTCTAAAATTGTCAAAGAGTTGCCTAGTCCCTGGATAACAGACAATGTCAAATTTATGATGAGACTGCGTGATGATGCCTTAGCTAAATTTCACCTTACGAAGCTTGACATTCATAAGGATTATTATAAGGATCTAAAAAAAATTACCATCTTTGCCTTACACAGTGAAAAAAAAGTGTTGTTTACCCAACATATTAACAATAATATATATAACTCGAAAATTTTATGGAAAACCTTGAAGTCTAAAGTATTGCCACCAAAATCTATTGAACTCCCCCTCTTCTTTGATAATCCTGATGCTATTAATGATAATTTTCTATATTTCCCAAGTAATGTTGTCTGCACACTATCTTATTTGACATTCTTTGAATTTCACAGATATAGTAGCAGCGTTTTTTCTTTCAAACTTATTGACTCATCAACTGTTTTAAAATATTTTAAGGAAATTAAATCAAATGCCCGGGGAGTCGATGGAATATCACTAGATATGATTACTCTAACGCTCCCTCAAAGTTTGGAAGCTATTACGGCCATTATTAACAAGTCTCTTTGTACATCAACCTTTCCAACAGCTTGGAAAACAGCAATTGTTAAACCACTACCTAAAGTCCCTAACCCAGTGAAACTTAAAGACTTGCGTCCCATAAGCATTTTGCCTTGTCTCTCTAAGCTGTTGGAAAAGGTGGTTTGCTCTCAAGTTACAAAATTTTTAGAAAGTAATTGTATCTTACCTGATTTGCAGTTAGGATTTCGCAAACATAGAGGTACAAGTACCGCTTTGTTGGACGTCACCGACAATGTACTTGCATCAATTGATAAGGGCATGGGCACTTTATTAGTTCTACTTGACTTTTCCCGTGCATTCGACTCTATCAATATCACCCTTCTCTTGTCTAAGCTTAGTTTTTATGGTTTTGACTCAGATGCAATCCGCTGGTTTGATTCGTATCGTATCTTAGTAGCAGAAATCAGTTTGTTGAACTGCATAAAGACAATGGTGAGGCAAAACATTCTCAGACCCGCCAGGTTGTCCGAGGAGTGCCGCAGGGCTCTATTCTTGGACCCTTGCTGTTTGTCTTATACAGTGCGGATATTGTAGAGCACATAAAAAACTGTAAATTTCACATGTATGCGGACGACATCCAGTTGTACCTATCTTTTCCACCTGAAAACATTCGTGGAATTGAGCAAAAGATCAACGAGGATCTTGATAGAGTTCAGGCCTGGGCGACTTCTAATTCATTACTACTCAATGCGAAAAAGACCAAGTTCATGGTGCTGGGCTCCAAAAGTATTATTAATAAAATAAATATGTTGAGTCCAAGTATCATGGTTGGAGGGGAGATAATAGAACGTGTGTCAAGCTCTAGGAACCTAGGACTTGTAATGGATGAGCAGTTAAGATTTGAGCAACATGTGGCTGAAGTTGCGAACAATTGCTTTTATAGACTCAAAGTTTTATACAAGATTAGGCCTTACCTCAGCGTTGAACTCAGAATAACTCTTGTTGATACACTTGTTTTGTCCAAATTCAATTATGTTGATACAGTGTATGGACCTCGTCTTCTGGAGAGAACCTCTCGTATTATCCAAAGGGTCCAAAATGCCTGTGCCCGTTTTTGTTTTGAAATTCCCCCACGTAGTCACATTACACCTTTCTTAAACAAATACAACATCATAAAAATGAAACACAGGAGACACGTTCATCTCGCTACGCTGATGTTTGGTGTTATCAAGACACAGCAGCCGCACTATCTCTTCTCTAAATTCGATTGGACTCGCGATCATAACAAATTTCCTCTTCGTTCCGCCGCATTCCCCCTTCGGATCCCAGCTCATCGAACAGCGGCTTTTCGTGGTAGTTTTCGGTTTAGCGCCACGAAATGTTGGAATTCTCTTCCGCCTCCTCTTCGCGCATTTCAAAACAAGTCTCATTTTCGTAAAATGTATAAAAAACACATCCTTAATATTCAAAAAACTACATCACTCACTCGTGGCGCAATTTATGATTTAATATAACATCTTTCTTTTGCATTCACTTCACTTAAAATTAGTACCTAGTTAGTTTTCCTGCTTGATACTACTACTTATTTGTAAGTCCGCGTAAAGTTTAAGTTTTTTTTTACATTCACCATTTCCTTCTCGCGCGCGGCCATATCTAAACATGCGTCTGAGTTACGGACTCTGATTGGCTATCTGTTTGACGGGAGCCGCGATAGGCGGACTGGACTTCCTCTTGGCGGAATGCGTTCCATTATACGCATAATTTCAAGAGTTTCACATGATAATAATTATTACAGACACATAACTTAATTCTTATTGTTTACATTTATTATTACAATAAATCTAGCATTCGCTTATTGTGTATTCATTTATTATTATCATTTTGTTTATTAAAATAAATCTATATAATATATTATCGGTATACAGTATACCTATAGATATATAGGTAGTTAGTCTTATATTAAGTACCTTCTTTAATCTATTATGTTTGTAGTGGTTTGCAGCAATCTTTTTTAATTATTTTTTTTGTTTTTAAAATATTTGTTTTCTTTATTCTCTATAAATTATATATATGTACAATAATTGCACACAATTATGTAAATATTTACGTATATTTATTTTAAATAATATATGTTTTATTTGATCTATTAGTGGTTTGTAAGCAGAGTAACTATTTTTATTCAAAATTGTAATTTTTAAGTTTCGTCATCATAGGGGGGGAGCTGAAAATCAGCGTTGTGAACAACTCTGTTTGCAACATTAAGCTGAGCTCTCTCCCAATTGAGCAGAGATGCACAATGGCACAAGATGAGTCTTCTTAACACACCTACCAATTAAGTATGTATATTATGTACCTTCATGCAGCAATTTAGTAACTAGAGTCCTTTTACAAGAAAGTGGTCCCGCGGAATTTAGCGGAACTAATTTTAATTTTAACGATTATTGCTGGATTTCTTATCCTATATATACATACCTATATATATATATTTTTTTTTATTAGATATATATTTTTTTTCTTTTCTATGTGCCTGTGTCTCTATGCTTAATTAAATGTTTTTCTTTCTTTCTTTCTTTCTTTCCATCATCTGATCAGCTCCATGTCATAATAAAATTGTATTGTCATCCGATTTATGTATGGATGCCAAATTTCAGCTCAACCAGAAATCGGGAAGTGGTTCAAATTTAACTTGCAAGATTTGATTACAGACAGACAGACAACATACATACATGTGTGTTGGGGTAGACTTCCTTTGCAGGAGGTCGACTAGGTGGGTACCTCAACAGTGCCAGTTATTCTACCGCCTGAGCAGTGATGTGCAAACATTACTGTGCTTCGGTAGAAGGGCACTGTAGCTAGTGAAATTACTGGGCTGAGGAGTCTTAACATCTTATGACTCTCAAGTAAGAAGCGTTGGCGCAGTGCACCCAGAATTGTGCATTTGTAAAATACTGAGTAGCACTGTACTAATAATGGGCAGCGTTATCTCTTACCATCAGGAGAGCGTCTTGCTCGTCTTCTTACTTCGTTGTATAAAAAAAAAAAAAAGTGAAAGTAAATAAAAGCTTGTAACAAGTTGTAGCAAAATAAGCTACTAGGTCCTAGGAAAATAATGTTAATTTTACCTTCACACACATACCACATCATATTAGCATATTTTCACTGTAGATTTTTCAATATTTTAAAGTAAATAATTAAAGTTTTTCATTCACCCTCCGTAATTGAAACAAACAAATAAAAATATCTTGAATTTCCTATAAAAAGGTGGGTGGATGAATAAGTTTGGTTGTCAGCTGTCAAAATGTCAGTTGTCAGTCCGACATTTAGTTCTTTTTAATGAATGTCACAAGCGCAAATCATGTGCCAAATAAAAATAAATAGTTGCCAGGGAGATAAAAATCCACTCAATGGTAGGAAATTTTTATCTCCCAAGACAAATAAATGATAATAAATCCTAAAATAATAAAATTGTTAAAAATAGTTAAATACTAATTTATATCGGCTTCCTCTCCAATAAATAACAATTAAATAGTAGGCACTACCAACTACAGGTAGGGTTTATAGTGAGGGAATCGCCTTTGATCATATGTGAGGCCGACTCGATGTATTTTACTTATCGGGTCGGATTAATATTTTGAAACAGTAGGGTAGTCGTGTCAAGTCTGTTGAGTAGTATTTGGATTTATGCGCTGGTAGCCCAGCCGTCCATGTTTTTCCCCTCCAGGCCATACGACGCCATGAAATCCTTTATAAGGCAAAACACGCCCATTGTTCTTTCTTTTACGCATCGAGAGCACAAGTAAGAAGTCGCGGTTAGGGCGGGGGAAGGCCTAGGCTCTGCCGAGGCGTCCCTCGCCCATGAGTGTCTTTTATAGGGACAAGTTCCCCAGCCTCCAGTAAAAGTTTTAATAGAAATATAGTAAAATCAGTGTTTTGTTTAATCACCGGTGAGTAACCTCGGTTAATTTTTTTCATCACCGACCGACCTCCCGCGTCGGTATTTCTAGAGGTTTCTCGATGTTAATCTTGTTCTTTTCCTATAGCACTGTTTCCGACACCCCGAGCTGCGCGTGCCGTTCGTCCCGCGTGTCCGCCAGGCGACCACGTGATACCCACTTTTAAGTGGTGAGTTTATTTTTTATTTGAGTGGGTAGGATTGTTCTACTCTGGAACGCCATGTTCCCGTAGGTTGATAGGAACGGGCCTAAGACCTGTGAATTGTTCACAGGGTCCCGGGTTAGGGCTCCGCCCTCTTCAAGCTTCGGCCGCCGCCCGTCGCAGGCGAGGCTGCCACCGAGCATATTCCAGCGGGTGGCGCTACTGTAGCTGCCCAGCTGCGTTCTACGTGGTTAAATTCCCGATTTTCAAGCCGCGCCGTCGCCGCCATTTTGTGGTACAGCCACGTGCGTGCCGCAGGACCCTAGGGCTCCTGTTGTAGTATTCGTGTGAGGAATATAGTACTCCCCCCATATAATCTCTGCCGATAACGCAAGATTTTTAATAGATTTATTGTAACTTTTGTTCTGTCCACGTGGGTGATTCCTGGTCACGGTCGAAGGGCCATCAGCAGCTCCCTGTGACATCACCACGTGTGATAAATAATACTGGACTTACTTAAATAACTTTTTTTATTTAACCTAATTTGCTAATTTAATTTCGATCGTAACGTACCTTTTTATTTTTGGGCCCTAAGCCATTCTTAGGTACCCTATTGTATATTAATATCATGTAAATTTACCGTATGAACATAATACGGCCTTTGTCTTAAATTAGTTCCATTTTAGGCCACGCGCCATAAGATCCTAGTTTGTGTAAGCGGCTAGTAATAAGTCGGAATTGTATGTACCATAAATTAATTTCACCAGTACCTCAACTTGCTTACATATTTATTTAGATAATTTAATGCATGTTTTTTTCTGTTGTAACAAATGATGTGGAACCAAGGAATAAAATAACCTATATAACTTTGTTAATGATTTTATTTTGTACCAACCCCGCTTCTCGTTTGTAGGAGGGAGATCAGTGGCGCCCTTATTCTAAATTCTTCTGATCTTTCTCCTCTCTAGGCTGAAACCATCCATGACCCTGGCTCTCATGCTGGTGTACAATTTTGCTAGTCGGAAATTTCAGTCAGTACACCCTAAATTGCTACAAAGTGAGTTAAATTACAAATTAAAAAAACCCCCAACGCAATATGAATTCACCATTTTGTGGTGACGTCCATCTTGGATATTAAATTATAGTGCGTTGTATTCTACTAGTTAAGCCCTTTCATTTGATACCCACATTGAGGGGGTCCGGGGTCGTGGAACAAAAAAGTAATCCGCGATTTTGTAGCGGCGGCTATCTTGGATAGATTTCCACCAAACATAGCTAAGAACACTCTCCCATAACAAAGCTACAACAAGAACATAGCTAACACCCGTCGTTTTTGCGTCGGAGGTTAAAAAAGGCAAATAAGCAGTTTTTTCTTTGAGCAACCAACAAAAAGTAAAATCAACCAACACAGACGTACGAGATAGTAAAAATGTCAATTTAACGGCTCGATATGAACCCGAAGGATAATAGAAATCCGATATCTGTTCCCGATTTTATTAAGATCCAAACAAAAAATAGATATCAGCAATAAAATGCTACTTTAGGTATAAGGATAAAGACGTGGGTGTGGATATGAGTTTATGACAAAAGCTATTGATACTGTTGGACACAGAGATTCCTTCATTACAAGCTTTTATTTATTTATAGGTAAACCAACAGCTAAAAATAAAACGTAATAATTGTCAGTTTATACGCCATATAGACTATTAAAGGTTCACACGTAGGTATATAACACAAAGTATTTTATAGAAACTGTGTTTATGTGATTTTATTATTAAATTTTGTACTATGGTAAATAACCGAAATAAATGAATTGAATTGAATTAAGTATAAAATCATTTTGTTTACTTTCACCTGTCTGTTGTCTGTCTGTAATGAAATCTTGCAAGTTTAATTTGATCTACATCCCAGTTTTCATTGAGCTGAAATTTTGCATGCAGTCTAAATCGGATGACAATGCAATATTATTATGACATGGAGGTGATCTGATGATGGAGCTGGAAAGTAGCCATAGGAACTTCGTAATTAAACGACGCAATTCCATCGAATTTGGGCTAATTTGATTCGTATTGACGAGTACTTTGATGCTAGAATTAAAAAATATAAAAAGTTTTTTTTTAATTTTACGTGTTCAAAATAAAATACTGTTATTTTATAACCTACATGTACTTTTCGCTTTGCTACGTATTAGTCGTGTCTTCTTACAGAATTTAAATGCTGGTTGTTGTCGACGAATGAGGTGACATTTTATACTAGGTACATATCGTTTCTTTATGTTTTTGGTCCTATAAAACCTTGGCCACAAGAAATTCATCTCAGGCCTACAGGATCGCTGGATTTTATGCCCTCCGACGAAGTTCGCCGACTTAATCCAAGAGCAAAAAACACGATATTACATAAAATGAGTTATAAACTTCCAGATTTATGGGCTGAAGGGCAAATCATAGAAGTTTCGAATAACAAATCAAGTACGCACCATAAAACCACGTGAACGTGTGACAAAATTCCGATAATAAAATCTACTTACAATAACAATCACTAATATAAATGCGAATGTGTATGTGCGTTTGTCTTAGTTTGCTACCTCTTCACTCAAACACTTATTGGTATAAATCAAAATGAAGAAGACGAATCTTGACTCATAATATTTATGTAAGGTACTATGACTATGACGGTGTATTTATGTAAGGTATGAGTATGTAGACATATTAGATAGGGCAACATTGTAATTACGCCATTTCCTTTAATTTTATCGGTGGGCAGAGTTGAAAATGGCAAACTCTGGCGTAACACTTATAACGGGCGCTGATTTGTTTAAATATAAAAAAGTAAAAAAATTGTTTTAAGTTAAACGGTTTTATTTTAAACATGTACTAAAAGCTAAAAAATAAAATCGTGAGGCACGTCAAATATCTACAATTGTCAGAGAAAATGTTCATTAGAGATTTAGATATTTGACGTGCCTCACGATTTTATTTTTTAGCTTTTAGTACATGTTTAAAATAAAACCGTTTAACTTAAAACAATTTTTTTACTTTTTTATTTTAAGGCTTTTTAGTACAATGTATTCTACTTGTCAAGCCCTTTCATTTGATACCCATATTGATGAAAATGAAAAAAAATAGGTTATCCGCCATTTTGTAGCGGCGGCCATCTTGGATTTTAATTTTGTATAGTGCACTGTATTCTACTTATCAAGCCCTTTCATTTGATACCCATATTGATATGATTAAAAAAAAATACGTTATCCGCCATTTTGTAGCGGCGGCCATCTTGGATTTACAATAATATTGAATATACATAATTGTATTGTCACCAGAACCAAAGGCGTATACCAAATTTCAAATCAATCGGTAGACAGGAAGAGGGTGAAATTTCATTTACTAAATTTGACCCAAGAAAAAAGAAAAAAGAATAAAGAATAATAATAAAAAAAACAAACAGAGTAAGGGCCTCTTTCACCGTCTCTAAGTAAAGTGTTGAATAGCTACTTGCCACTTAGCGCTACTCAGTAAGTAAAAGTTCCGAGTATTTTTTTCGAGTTTCACCAGTGTTCTCGAAGCGCCCTATAGCTACTTGCCAATTAAGCTGAACGAGTGTACGAAATGAATGAGTTTTCGTTCAACGTCACTGTCACTACTGTCACAAATGTCAGACGTCAATGAATCTTTGACATAACGCGCGTTTTTCTTATTGTTTGTTTACAATATTAGAACCTGCGTGTTAATTTTTAAAAACAAGTTTTAAAAGTGAGTAAAATGGCCAAGAATATGATTAATCAAGAGAGCATAATCGCCTCTGTAAAGAGAGAAAGAAGTGCGAACTTTAGCGTGGAAGAACGAGACATTTTAACATGTCTCGTAATGAAATATAAAGATGTCATCGAAAACAAGCAGAGCGATGTCTCGACGTGGAAAAAAAAGGAATCGGCGTGGGCCAGCATCGAAAAAGAATTTAATGCTAGGTCCGGGGGGCACCCAAGGACTAGCAAAACCTTAAGAATCAAGTATGAAGGCCTGAAAAGGACTGTTCGAAAAAAATGTGCAGCTCAAAGATCCGAACTCTACCGTACAGGCGGTGGAAAGAACTTGTCTGTTCCGTTGGACTTAACGGAAGAAAAAATCAAAAGCCTTATCCAATTGAGCGCTTCAGGAATGATAAGTCATTATGACTCTGATGTTTTGCCTCAAACACAAGATAGTCAAGGTGAGATGTACAGATATATGATGCCTAAATGTATTTAGTAAGTATTTTGTTTGCATAAATTAATCAATAATTCTAATTTTTTCAGACGGTCTTGAAGATGCTTCAATGGAACAATTTATAATCATTCCACAATTTTCAACAGAAACCGAACCTAATCTAAATGAAAGTAGCTGCATTTTACAAGGTAATGTTCTTTACTGGTGCTATGTTTTAACTTGTTTTCAATAAAGTTGTATGTTGCATTGTTTGGATATTTTCCCATCTAAAACTAATCAAATGAAGAAAGGTCGAAGGTTTACTATTCATCTGGTTTCCGTAGCATGTCATATCTTAGTGTATCTGTATTCTATATATCATATAATATAATTCTGTGCTTATTCAACAGGAGACATTCAAAAGAAGGAAATAGAAAATAAAGTTTTCCCATCAATCCCATTATTTGAAGAAGTTTTAGCTTCGACATCACTTATTCCTGAAAGTCAGCCGATGCCCATGACATTTCAGCAAACTACAGATATGCTATCAGACAATGGTATGTATAAATAACAAATTATGTGATGTCATTACTTTAATTAAACAAAACCATATTAGCTTGTGAGCCTTTAGCTCTTTGTATAGTTATGTTTTATTATACTGTTGGTAGGCTTTGGCTAGTTTCAACCCTGTGGGCAAAACTGTGTCACCAAGAGGTCATTATGACCATGTCATCTGATTTTGACATCAACTACCTATAATTATTAAAATTTATTACAGAAAATAATGGAGTCACTACACCAAAGAACAAAAAATATGGTACTTCCACTCCATTAAAGTGGGATGTTACCAGCAGAAGAAATTTGAAGACCAGGAAGCATCCTGCCCTACAAGGTAATATTCCTAGTTATTATCTAGATTGTAGATGCTTATCAGACACAGAAGTAATAAGCAACAATTTGTTTACTCATATTTTACAGGTACTTCAGTAAAGAGCAATATAGACAAATTAACCGAATTAAAATTGGAGCTAACAGAACTTCAAATAAAGTTAGCTGAAGCAGACCTCCTGGAAAAAAGAAAGGAGGCAGCATTTCGTGAAAAGCAACGGGAGTGGCTTGAAGAAGAACAAAAACTAAAAATACAAAAATTAAGAAATGATTTAAATCAATAATAGCTTCAATATAAAAAAAACATTTTCACATTTCTTAATAACAATTAAATATTATGTTATGCAATTCAATTGGTTTTTATTTATATTTTCAACAATGCAAGTATTACATAGTACAATTTAGCAGAGGCAAAAAGTATTGTTGTATCAATCTGTTCCTGGCATCATCACCGTCCAAGCGCAAAGTTTGTGCGACGGCATCTTCATGTGGTAGGATATCAGAGTCATGGTGATCTCCAAAATTTGCATCGTTGCTGTCAATAGCAATGTTATGCAACACAAAACACGCCACTATTATGGCTTGAGTACGCTTCAAACTCAGTGTGATTTGCCGCCTCAGCACAGGAAATCTATTTTTACAAACACCAAAACATCTCTCTATAGTGTTTCTTGTTCTTATCTGTGCTTCATTGTAAAGATTCTCTGCTGGGGTTGTTGGATTTAAAATTGGCGTTAATAAGTACTTCTTGGACTCATATCCGCTATCACCAAGAAGCAGGCCATTACCCATGTGTCCACTTTCAAATTTTTGCTTCAACGCAGAATTATTGAATATTGTTTGGTCATGAACTGATCCTGGCCATCTTGCAACAATATTCAAACATTTCAGTTGGCTGTCGCAAGCAACTTGGACATTAATTGAAAAATTAGATTTCCTGTTTCTGAATGTTTCAGCTGTGTCGCCTCCTGGTGACTTAATTGTGACATGTGTACAGTCAATGGCAGCTACCACTCGGGGAAATCTTGCAATGTTATAAAAACCCTCTTGTAACATACTCAAGTTTTCAGGAAATTTTATTATTTCTGGACTCAAAAGTGCAATAGCTTCAGTAGTTATTTTTATGATACGACTTGCTGTTGGTGGACTAACACCAGAGAAATCAGCTGCAGTTCTTAGATAGGATCCGGTAGCTAAATATCTCAGCGTTAATAATAACCTGATTTCTGTAGGTACCGCGCGATTCCTGTAATGAAAAATAGCCATTAATTTATGAACTAAAAACTTAATTCCATATTCTGAGACAAAAATAACATTTTGCGTACATACATACACATAATTATTAAACAAACAGTTTTTTATAATTAAATTATTAACACTAACCTTGGCGTTTTAGTCCTTATTTTGTTTTTTATTAAATTATGAACACAATTTGCAGCATTTTTCGATAATCGAAATCTAGCGAAAAAGTCACAATCATCCAGGTCGGCAAAATAATTAACACGTGTCTTAAAAACACGATTTCTTGGAATTCTTCGAGCACTTTCTAAGTTTTCGAATTGGTCTTCAATAAATTCAAATAAATTCATTTTTTTGTATTTATGATAAACAAAACAACAGAATGTGTATAATCAAGAGACTGACAATAGCAATGGCTGCTTACTCGTCGATTAACTACGGATACTTGCCAGTCAGTGTGGCAATTAAGTTACGGGCTAGTATACGGGGTAGTTAGCGCTACTCGGAGATGCTGAAATCCGTTCGCGCGGTACTTGCCACATTAACCGGCACGTAGCTTAATTCGGACTTTACTTAGAGATGGTGAAAGAGGCCCTAAGCTAAATAAAACCGTTTAAAAACTGCTTCGCTTCGTGGCGGCCTGTAATTGGCCGATTGTTGGGTGACGTAGGTTAGCCAATGAGCGCGTAGCAAGAGTTGTGGAAAAGATCCGATGGTGGCGCTAGTAAGCGAGTTTACGTGGTACGGATTTCGGTATGCGAGCTCACACTTTTGGCTTGGGATCGGTAGAAGCACGTTGGGACTCCGACAACTGGGAATATTAGTGTCCATTACGAGTGGAACGCCGAGTCCACCGAATAACCCTAAAGCTAAGTATAAGTAGTGTCTTTAGCTAGGTCTCTTAGTAATTAGCATTTTTATCATTGTCTAATTATAATAAATTGTGCTAATGCTTGTAATGTTTTATTATCCTCGGCCGTTATTATCCACACATTCTTATGATGAGGGGCTTTAGGAATTGACCATATATATAGGCAGGCTGGGCTCACCTATTCGACATCAGAAGTGGGATAGAGAACTAAACGTTTTTCAATGTTTCAGATTTCCTGTTTTATTGTTCGCCGCACCTGCCTTTATCGGCGGCGGCGAGTGCCGAGCAACAATCTGCGCGCTGTGTCTGCGCGCTTGGTCAGCGCTCGTGTGTACGTGCTCGTGTTTCCTGACTGCATACGTGCGTGTGTGCGTGTGCATACACATGCATACGTCCGTGCGTGCAGAATCCGCTGCGATGTGACCTGCGACGCTGCGTATATTGAAACCCTACCTCTATTCAGCACCGCGACCGAACTGAGATGCGGGAGCCTTTCCATACGTGAATTCTCAAAATGCGACTTTAATCCCTTCCGCTATTCAGCACCGCGACCGATCTGAGCTACGGGAGCCTTTACGTGTATTCATTCTCTGATTGCGACTTTAATCCCTTCCGCTATTCAGATCGATCGATCTGAACTCGGGGATTGTTTTGAGAGTAATATTTAAATCTGTTTGATGAAAACGCATGTCTGTATAGTACTGTAGACTGTAGACAGTGATTCAAGAGGAAAGTTTACGTATAACTAGTGGACCCGCGCGCACTTCGTAGCGCATAAAACAGTCTACAAATACTACCTACCTTTAGTCATTCATTTATTTCTAAAATAAAAACGATTTACTTTACTCTTATTCTTACTACTCTTACTGTTACTCTTACTCTCGACTCTTACTCTCGACTTTTACTCTCGACTCTTACTCTCGACTCTTACTCTCGACTTTGACTCTTACTCTTGACTCTTACCTCTTATTCTTGACTCTTACTCTTGACTCTGGATTCTTACTCTGACTCTTACTCTTGACTCTGGATTCTTACTCTGATTCTTACTTCAACTCTAACTCTGACTCTTACTCCTATCTACTCCTATTACCCACCAACTACCGTCATCATCAGATCAACTCGGTGGTATCATAATAACGTATACACAACTCACACCTCTTTCAAATTTATCGATCTGAACTCGGGGATTGTTTCCAGAGTAATATTTAAATCTGTTTGACTAAAACGCTTGTCTGACGTATATTTGCTTAGATCTTTAAAACTACGCAACGGAATTTGATGCGGTTTTTTTAAAAGAAAGAGTGATTCAAGAGGAAAGTTTATGTGTAACTAGTGGACCCGCGCGCACTTCGTGGCGCGTAAAACAGTCAACAAATACTACCTACCTTTAGTCATTCATTTATTTCGCTAGTTATACCTAGCTGCTGCTTTTTTATTTTTTTTATTCAATTTCATTTAATTTTAGAAATAAATGAATGACTAAATGTAGGTAGTATTTGTAGACTGTTTTACGCGCCACGAAGTGCGCGCGGGTCCAAACCAACTACCCACCTAATATCCCCTCACCAATAACTACCGTCATCATCTGATCAACTCTATGGTACCATAATAACCTATACCCCAAATATGAGTGTGAAACTCAAACTGAGTCAAAACTAGTTAAAAATTGTATTGCAAGATCTGTACTAGATATATATACGATTATACCATATTCCATATTTAGTATCAATAATAAAAACAAATAAAAGTTTATAGAATAATTATATTATTGTCGTATTTTTTTATTACATTTCCTTAACAATGCCGTCTCATTCAGTATTCAGAACTACAAGAAATAGTAGCAAACAAACACCAAACATTCAATATCAAAAGTTTCCGCAGATCGAAAATACTTGAGTGCTGAATACTGGAAGGATTTCCAATCTATAATGGTAATATTGCGTACGTAAACCCTCCCGCATGTCAGAACTAAAAGTAGGGTAGCATTTAAACTCTCAAACTGCATGTTTTGTCGTTTAAAAGCTCCCGCATCCCAGATCCATACTGGCGCTGAATAGAGGAAGGGTTTCCATATACGCTGCGACGCTGCTGGTTGAGCAACGAGTTTTTGTGACCGTGAAATTTGAGTGGATTAGAGTGATCGAGCCGGTGAGTCGATTCCATGATTTTTTTGTTCATACCTACTGCAGACTACGTTTCCGTAACTTGTTTTGTCTAGTCGTGTAGTGTAGCATTTTTGTGTGCGATGGGCGGTGGTAGATAATTTGGTTCGTGAACAAATTTTCTTAATGCGATTCAATGCCACATACCTACCCTCACTTTTTTTTGTTTGTCAGATTTTTCTGGGTTTAACCTTGTAGTATCGCCATAGCTTATGAAATAAGTAACCTTTTAGTATGCGGTGGGCGGTAGTAGATAATTTGATTTCTGAACTAATTTTCGTAATGCGATTCAATGCCACATACCTACCCTAACTTTTATTTTGTCACGATTTTCGTGGGTTGAAACTTGTAGTATCGCCATAGCTTATGAAATATGATCGCTATAGCATATAGCAGAGGTATCTGAACATTTTCTAAATTTGAACGCAGATCTTAGTTCGTGTAGTTTAAACAACGCCGAACTGCATTAAGAATTACAATGAGGTTAGGATCAGGTCAGGTTGTCCGAACGCAATACTGTGCTGTGGTATCTTGTTACAGATGAGTGATGTGTATCGGTGCGTGCCTGGTGCTCTGTCCCAAGCAGCAGCGCGTGCAGAGCTGCCCCGAGCAGCAGCGCGTGCAGCGCTGCCCCGAGCAGCAGCGCGTGCAGCGCTGCCCCGAGCAGCAGCGCATGCAGCGCTGCCCCGAGCAGCAGCGGGTGCAGCGCTGCCCCGAGCAGCAGCGGGTGCATCGCTGCCCCGAGCAGCAGCGCGTGCAGTGCTGCCCCGAGGGCAGCGCGTGCAGCGCTGCCCCGAGCAGCAGCGCGTGCAGCGCTGCCCCGAGCAGCAGCGCATGCAGCGCTGCCCCGAGCAGCAGCGGGTGCATTGCTGCCCCGAGCAGCAGCGCGTGCAGCGCTGCCCCGAGCAGCAGCGCGTGCAGCGCTGCCCCGAGCAGCAGCGCGTGCAGCGCTTCCCCGAGCAGCATGGCTACCCCGAGCAGAAGAGGAGGAGTAGGAAAAAAAAGCGGGGAAGGGAAGAGAGAAAGGATTTGTATCGGGTTTTACGTTTTGTTGCTAGGCACCACGTGCGATTGAGGTCCAAACCAAACCAAACAAAAAAAAAACAAAAAAAAAAAGTTTTGATTTCCCCTTTGCTTTATTAGGGTAGGTTCAGATGACAAGCGCTCAACGCGCGTTTTGATAACGCGCGTTTACAACTACATACATTTTATTCAGGCCGTACACATGCTAACGCGCGTTTTAGTAACGCGCGCGTTCAACGCTGCGCTAGCGCTCGACTGTTGTCAGCGCGCGTCAACGCCGCTTTGAGATCATTGGTTTTCTATGTTTCCGTTCAGTTGAGCGCGCGCTTTCGACGCGGATAGACGTACCTATTTTAGGGTTCGTCAAGTTCGTCCGAAAATCGTCCGAAATGGAAACCGAAGCTTTTAATACAAATGTAGAACTCAAACTGGCCGCAACAACGCGCGTTTAACGCCTGACAAGCGCGCACCATGTGAACACTATACAAAAATTCAACGCGCGTTCAACGCGCGCTGAGCGCTTGTCATCTGAACCTACCCTTATATAGTAAAAATTGTTCTGAAAGCTTAAGACGATTTTTTAATTGCAGTTGTTCTCTGATACGCTTGGTGTGACATTTCTCAAAATACTTAGTATTGAAATTCAAAGGATGTTAGTTTCTTAGAATGATGTCGTGATCAGTTTCGGTTGGCAGTGACATAGTAATTCAGTTCATTGTAAGGATACCGAGGTCTTTCTCGAACCCTCCGGGGCTTGGTTGACTGCTGTATGACCATAGATCGATGAGACTTTGTTATCCGAACTATTGTACGTGTATCAGATGTAGTCTATCCTGGCCGAAGGAACTGTTGTCAGGCCCGCGGGGTTTAGTTGGATGGGTTTCCTTCTGGTTCAGAGGCACTGTTTTAGATGTTATGCTATAGAGAAAAGCGTCGTTCAGACCTAACTTGTTACTATGTAGTTCCCACCCGAGTGGTGATCACATCATCAGTCATTTTTTAAATGGTAGTGTACTGAATGTTTTGCGAATCTTTCTAGAGAAATGACACTAATTGTGTCAGGATGAACGAGCGGTTGAACATGAAATAGACTGAAGTTGTTTCTTTGTTATAGACGTGCAATGAGTTCGCCCTGCGAGAGTTCGCCCTACGAGAGTTCGCCCTACGAGAGTTCGCCCTACGAGAGATCGCCCTACGAAACGCTCTGCAAGAATACCGCCCGAGGACGTGCGGGCGTCAGGGCTGGCCGTGTAGACATATTAGATAGGGCAACATTGTAATTACGCCATTTCCTTTAATTTTATCGGTGGGCAGAGTTGAAAATGGCAAACTCTGGCGTAACACTTATAACGGGCGCTGATTTGTTTAAATAAAACTGCTTCGCTTCGTGGCGGCCTGTAATTGGCCGATTGTTGGGTGACGTAGGTTAGCCAATGAGCGCGTAGCAAGAGTTGTGGAAAAGATCCGATGGTTAGCGCCACCATCGGATCTTTTCCACAACTCTCCAGTCAGTGTGGCAATTAAGTTACGGGCTAGTATACGGGGTAGTTAGCGCTACTCGGAGATGCTGAAATCCGTTCGCGCGGTACTTGCCACATTAACCGGCACGTAGCTTAATTCGGACTTTACTTAGAGATGGTGAAAGAGGCCCTAAGCTAAATAAAACCGTTTAAAAACTGCTTCGCTTCGTGGCGGCCTGTAATTGGCCGATTGTTGGGTGACGTAGGTTAGCCAATGAGCGCGTAGCAAGAGTTGTGGAAAAGATCCGATGGTGGCGCTAGTAAGCGAGTTTACGTGGTACGGATTTCGGTATGCGAGCTCACACTTTTGGCTTGGGATCGGTAGAAGCACGTTGGGACTCCGACAACTGGGAATATTAGTGTCCATTACGAGTGGAACGCCGAGTCCACCGAATAACCCTAAAGCTAAGTATAAGTAGTGTCTTTAGCTAGGTCTCTTAGTAATTAGCATTTTTATCATTGTCTAATTATAATAAATTGTGCTAATGCTTGTAATGTTTTATTATCCTCGGCCGTTATTATCCACACATTCTTATGATGAGGGGCTTTAGGAATTGACCATATATAGGTATATAGGCAGGCTGGGCTCACCTATTCGACAAGTATAATGTGCTAAAAAAACAAACAAGTGCGTTAAAGGTGTACGAAAGAGAGCTTTCATATTTTTAAGACTCTAAAACCAAACAAGAATAATTATTATGTTTAGCGATAATCAATAACATATTATCGTACCTACCCATATTCATTTAGTGAAAACTCTAGATTACCTCTATAACAAAGTAAAAATAAATTACCAGTGTAAAATTGCATCTCCTTCCCATAGAGGTCAAAAACAATTATTTTGGCTGAGAATTGCAATTGTAAACTGGTTTATCTAGACACGCGGCAGCGAGTCAAGCCAAGTTCAAGCAAAGGAACTGGCGACCGCGCCGTGTGTTATATTACACGAACCGTCCAAAGCGCGTTTTGACGACTTTTTACACCCTCGTTATACAAAAACTATTACACATAGACAAGTCAAATTTGGCACATGTACTCTTATATACGAACTACATCTGTGTTCCAAATTTCATAAACACAGCTCAAACGGTTTTTTATATATAAATATCTGGTATCCAAGAAATTTAAGGGTGATAAGGGTGATAGATCAAAATTATATCCCACTTCCAGATGACCTAGAAAGTTAAAATTTGGCATCCAGATAGGCAAAGTCATAGTAACAAAGGAAAAAATCAGAAACTAGTAAATTTTAATGATTTAATAATATTTTTAAATTTAATAAAAATTGTTAATTTTAAAGTATGGTAATTAACTTGCAAATTAAATATGATCCACCTTCCGGTTTCCGATTAAGCTGAAATTTGGCATGCATGTATAAATTGGATGACAATGCAATATTATTGTGACATGGAGGTGATCTGACGATGGAGCTGGAAGGTGGCCATAGGGACTCCGTAATTATATGACGCAACCCCATCGAGTTTGGGCTTATTTGATTTGTCTTGACGAGTACTTTGATACTATTATAGTAATCAGGGTCTGATGATGGAGCTGGAAGGTGGCCATAGGAACTCCATAATTAAGCGACGCAACCCCATCGAGTTTGAGCTCGTTTGATTCGTCTTGACGAGTACCTTTGTGCTAGATAGTAATAATAAATGCTTGTTAAAAAAATTACATGTTACCTACTAAAACAAGTTACCTATAAGTACAAACTACCTCTATGACTGATAATAATGGTATGGTAATTTTAAGTATATACTTTTGTTATATTGTTTATGAGTCACGAGAAGGAGTAGATACCTAATACCTATTCTATTCCACCTCGATCCTCTCTCGTCGGCGGAGAGTAGAGCGACAGTCCCATGGCCGGTGCACCGGAAATAATTAAAATCAAATAAATATAAATTAAGTTCTAGTAAGCCCAAAGGGCTTGATAATTAATCTATATGATAGGGCTTACTATGACTACTTCATTTCTGATATTCGTCTGGTATTGGCTCAGTTATTTATTACATGTGGATTTTAAGAGCTTCACGTGAGAATAATATTATAACGAATGGAGTAGGTATTATACCACCTTTATTTTATTTAACCATACTCTTATCAGTTTTAGTATACTTACATACAATTAAATGATAGGTATTTCGGACCACGCCAGCGCATTAGGTATACATCATTAAATTATGGATAAGTACCTACCTACTATTAAATTCTGTACAAAAAGTAATGATATCCTATCAAAAACATAAATGTGAAATTAGAGCCAAGTTCAATATTACGATATATGTATTATGTAGGTACCTATGCGTTAGTTGTTTGTTGACTTCAAAGACAAAAGAAGGGAGATCTAAATTGGTGCCAAGTTCAATGGTTAGTCCTCAAATATATTTATAACATAAAATATTCTATTACAACTTAAAATATTATTTCTTCTTATAACTTAAGATAAATATATTATAGCTTGAGATCTGACTTGGCTTGTTCTCATATTGTATTATGCGAAATATTATAATTAACTTGCCTACTAAAACTGTCTATAAAACTAGCCGCGTGGAACATAGGGCTCTTTCGTGACTGTTTTTGTATGCAGGTATCTACTTAATAATATGTCGTATATGAGAACAAGCCAAATTAGATCTCAGGCAATAATATATTTATCTTAAGTTATAAGAAGAAATAATATTTTAAGTTGTAATAGAATATTTTATGTTATAAATATATTTCAGGACTAACCATTGAACTTGGCACCAATTTAGATCTCCCTTCTTTTGTCTTTGAAGTCAACAAACAACTAACGCAAATGCCTTTATTGAGAAAAACAAACTAACAATACTACAGCTACTACAGCAGTTAAGAACACTTTTATTAACCACAGATCGGCCACAAGCCGATCTACAGAAAATCCAAGTGCTCCAAACCACTGTCAGATGGCATAGGTACCTACATAATACATATATCGTAATATTGAACTTGGCTCTAATTTCACATTTATGTTTTTGATAGGATCTCTTTACCAGTATTCGGTTGAAATTCTAAATTATTTGGATAACATTTAATAAAAATAATAAAAGTGAAACAGCGAAGCGCAGCTAGTAATAAATAAACAAATAATTCGTCTTGATTTCTCTGTACGAGGACTCTTACCAGAATAGGAAATGTTTATTGGAAGTAAGGTGGAATTCTCACGTGGCGGAGTCCTACGAAGGCGGAATAAGAATGATACATAGACCTTAACAAACTATGTAAAATGGCAGATACTGTAAACTGATAAAACAAAAGTGAAGCTTAATTTACTAACCAACGCACAAATCACTGAGCTAATACCATTACCATACCACCACCACCATATTAATACCACCCCTCGATCAATTATTTCCGGCTTTGGTTTTCTTTGTCAAAGATACCACAATTGACCAACAACCACCATTGGCTTATGTTAATATCATTTCGTTTTCGCTTTCGTTGACTTTTATTTTTATTGACTTGGCTGTAATTCGAATTCGCAAATGCGCAACTTCGCCGGACGAACTGTTAAATTCTTTTTGTCAAATTTGATACTTGGCGCTTATTCTTTGACCAAAGTTCTACTCAAAAGAGTTTATGAAACCAATTAAATCATGTCGTTCATAGTTAATTCCCATAAACAAAATACTTAAAGCAATTAATGAATGAAAGTGAACCCAAGTTTTATTGGGTAAAACTCCTTAATTTTTATTTAGCTGTCTGTGTAGCGCAAGCGGCTTTTTACGCCACAGCCTAAAGGGAGAGAAACAGATTTCAGTTCTATATATTTAATACTCGTACTTTTTCTAAGGCGCGGTATCTGCATCTATTAATTCAGTCTGTGTTGTCCCTCAATTTGTTTTGTTTTGGAAAGTGGAATATCTGATATCACTGGGCATATGAGACATAATAACTTATCTTTTAGGTGACAAAAGGTACAAGGTTACGCCTGGTATCAAATATTTGGGAGAAAAGGCAACTGTTGTCCCTTAAATCTATAACATTGCAATATAGAGAGACCTTTTTTATGAAAGACATTTCTAATAAAATATATCAGAGTGAGATAAATGTTTAAGTATTGTGATTTTCCAAGCATTAAGTTTACTGTGTATGCGTTGTGTTTTCTATTTTGAAATGTGAACTGGACTTCTTTTGTTCCAATAGGCAATCACCCTTGCACGTGAGGAATAGAAGGAAGGAGGCATTGCGCCTTGCAGAGAGGCGATAACGATTTAAATACTCGTAATCCTACTAATTTTATAAACGAGAATGTTTGTAAGAATGTATAGATGTAGGTATGGTTTTTTTTAAGTAATAGGTGACAAATACCAGTTCCCAGGTGGGAAGTCTGCTTATTTGTCAAAGTTAAAAAAAAAAACCAGGTGGTTTTGACCTGATGTATGTTTGTTACTCTTTCACGCCGATACGGGTGGACCGATTAAGTTGAAATTTGGTAAATAGGTAACTTAGACCCTGAAATAATAATAATATTATAAAGGCTAAATACTTCTGTTCAGCGTAAAACCACTGGGCACAGCTAGTAATAAATAAATTCTAAAGTGTACAAGTACAAATATCTATCACATACAGCTTAGAGAAGTTCAGTGAAATGGAAAGGATTTATCTCGCTTTCTAGGTGAAGTCTGTTTCCTCTATCCTGTTTTTCATCGGGTGAGATAGCGGTCAAGGATTAATGTACTCGTAATTAAAACAAAAGATTATGTTGATTAGGAAAGTAGCTTTTACACTTCGTGCAAGAATTAGTTTTATACTCGTAACTAGCTTATGCTCTCGGCTTTGCCCGCACGGTGAAATCCTTTCTTAGCGGAGGTCTATGTCATAAAACCTATCTGATTTCCAAATTTCAACGCTGGGCTGTCAGTCAGTCAATCACTCACTCTTTCCTTTTATATATTTAGAAGATAAACGAAAATTTTATAATTAATAATTTTGCCGCATCCTTTACAAATTATTCAATACGCAAATTAGAGTCATGTAGGTAATTATTTACATTATATTTTATACCCATTTATGAGAGTTGAGTTAAGAAACTCATCCGTTTATTTCTCTGTAAATTAATTTCTTTAATTTTTGAAGAACAGGTTTTGTAAGAAACCTTTATAAACCTTTTTTATTCATAATAAGTTAGCCTTTGACCACGATCTTGCTTGATCTTAAGCGATGATGCGCTCGAAGATGGAAGCAGACTAAACATAGAAGGCGTGACAAAACCCTCCCTGATCCCACTGAGTATCAAGCGGGAAAATATTAGACGTTCTTAAAATCCAATAAATACTGTTTTTTTTTTTATTTTAGTTATTTTTCCATTGACTCCTTTAGTGTATAGACTCCTTAACAAATATATTATTGTCTGGTAATAAACTACTCCTTTTATTATAGAAAGTCGTTCGCTGAGGGTAGTAAAACTTGTTTTCTTACCTTCCATCGTGATTGTTACGACAAATTTATTCAAGGGAATAATCAGAATGGACTCTGACAATTGATTTTATATATTCCATGGTCATTCTCCCGTTATTAATGGAAGCTCTATGATAATATCTGTAATAAATTGTACGTTTATTCCAATCACTTTCTTTGGGTAAAATAACAGGTGGTTTCCATATTATGGAAATATTTTTATTAAACGAAAACATTTTTAAAAACAAGCTTTTATTTCAAAGGCTTTTATTTTATAATAATTATTATTTGTGCTGCAATCAGCAAAGGTAATATATTATTTTAATTGACTTCCACCAAATAAATAAATAAATTGAAAGTTCTCAAATGAAAAAAATATTATATTTCAAATTATAGAAAATCCATAATGTTTCAACACAAGTTTTTTATTTCAGCAAGTTTCAAAAGTTTTGTTTCAGCTAAACGTGTGTGACTCCTGCCTTAAAATTAGGTTGTAGGATTTGAACCGAACTTAATATTACATAATGCATAGTTACATTATTATGCACATCGTAGGAAGACTTGGTCCCGCCATCTTGACGCTCGTACGTATACTCTATATACAAATTTTTCATTGTACTATATGGACAAAATAAATCAGCAGCGGCCATTTTATTTTCCACCATTATTGAGACGCAAAACAGTCAAAGTAGAATTATAGTTCTTCTAAATGAAAGTAACATCCTAGTGGTAACATAGATTTTTCACACTGTTTTATAAAAGTACGAATATCATCAGTGTATGTAATAGACGTGACATCGTACATTGGGTACTTCTTATTGTTTTCCATTACAGTTAGTTTCGTCTAGTATAGTAGTTCTTCATCCATCCAACTCAAATTAACAATAAAAAGGTAAGCCTTCCTCTTTATATGAATATAAAAGAAACTAGATACAGAACTCTACTGCAAATTGTATTAAGTACTCGAATCCCAACGCGCTTCAAAAGTACAAATTACAAGCCCTTTTAAAGTTCCTGAACCTCGGAAATGGCAATTTTAGAGTTGTCCTCTCCCTGCAATATTTCATTGTCCGAGAATGTAATAAATTGTCATCTTTTCATGGGATTTGTTACTCTATGTACGCTAGTTTTAGAGTGTAAAATTCTATGATAGGTAGTTAAAGGTTAATCGTTTGGCCTTGCGTCGAGAATGCTTTAGTTTCTGCCGTCAGCTCTTCAACAGCTAGGGCATGTGAATAGGCGAAGCTATAGTTTAGCATAGAGTTATGTACTAGAGAAACAAAGCCGTGTAAAACCAAACAACATAATCTCTTATGGTTATATTTATAGCAAGATTAAAGGTCATTATTAAGTTAATGACTTTTTAAGAATTTTAATTAATTGTAAATAGTGTCCTACTAATATAAAGGTAATAAACGCGAAAGTTTGAAAGAATGTATATAATATGTATATGTATGTTTGTTACTCTTTCACGCTTTGGTATAGAAAAACTTGGATCCTGAAATAGCATATAGGCTACACTACTGTATAGCAAGTAAAACTGCCGGGCATAACAAGTTGCTTAATAAAGTCAAAGAAAAACGAATCTATAGTTTGTCCGAATTCTGCAAAAGTCCTAACTAGCGCCTCAGAATTTAGATTTAGGTCAAATCAAAAATGGTCACTTGATTTTGGAATATCTGTTGATCTACGTACCTATAAGATCTATAGTCTATAGTTTATGATCTAAGGTGTATTGGACCTGTGCCAAAGAGCAAGTATATTATTATTGTCGTAAAACTCGATTTAGGATTCACATAGATTTTTTTTAATACATTATAGGTTAGTCTTTGATCACGATCTCGCGTGACGTTAAGCGATGTTGCGGGTGTGGATGGTTGCAGACTATACCTAGAAGGCGGGATAATTCTCCCCCTGGCTTCACTGAACATCATGCCGGAACACAGTCGCGGACCGCTTGGCGACACGGTTTTGTTCAGTGGGTGGTAACTAGCCACGGCCGAAGCCTACCACCAGTATAGCGAGTGGAAAAACCGCACATAACTAATTAAAGTCGAGGAGATTGATGCGGGGCCGGGATTCGAGTTTGGTGGTCCAGATTTGCATTTGCACCACATAACCCCTTGGCCACTACCGCTCAAGATCATTCGAATAATGCTTTGAGTTGTAAATAATAATTATGATTTGAAATTCAGATGATTACTGATCTTTAATCTTGACATTATAATAATTGGGTTCATAATGTTAACCCAGATAATCCTAGGGTGTGTTTTTTTTTATTATACAATTATAAATCCTGCTGCTATCATTGCTGCAGCACCCTTAGCCCCACTACCACTACGGGGTGTTATAACACCCCAAAAACTACCCACAAGTATTTTAATTTTTATTCCAAGAAATGTGCACGGTAATTGATATTTTTTATCAGGTTTGATTAATTACGAATGGAACTTTGATTTCGTGTAGTAATTATGACTGTTTTGTTTGAAAAATTAATCTTTTTTTGTATTTAAAAGTTACAACTTAACAAAGTGTTTTTATTGGATAATGTCGTCAAAAAGGTATGTGTATATTATATTATCAAGTATAAAATATAACGGTTTAACATAAATGTTGTAAGTACATAGTATTATCAATTATTTGATGCAATGTCCGTTACTTATATCGTACTATTATAGGTTCTTTCATATCTAAATATTTCATGGGTGTTATAACGTCCCGTAGGAGAAAGGACGCCTATAATAGTTTACTATTAGGGATCTAAGGACTGTATTAATAAATAATAAGTTTAATAGATTTATGTAAAGCTGCAAGTCTTAAGGTATTTATAATTTAAGCGTTGAAATGTTTATTTCAGGTCCAATTTACGTGGCAAATAAGAATAGCTTGGTTTGACTCCTGTAAAAAAATACACTTGCCGCCTATATTGTGGACCTTAACATAGTTTACAGGCTTTTCTGTTAACTTATAGTCTCAATAAAGAGTAGAGTAGTGTGTATAGATGCGCGTTTTAATATAAATAAATAGGCCAAGCGCTAGTCGGGTAGTCTTCCGTAGTACTGGCAAATTGAATCTTTAAATTTTGATATCTTTAAAACTATTAAAGATATCTTAACTGCTATAGTTTCATATGTCTTTTGTTTGAAATATAAAAAAAAAACTCACTTTATTAATAAAAGTTATATATTATAGATTTAAATTTCACAAAGCAGTCGCGTAGAGTCACCTTCAATAGTATTCTTTTACGAGTATTTGTGACTTCAATAACCTTCATAACCCTGCAATACACATAGCTATGAATTTAACATTAAAACTTTTGTAAACAATACGTTATTATCAAACGTATACTCGTTCCCATAAACTGTCTATAATTTTCTCATTAACTTCCCTTACTTTTATGTCAAAACAATATTAAATCTGCCATCAGAGTATCATTAACTGTGACATGACAAGCTCTGATTTAGTGAAAAGTGGCAGTTACCTGACATCCGTCCGCCTTTATTGCACCTCGTTCTGTTTTATAACGTCTTTGATTTAGCCAATAAGAATAATAAGATTGTATGTTAGTAAACTATTAAACTGTAAATTACAAAAAATTAATTGTCTGAAGTTAATGATTATTATCTTCCGTCTATATAGACAATTAAAAAGCTTATTACACTTGGCTAAATTCAGAAACCTCAGCGATTTATACAGGGTTATTTTTAAAACAAGAACATGTGATAATGTCGTGTTTTTTGATATTTTTTTACATTTAACCTTCATACAAAAATATTTTTTCAGAGCAGTCGGATGGAACTTTTTTTTCTTTATTTTATTCTATGCTGTTCCACTGCTGGGTAAAGAGCTAGCACAAGTTTCTACACGTGTTTATTTATTCGCGACCTCATTTGGATGAAATATACCTATAAAATTGATATTGATTTTTGTATGAAAGTAAAATGTAACAAATTATCAAAAGTCACATATCACATGTTGTTTAAATTGTTAGCTGCTTGGTCCTGCGAGGATGCAGGTGTTTTAACCCTGTATATTTTATGTTTATTTAATAGCCCAATGTACAACATTGGGCTAGTAGGTAAATAAAAGGGGCATTTTTGTTCTTTGTAAATAAATATACACTTTGATTTTTACTTGACTTTCAAGTCACTCCACAGCAACCTTCTAGTATCTCATAAATATTAAAATCTGACAATTCCCTCGCAGAATAAATTCTGAAGTCGCAATCCTCGGAATACATTTCAAAGCATTTGTAGCTACAACTTGAAGGCAATATGTCTTTACTACTTAAGTTGGAAGACCCTGAACATCCCTTATTAGGGCCAACTCTTAAAGGTCTCAAATTGTGGCGAATTTGGCACACAAGTGACGAACGTCCAAGCTTTCCTTACTATTTCATTCACGTATTCGGTTTAGTTTTTGTAATAAGCCAATATGTCGAACTTTGGCTGATCAAATCTAAAACAGAACTTGCTCTGAGGAATCTCTCGGTCACAATGCTTAGTAGTATTTGTATGGTCAAGTCTATATCCTTCATTTGTTGGCAGAAGGACTGGAAAGCTGTCATCGAATACGTTTCCAATTTGGAAAAGCGACAGCTTTGCACGAAAGATTCAATCACTGCATCAATCCTTGATAAATACACCAAGTATTCCAGATTGGTGACTTACCTCTACTGGAGTTTAGTAACGGCTACAGTAATAACTGTGATTCTCGCACCTCTCTGCGGATTTGTGACGTCACAAGAGCTCAGATATTTGATTAGAAATGGCTCAGCGCCTTATCCAGAGATATTAAGTTCTTGGTTGCCCTTCGATCGAACTCGAGGCTTCGGTTACTGGGTCTCAGTGGTGGAACACTCGGCTATTTGCATCTACGGAGGTGGCGTCGTCGCGAATTACGACTCTAATGCTGTAGTAATAATGTCCTTTTTCTACGGGCAGCTGGAGCTTCTGAATGTGAATTGTGCAAGATTGTTTGGCGAGGGTAATGAGATGGTCGACAGAAATGAGGCCATTAAACGGATTGAGGAGAGTCATAATCATCACGTGGATTTGGTCAAGTAAGAGAAAAACATTACATTAGTTTGCCCAAAGTAGATAAGCAAAAGGTCTGTGTGTTTTGATAATAAAAAGGTATAATCGGCTTTGTAAGCTGGGCGGTGAAAGCGGATTTTACCTTTTCTATTTTAAACAACTTTTCGAGTACCTACTTTTTGGGTTTATTTCCCACCAATTAAATAAACTCAGGCATTACTTCTGAATCACATTCGGAGCAAAGTAGTGCAAATTTCATTCAGACTTTATTTATTACTTTAGACGCGTAGCAGTGCTACCTAAAAATCGCGTAGAATTACTTATAATAAAAAGTTGTTGTCCTTTACTATGTTGCCTACTATGTGTGCATTATGTCGATACCATTTTCAGAGGTTCCAATTTTCAAAAAAGTCGTTCTACGCTACAAAAGATACAGGCCTCAAACTCAATTTTTTTTCTGATATGAAAACGTTTAATTTATTTCAGGTTCTCTTCCATCTTTAACAAGCTTTTGTCGCCAGTTATGTTCATGTATGTAATCATTTGCTCGCTGATGATATGCGCCAGTGCTATCCAGTTGACTACGGTAAGTGTACCAACTTATCTGACTCGTGGTCAAAAATGGAACTAGAAATTTATAAGTATTAACTTAGTAATTTTGCAAGTGACATCAGCGCCATTGCCAGGTCAGGTAAGTTGGACTTATTTATATTCTTAGTAGGTAATAACTCCGCGTTGAACTAAGTGTAAATCTACGCGCGCATTGAAAAATGTACATTCGAAAAATGTTTTTGACATTATGTATTACTAGCTGCGCCCAGCGGTTTTACTTGTGGCTCTGTACTTGTGGCTTTTATGTTATTCCAGGGCCTAAGCTTTCTCTCTACTACGAGTATGTTTCAGCTCAATTGGTCCACCCGTTTAGGCGTGAAAGAGTAACAAACATACATCCAGACATCCGTACTTTCTTACAAACTTTCACCTTTATAATATTAGTAAGATCTTTTAATATTTCTTAGAATTAATAACACATACCGTTCTACAATGGGCAACCTTATTGTCCAGAGCGATTTCTTTTATTTCTTAAATAAAGATCACATGAAACCTACATAATCAGTTTTAATAAAATTTTCATAGAACCTTTGAGATTACCATCTTATACCCCTTTCTATAGAATACCCAAGAATATCCCAAGCTATTCATCATAGACCTGACGGAAGTCAGTTATTGTGACAGGGTTCTTCGTCAACAATGCGTTACCGATAAATAGAACCCTGTCGGGATTGAAGTATCGATTACTATTGATAGCCACATCCAGTATCGTACAGCAACAACGATGATTTTCGCAGTTGATAGCGTTTTTACCAGCTTTTATTTACTTTCACCTGTCCTTTGTCTGTCTGTAATCAAATCTTGCAAGTTTAATTTGATCCACTTTCCAGTTTCCGATTGAGCTGAAATTTTGCATGTACGAGTATGTATAAATCGGATGACAATTCTATATTATTATGACATCGAGCTGATCTGATGATGGAGCTGGAAGGTGGCTATTGGAACTCCTTAATTAAACGGCGCAACCCCATCGATTTCGGGCTCATTTGATTTGTCTTAACGAGTACTTCATGATGCTAGATAGTAATAATAATAAAAGATTGGTTTTTTTTTATAATTTCACCTGTTGTTTCTTACTTCAGTCACTTTAGCATAAGAAGGGGTTAATCTCGGAATACAATTAAACACAACTAAATTACAACTTAGGTGTATTCAATTCGAGGGTAAATAGGTTTTTGCTAGGCCTGAGAGTAACAGCTTCGACCACGTCTTTACTTACCAACAAGTGAGACTCAGTCCTATCCTATCTACGAGTATGTAAAAAAAAAAGAATACAATTTATTAAGCTGAAGTTTTCATGTGCAAAGTACCTCTAAGGTACACAACACACACACACACACACATATACACACACACACACACACACACACACACACACACACACACACACACGCACGCACACACACGCACGCACACACACGCACGCACGCTCACACGCCAATAAATAAATAAATTAACACCCCTACTGGTTATATCATCTTTGGCTTTATATAATATGGCTATATTCCGTATATACCATTCAATTTCCAAGGGTCGGGTGACGGGTGATGCAAATATATTTGGATGGCAAACAATTTGTAAGCTCAAATACTTTAGGCTCAATACTGGAGACGTATCCTATTGGAAGTACGTTACGCTTCAACCCTTTTAAAATGGGCTGACTTTGATAAATAAATCGAATTATAAAGAGATTTGAATTTAGTTGTATGAATTATATAGTACCTTTATGTAATACTGCGACTAATTAGCCACCAGGAAAAACGGATATATAAAAATACTGGCACGACAAGATGATAAACACAAGCTTGCATTTTGGAAATTTCAAATCGGTTGTGAAAATAAACTTGAATGTATTCTCACCCATGTACGAAACAAAACTATCATTGTAACAATTTATATATCTTTAAAATGCTTTTATTTATATGCAATAATGTGATGTATTTTTTTTTAAATTATAGGTACCATATATAATTAAAGAGTTATCTAATCCAACTTAAAGAATGTAATTATAGCACTTTTCCATCAAACTTTCAAGGCATTCTAATGAAATTCTTTACAGGAAGGCACAGGAACGATGCAACGTATATGGATATCGGAATACCTGCTCGCGCTCATCGCTCAACTATTTCTATACTGTTGGCATAGCAACGAGGTGCTGCACATGGCAAGTATTTAAACTGGCTAAAGCCTACGATTTTACCCGCTGAAAAGTGGACTATTTACATTATAGGTTAGCCTTTGTCCACAATCTCGCGTGATGTTAGCAGATAGATGGTAGCAGACTAAACCTAGAAGGTGGGATAAATCACTCCCTGTCTTCACTGAAAATCATGCCGGAACACGGTTATACTGACCACTTGGAGTGGATGGTAACTAGGCGCAGCCGTTAAAAAACTACCACCAGTATAGCGCGAGGAAAAACCGCACTATGTGTTTATTCCAGAGTCTAAACTAACTGCCGCGGACGAATGCTTCGGCAGAAAATCCTTCAGGAATTTGGTGGGTATCTCCGCCTTGCTCTTTTTCGATGGAAGAGTCCCAAATATTGCCTTGCGCTCCAAGGTATCTGAACACGAGTAAAAAATAAATCAACCTCAACAAGCGAGCCTGATTATAATACATACTTTAATTATAGAGCGAGCTAGTATTCTTCTGATCTATGGAGCGAGCACATAAACAACGAGCTCGCACTTTTTTTTTTTAATTTTAAAAACTCTTATTTTCCTACAGAGCAACAAAGTAGAAGAAGGCATCTACAGAAGCTCATGGTGGGCACAGAACGTGCGTATACGTCGGAGCGTGCTCTTATTGGGCGGGCAGTTGCGTCGGTCCATTGTTTTCACAGCCGGGTTCACAGCCGGGCCCTTCACTCAGTTGACTGTGGCCACTTTCGTTGCGGTAAGGGCTTTTTCTGGGTAGGTATTTGAATCATGATAAAGTCGCGACACACAAAAAATCCCTTCCCTTCCAGATTTTTTAAAGTATTGCTCCCCATGGCATGTTTTAATATTATATCAAACTTTTATTATGTGTGCAATAATATAGTTTAGCGCTTCTCTTGAGAAATTTTCAAAAAGTTAATTCCATAAATTTATATTTCAAAATGTGTCAAATAGTGCGAGTCAGCATCCTGCGGCATAAGCACTCTTAACACATTGTTGCATTATGTCAATCTTATTTACTTTTTAAAAATATTATTATTTAAATATAGGTTACCTCTAACTCTCTAACTATTATAGTTAATAATTAAGATGTCGGCTGTTTATTAATCCACTTATAATTAGTGCTTCTAAGTTGTCCAAATTTTGCTGTTTTTATTATAATAAATTTTTCATACCACTGAATTTACTTAAAGATTTCGATTTATAGAAGTACATTGATTAACATTGTTTGATTTTGATATTATAATGTAAGAAGTAGTAGTATAATGTTAGAAGAATAATATAATCTAAGAAGGTGAATGACCTAGAGTTTTCCATTTTTAAACTAATCCTATACCTTTTTAGTTTTGAAATCCAAAAGCATTTATTCAAAATAGGCTACAATGAACAACTTTTGCAAGTTAATAAATGAAAATATTGTCATTAATCTGTTTTGTGTTCTATGTTTAGAATAGAATAAAATTTATTTGCATCAAACATAGTAATAACAATTATGATCATAAATTAAAACTAAGCACGCATGTTTGACCAGCTTCGCTGGCATACAAAATTTGGTAAAATTACAATAATATAAGATACAAACAATGTCAAAAATTTCAATTGTGATTAATGATTCTAATGTGTGTGTGTGTAATAAATAAATGTTTTCAATTTTATTGATTTCATTTCATATTTAAATATTCATTAATGTCATAAATTTACCAAATATTATTTTTGTTTCGCCTTTTATATTATGTAAAAGATAAATTTGACTCATTAAAATGAATAATATCTAGCAAGTCCTTGCACAGTACTCATATTTTAAAGCACCTGAAGGCACGGTTAGCACCTCATTATGTGAGCATGTTGACTAAATGGGCCATAAAATGAAACTGCTTGGAATATTATAATATTATAAATGTTAGATTAAAGTATCTATTTTTTATTGCAACAAAATAAGAAGACGCGCAAGACGCTCTCCTGATAGTAAGAGATTACGCTGCCATAATCAGTACAGGTGCACTGCACCAGTGCTCTCAAGAATTTAAGATGTTGAGTAAGACTCTACAGCCCAGTTATTTCACTAGCTACAGTGCCCTCAGTGCCCGTAGCACAATATTTGCTCATCACTGCTCAGGCTGTAGAATAACTGACACTGTTGGGGTATGCAGTATTCACCTAGTTGGTCTCCTACAAAGGAAGTCTACCCCCGGTCTTATTAGATAAATTTAGCTTAACACTGCGTATAATATATAAAAATCGAACTCTATATCAAATCAAACAATATTTATCACAATGCACTATGCAATGAAATAAGTGATATGAAAAAGTTATTGTAATTAAATAGCAAAATTCGGACAACTTGGAAGCGCAACAACAACTAAACAACGCAATTACAACTTGAAAGTATTTAAAAAGAGGGTTAATAGGTATTTACTAAGTCTGTGTGCAACCTCTTCGACCGCGTCATCACTTACCTACTAACAGGAGAGACTGTTGTCAAACGCAGCCTTATTTTTTAGATAAAAAAAATTTGCTAGTCGATAAATAAACAGCCGACATCTTAATTGCTCAGATTTCGAGAAACACATTTTAGTTGTTTACCTACTCATAGTTAGAGGCTATATTTATACGCTTCCTAAGAATAATTGGGTTATGTCAGCTTCAGGCGAAATGCTGCGAAAGCAAATCGAGTAGCTTGTACTAATTATTTCCTTGATAAGAAACTATATTAGTTTTAGCAGAAGGGTGGGTAATTATGCGGTAATAATATTAATTTATGTTCTTTCTACATGTCGTTGATTTTATGTGAAAATGTCACGATAATTAATACATTTTTTACAATAGAAAGACGACAACACAGCAGCCCGCGTAGTATATTGCGACATTGACATAAGAGTAGCAACTCCCGTCCCACTGTCAAGAGTAAACTGACATATATAATATATCAAGACGCTGGTCTTGCTACTCGCAATATCATTGCATACAATTTGCAGCCCCTCGAGCACAGACGCTGCGTAGACTTGTCTTGCTGTCAAGTCAACTGTCATCCCATACATTCACAAAAGTACAATGTATGGGATGACAGTTTTACTCTTAAAGTCTGTCTTGAATCTACTCCCAATGTCCTTGTGCTCTTCAATTACTCTTAACAGTAGGACGGGAGTTGCTACTGTCACGGCGTGCTACGCGGGCAGAGTCAGTATGTTAGTCATTGTCATGATAATTATTATTATGATTGATTGTTTTTTTTTCCTCTTACAGATAATGAAAGGCTCCTACAGTTATTTCACTCTTCTAACCAACAAAGAGGACTAATCCTCTTAAGAGAGATTGAAAAATAACAATAATTTGCACATCAAATCAAAAAGCACATAATATTCAAATAAGCTTAAATGGGGCTCATTTGCAAGAAAATATTACAATATATAGTTTTAAGGCTTATTTTTCAGACATTTTTGTCTTTATAATGCTTTTGAATTTACTTTATGTGAGCCCCGTTGTCTCCTTAGGGATTTTATTATAGAAACCTACACAATTCCCTAAAATAAATGACAATTATAGAGATATAGATAAATTTATTTTTCTTTCCCTTTTGGTTGTCAGAAGATCGCTATTAGCGATAAGACCGCCATATGTTACACTGTTTATATAAAAAGTTATATTTAGTTCTTTACCGGGGGTAGACTTCCTTTGCAGGAGGTCGACTAGGTGGGTACCCCAACAGTGCCAGTTATCCTACCGCCTGAGCAGTGATGTGCAAACATTACTGTGCTTCGGTAGGAGGGCACTGTAGCTAGTGAAATTACTGGGCTGATGAGTCTTAACATCTTATGACTCTCAAGTAGGAAGCGTTGGCGCAGTGCACTTGGTAGCACTGTACTAATTATGGGCAGCGTTATCTCTTACCAGCAGGAGAGCGTCTTGCTCGTCTTCTTACTTCGTTGTATAAAAAAAAAAAAAAGTTCTTGTATGTTGTATCAATAAAGTGTTAACTAATCTAATCTTAATTTACCACTACATACATAGAGGTAGAGGTATAATCACAAAGACTATTTCCCTCCACTTGGTACGATTCTGACACAACTCTTTCGCTTCCTCAACTTTCATCACATTCTACATATACGCAAATTTACCACTATGACCCTGACTTGACCTTTATTGACCCTTATAATTTTTTTTTATTTTTTGTTATATAAAACAAAGTAAGAAGACAAGCAAGACGCTCTCCTGATGATAAGAGATAACGCTGCCCATAATTAGTACAGTACTACCCAGTGCACTGCGCCAACGCTTCTTACTTGAGTCATAAGCTGTTAAGACTCTTCAGACCAGTAATTTCACTAGCTACAGTGCCCTCCTACCGAAGCACAGTAATGTTTGCACATCAGCTCAGGCGGTAGAATAACTGGCACTGTTGGGGTACCCACCTAGTCGACCTCCTGCAAAGTAAGTCTACCCCCGGTAAATGATGACCCTTCTATCAATCACTCTCTCTTAATTTTAAGCAAAGATGGAGTCTTTAAATTAAAATTTGCGGCAAAAGGAATGTTCACATAAATTTCTTATCTCTTTGAAGTCAACAGCCTTGGTTCTAGAAATTTAGTGTAGAGTGGGTGCCCTAGACTGGCAATATCTTTGTGAACGCGATCTGATATTGATTTCAATTTTCTCTCGTGACATTATGAGAGCGTTTCGGTAAAATTGTGGTTATGGACAATGTCTGAGGCAAAATCTGTTCTACGTAAATTGTATGTATCTAAACTCAATATGTATTAGCTTTTATTGTAATTAAGTTTTAAGTGTTATTAGACCATTAAAGATCTCATGAATAAAATTAAATCGGCGTTTTAATATACCTATGGGCCCATCAAACTAACAAAATACTTTTTTCGAAGAAAGTTTGTGTATTCGTATGTATGTAAGAATGCTTATTAATTTTTATCACGCCTAAATGGCTGAACTGATTTGGATCAAATTATGTACGCAGCACAGGCCGTAGGTAGTTTAGATATTATAAAATACTTAGCCTTTTCAGCGGGTAAATACAGTTGAAACAGCAAGTATGCCGTGATGCTTTGCATAAAGTTTTCGCTGCTTTAACACTAAAGGGCTACAAATCCAAATTTTAGAGGAGAGCGCTCTGATTTTTGTATGTTTGTTTCAACTTTATTATTTTACACTTTTGTGTCATAATATATCTTCTTATGGGTATTAAATGTTTTACCATGTAATTATTTTATTATATAGGTGTAACATAACGACAAATTAAATATAGACTACTGGCTCACGTGGCTTTGCAAGCGTAGCAAAATCCTTTCTTAGCGGATGTCTACGGCATAAAACCTATCTGTGTTCCAAATTTTAACGCTATCAGTTCAGCGTTTTGAGCTTTGCGTTGATAGATCAGTCAGTCAATCAGTCACTCTTTCCTTTTATATATTTAGATAAATCTCCTTAGCGTATACTATACTCAAACTCAAATCTACTACTGTTAATGGAGCACTTATGCAAGTCAATTTGACTCTACCGCTCGTTCGCAAAACACCGCTAGAAGAACAAGCAAGAAACTCATAGGGATTGTGAAAAAATGAGCGCTCGTATATATTTGTGACATTGTGATCGGTTTTCGGTGTCTTTGAAAAAATATGAAAATATTCGTTATTCTGGTCACTTTTTATTAAAAGCAATTTTGGAAATTGTTGATTTGTGGCCCTTTTGTTTGAAATCAGCGTTTTAGCCACCGAGCTCTCACTCAGCAAAATTAAAGTCTACATTTTAATTTATCATAGTTTGCTGTCGTGGCACAAAAATGACTGCTGAATTTAAACTGATATTTTTTTATAATTTTCATTGGGGAAAGTGGTGAGATTGTTTGGATGACTAAGTGTATTGTTTTTATGAGGTTTCTAATGTTCGGCTATTATTATAATGTGAATGTTTGAGTGTGAGTTTATGGTGTCATTACGCCAACATTACTAATTAATTATAATGGGAGAGAGCCCATAGTGGTAAAGTTCTAGATTCGGCACCTATTTAGGTGCCCATTGGTCTCCCGGAGACTAATCAATAATTTATTTATTTTAAGGTTCCCATTCGTAACCTGAAATAAAATCTTTTGGCACCTGCTTAATTATAAGCATCATTGCTAATACATTGTTTAACAATATTGGACATCATATATTTTACTTCGTGAATTTCAAAAAAAAATGAGTGAGATATTACGCACTAAAATTGTTTGGCGGGAGCTATGACGTCAATGACCGAACTCGGGTCGGAACATTTTGTACTTGATAGTGACGTAGCGCGTCCCAAATACTTATAAGCCTCACTTCTTATATCACAACCATTTTTTATTACTTAGACCTATTCACTTATAAAAAATACGTTGTTAATATACTTTTGTTATATTATTATCCACCTAGGATAATAATATAACAAAAGTGTGCAATGCTGCCAGCATTCTGGGCACTCTGCCATCTTTCTTTAATAAATTTCTTTAATAAATATTTCAGGACATTACACACAGCGCCACCTAACCCCAAGCTAAGCAACTTAATGCTTGTGTTATGGTGGTTAGGATAACGGATATAATACTTATATACTTTTCTTTTGTAAATACATACATATAATAGATACAAAAAGCCACCCAGACCTTAAACAAATATCTGTGGATCACACAAACATTTGTCCCATGGGGGAATCGAACCGCCAACCTTTTCCGTTGCAGGCGGGTATTAACCCATCGCACCACAGAGGTCGTCTAATCTATCTGACCGTGGTTTGGAGCACTTGGATTTTCTGTAGATCGACTTGTGGCCGATCTGTGGTTAATAAAGGTATTCTTTACTGCTGTAGTAGCTGTAGCATTGTTTGTTGTTCTCAATAAAGGCATTTGCCACAAAAAACAAATTAAAAAATAATCCTAGGTGATAGACATACTTAACATTTAAAAGCTAATTTTAAATATTGTTGTACCTTATTTTGCATTCCTATCTTATACCTATTTATTCAAGAAACAAGAAACTTTTCATTAAAGGTGAGACTCAAAGGAAGTTAATTAAGTTTTAAGAAAGCTGATTACAAATATCAAAGGGGATGTAATTGTTTAGAAATCAATTTACTGACTGCCGAAGGGCTTAATTGCTAACCTTTGATGAGTTTGTTTACATCGTAAAGTTAATTTAGCAACTAACTGTTATATTCATATGAGACATGGATAATTATAAAGTAGCTTTCGTGATCCAGTGGTCGTAGTACTTGTAATCCGGAAGCCCTGGGTTAAAATCTCAGTGTGGCAAAAAAGTTCGCCTGGACACTACCGTGTTTCGGAAGGCACGTAAAACTGTAGGTCGCTGTTACCTATAAGATAATGTAGGAGGCAGTCAGTGTGTTGCAAGCCTTGTAGTAATCTCGGCGACCTGAAACTGCAACATATATGTAGGTTGGCCACACAACCTTTTACAAATGCCTTTATTGAGAAAAACAAACTACCAATACTGCAGCTACTACAGCAGTAAAGAACACTTTTATTAACCACATATTGGCCACAAGCCAATCTACAGAAAATCCAACCTATTATAATTGTGATTGCGCTTTGATTCTGACAGTGTAAGCAGGTTACCTGTTATGTTGGAGTATAAACACCAACTAATTATTATTATTAACATACCAGTAACTCTGTAATAGGCGACGGTAACCACCCACCATAATCAGGTGGGCCTCCTTCTTGTCACCTATTACAAAAAAAAAACTTACATTATTAAATTGGTTTAATAAGGTCTTGTTAATTAATATTAAATAAGGTCTAATTAATGAAACAGGGTTCAACGTAACGTGCTGGAGCATACATAATCTAACAGCTCACGTTAGACTTTTAATGAACTCCGGACTCGTAAAAGCATGAAAACTGAGTCGCGTCAGTAGATTAACAATTTTGCTCTGAAGCAAAATTTAATGTATGGTATTTTTATGACGTTTAGAGAATTACTAATTTTATGAAAGTAAAAAGCAATTTTAGAGGAACGATAATAAACATAATGAATACTAAATCATCATCATCATCATCTTAGCCATTGGACGTCCACTGCTGAACATAGGCCTCCCTTTTGGACTTCCATATGTACCGGAATACTAAATATCTTTTGAAAAAGCTGACTGATTAAAAGCAGTTACTTTGTTAGATCAGCATGATTTTTAGGGTTCCGTACCTCAAAAGGGAAAAACGGAACCCTTATAGAATAACTTTGTTTATATTTAGTAGGTACTAAAGTAAATATTGTGACGAAGACATCTAAATATATAAATAGAAAGCGTGACTGACTGACTGATCTATCAACGCTCAGCTTAAACCACTAAACGGATTGGGTTCAAATTTGGAATACAGATAGATTTTATGACCTGGACCTTCGCTAAGAAAGGATTTTGTCAACCGGGTGCAAGCTAGTTCGTTATAAAAGGATTTTTCAAGGCAGGCAAAAGCGCGATCATTTTATTTTACTATATCACACTAAAATATTATAAATGCGAAAGTTTGTGAGTGTTTAAGTGTGTATGTCGTATGTATGTTACTTTTTCACGCCTAAACGGGTGGACCGATTGAGCTGAAATTTGGTATAGAGATAGCTTAGACAGTGGAATAACAGTTATAATTTGGAATTTCCTATAAGATATGTAGGAGGCAGTCGTTAGGTCATGTTGCAGGCCCTGTAGTAATCTCGGCGACCTGAAACTGCAACATATAGGTTAACCACAACCTATAAATTGTGATTTGACTCTGACAGTGTAAGTAGGGTAAATTGTTCTGTTGAATTATAAACTACAATTATATTATTATTTTAACACATATACTACAGTACAGTGAAATTACTGGGCTAAAGAGTCTTAACATCTTATGACTCTTGAGTAAGAAGCGTTGGTGCAGTGCTCCTAGAATTTCACATAATTGTGAAATCTTGGGTAACACTGTACTGATTATGGGCAGCGTTATCTCTTAACATCAGGAGAGCGTCTTGCTCGTCTTCTACTTAATCACATGAAAAAAAAAAACTACAGTACAGCGCGTAAAACCGCTGGTCGCAGCTAGTAAGCTAAAATACAAAAGTAGCTACTTTTCAGCAAATATTAAAGTTTATGATCATAATAATACCTATATATTAGTACAATTCACGATAGCTGTGTTGTGAAACATTTTTATGCGACCGACAGTCGTAACAATGTGTTTTTATAGCGTTTCACTTTCAATGAAAACACGTGAAAACATCTATGAAAATAGGTGTTTGTTACTTTTATAACAATTTTGTTTGTGTTACCAAGTTCTGTTATATTATTATGCTTGTTTTTTTTGCGTTACTTTTTTGTTGGTATGTGAATTACTTTGTTACAATTTAGCCAAAAGAAAAACAAGTTTTGTTATGTTTTACAAGCAACTCTTCTTCAATGCTTGTGCTATGGTGGCTAGACAACGGAAATAGTACTTTTCTTTTTAAATACGTATGTACAGTTACTTATAATAAAAGTAGGTATTGCCGAAAAGTGGTCAATCCTTGTTAAACACACCACTGGCTAACGCACCATTTCAAGGTGGTCAAATTTGCATAAAAAAATTATATTCGTTGAAAATTTGACACTCCACATGAACTTTTATTGCGCGAAGTGTGGCTAGCTTATGAAAAGATTATTAATTTTCCTTATAAACATCTCCATGTTCCATATAAACCGACTTTTATAAGTATAAAGCAAGTACCGTAAAATGAGGTGAAAATTATTAATTTTAAACTTTAAATAGACTTTACACTTGCAATTTTAAAGATAAAATAAATATAAAAAAATACTATAATAAAGACTTATTATGTAAATTAATAATCACAAAAAAAGTGAATAGCTTTTTAGAAAATAAATAAAAACCAGTTTATCAAACTTTTATTTATAATGGGGATACTTTGATAGAATACATTTTTTTCGACTATTTTTTGTTTAATTTGTTTTGGAACCGACTCCAATACCTTGTCAACGCTTTGGTAAAATATAGCCAATATTAATATATTTTGCTGCATTGCATATTAGCAATAAATAAAAAATCTTACCAAATTTAGTTATCATTAAAGTTACCCCAGTTCGCAAAGTACGTTGTTTTACGGTATTTTAAACTAAAATATACCCTGAAATACCTAACCATTACTTGCACACAACCATTTCAGGGCAAGCGTTTCAGAACGACTCGTTTTAAACTCTTATAAAGATCCCTCTTGGATAGACGTAAAGGAATTCTCGGATCTGGTTTGGACGTAAATAGCGTTCTAGTTCTCCGAAAATCCAAATTTTACATAAAAGAGAGCACTGGATTTTGAATGGCGCTCGTAAAATACGTTGGCCTGGCCACGTTTCTCTCGACGTTAAAAAGATCAATTTTCACTGAATTTGAACCTTTAACATACCTATAATACGGATAGAGAAAAATGGAAGGACTTGGGGGAGGTCTTTGCCCAGCAGTGGGACAGCATAGACTAAAAAAAAAAAAAAAAAAATACCTATACAGCCCTCGTAGCACATTTCGACATTGACATAAGACTAGCAACTCCCGTCCCACTGTCAAGAGTATTTGAAGTTTGTAAAGAGCACGATGACATTGGGAGTAGCTACAAATCGTATGCAATGACAGCGTGAGTAGCAAGAGTATTATGTCAATGTCGAAATGTGCTACGAGGGCAAGGTGACTGGCAAGTCATTATGAAGCCTCAAGGATAAAATATATTAGAAAATCACACATTCAAAATTAGCAAACAGAGAAAATAGTTATTTAAAAAGAAAATCTCATTTGAACTCATGCGCCGCGTCTGAAAACACATGGTCGACTTACACAGTACGAGTACTTTGCTTTATATTCATTGCACTCTGTGCTACAGAGTCTGGTAGAGTGTGAGAGGTCATACGAGTACATTTCAAATACTTTTCATTTAAATAGAATATTTTTGTCAGAATATAAGTAGGTACCTTTTTATATTATTTGTTTCAAACGAGAATAGTGTACTGATTACCCTGGTTTAAGTGATTTAGCAGTCACCGTTTTTAAATAGAAAATTCCAGTTCGTGGTGGTAGGTTCGCTTAGAGCTGCTATAGTATAATGTCAATTTAAAGTATGTCTAAAAAGAACGTACTGGCATGACGTCACATTTCTGTGAACATAATTTTATTTAACTGCGTGGAAGCGGTGTTGTATAAATAAGCTACGACCTTAAACCTTAGAGAAACTCATAGAATAGAAAACTCTTTATTGAAACACCACAAATATACAGAACAATTAAAACTAACAGCGCGCAACTGAGCTTTAAAATGGGACTCTTCAAAAGGCAAGTGGGGAGTTTTGGCGGCAAGCCTTGATCATATCATTAGCTCCACGTCTTTTGCTTAATAATCGTGTAGAATTTGATTGTTAGCGTGTAATAATGGTGGAATATTGCGTGTTAAGTGTTTTTGAATGTGCACAGATGTAGGCAAGTGATATGGTGCTGAAATATGAATTTTGGTGCCCCCTCCAAAACTCCTCCGAACTTTCAGTAAAATTCCACCCATTTTACTGGAAGACTCACGTGACTAGACGAGCTATTAAGCTCACTCTGACTCTGACCTGACTAACTAACTTATTACTTAAAAAATAACATTTAACTTGACACTGGCAAAACACGAAAGTGGAGACCATAATTTAATATCCCGTGAACATTCACGAATTTTACTCGACACTGGCAAAATGCACATGTTGCCATATTATTAAAAAAAAAAAAAAAAAAAAAAGGCAAGTGAATAGTCTTGAAAGGTAGGCAACGTACCAGCGGTACCCCTGGTATTGCAGGTATCCATAGGCGACGGTAGCAACTCACCATCAGGTGGACCGTCTACTTGTTTGTCACCTATTACATTAAAAAAACTAAAATAATTTCGTAACTTAAAGTGCAACAATTGGCGGTCTTATCGCTAAAAGCGGACTTCCATACAACCTTGCAGGGAGAAAAATAATTTTAATACACATACGTTTACTTTAACATAAACATTAGCCCCTTTTGGATCTAAAGTCACTAGGTAATGGGTATGTCCAAACTTTTCCTATTGCGAAATGCTTTAAGCTCAGCAAGATTAAGTGCAATGAATGGACTCGCCTTGAGTAATGAGTACGGAAAGCCTTATTCACACTTAATAAAGTTCAAATTTGAACTAAATATTGCTGTATAGTGCAGGTTTTATTGTTCACTTCTTTCAGAGACATTAAAATGATTCAATATTGTGTGTTTCGTTCCATTAAAATCTATTTATTGCTAGGAACCTGGAATTAAGAATGATTGAGTTAAAATTTGATATCTTGCATTTAGCATTTATTATAATCAAACTTTACAATAATATTATGACTTAGAGTTAAAAGAATTTACTGAACTTTTATGAAAATAGTGTTGAAATCAAATTGTAACCAATCAATTTTTTTTTTTTTATTGATATAGAATACAAAATTTTTGTTGCACTCTATTTAAAATACAATCTAGCCTTAACTTAGGCTAATAAGTACTTTACATCTAACTTAAACTACTACATAGACTTAAACTAAGAATGTGTCCAATAACACGTTTCTTATTGTCTATAAGGGGAAGACACTTTGTTCATGTGTTCTGTAAGCAAAATGCATATATAGCACTTACACTACTTTACACTACACTGTACACTATAATAGAATTTAAACGACTTATTTTGTTGAGTCTTCATAATTTTTATAAATCATTATATTATGTACGTAACCAATCAATGTTTTTAAAACATTATGTTCATAAAAGTTCGACGTACTGTTCATTTGGTTTATGCATACAAAGGTACTTTCAATAGTAATTTTCTGAATTAAATTAATAGTTTTAAAGGTCTGTCTGGGTAAATAGAACCACTTTGGTTCTGTCCGATTTATTCAAATATCGTTGGAAGTTTGAAGGGTAAAGCGAAAACGGGCATAGGGGCATAATGTAAATAGTCAAGTTAAGGGTGGCGAGATCTATCATTAGTAAAATGTTCGATTACTAGGTGTAAATTTCACTAAAAAGCCTGAAAGTGTTCCTACGCCATAATGTCGGGGCAGCAGGTACTTTTAGTCCCTTTTTTTATCCCAGGAAAAAATCGTTACGCATCGTCACCCCACGCCGGGGGGCACAGAGCGGTATGTGGGAGTCCCCCGCGGAAGGAATACTCACTAAAAACCTGGGGGTGTTCCTGCGGGATGCCTGACGTCATAATGCCGGGGCAGCGGGTACGCCGAAGCACTCACCCGCGGCCCCGACGGCGTTTGGTCCTCACTGGCAAAAGGACCCTTCCGCGGTGGGGTGAAGAGGAAAACGACCCCAGTATACCAAATATTTAGTTCCTAGATTAACACATTCCTTTTCAACAGGTAAAACTACCGGGCGCAGCTAGTAAAACCAAATGGCGAGCATTTATTAGTTCCTTTCATTATCATTGTCAAGAGTGTAACAGAATAGCTCCCTCTGTGTCCTTAAGTACAATACAATCTTGGCGCGATGCTTTCAAAGATAAGTTGATATCTATCGGAGATGAATGGTGATAGCATAATATTACATGTTGGGTGGCTACGCAATAAATAAGGAAGAGGAACGGTGTGAGTCGTGAGCAAACCGGCCCAAAGTTATAAAAAAAAATTTTCTTAAGCGCAACACACACAGAGAGCGGGCGCGGTTCGGGTCCTAAGTACGGTAATTTTTTTTATTTTTTTTTATGTGATGAAGTAGAAGACGAGCAAGACGCTCTCCTGATGTTAAGAGATAACGGCTGCCCATAATCAGTACAGTGTTACCAAGGATTTCACAATTATGTGAAATTCTAGGAGCACTGCACCAACGCTTCTTACTCAAGAGTCATGAGATGTTAAGACTCTTTAGCCCAGTAATTTCACTAGCTACAGTGCCCTCCTACCGGAGCACAGTGATATTTGCACATCACTGCTCAGGCGGTAGAATAACTGGCACTGTTGGGGTACCCACCTAGACGACCTCCTGCAAAGGAAGTCTACCCCCGGTAGATTCCTTGCAATTATATTATGAGAGACATCACACTAAAAGAGAATAGGGCGTCTGCATTAACTGGAAAAATTGCCCAGGTAACATTGCCACTGCTTGTTAAACCAAATGGCGAGCATTTAGTTCCTTTCATTATCATTGTCAAGAGTGTAATAAAATAGCTCCCTCCGTGTCCTTTAGTACAATACAATCTTGGCGCGATGCTTTCAGAGATAAGTTGATATCTATCGGCGATGAATGGTGATAGCATAATATTACATGTTGGGTGGCTACGGAACAAATAGGATAGAGGAACGGTTGTGTGAGTCGTGAATAATACATATTATAGAGAAGAATAAATTATGTATGTATATACCTATAATAAATCAGTCCAAAGTTCGTGGCTCATTTATACAGAATCGCTCCCGTCCGGTCATATTATTGTTACAAAAATGTTTAGATGACGACTTAACTCTTTATTGAACACCATAATAACAATAGAAGAAGCTTAAAATAATACATATGTGCAAAAAATACTTACATTAAAATTGGCGTTCCAAAAAATGCAAATGTAAATTTTAGCTTTAGTCTTTCACAAAAATTTGCAGACGACTGGCTGTAAGCTAGATTACTGCCATCGTACCTACCACTGTTGCACTCGAGTGCTAACGTATTCCTTGCGGCTAGAAGTGGCAGCGGTACTATAAATGAGGCACAATTTAAGCGTTCATATTTACATGGGCAATGGGTATTGTCCGTCACTTGCTCGTCAGTCTATGGCATATCTGTGACAAGGGCAGACATGCCAGATGGTGACAACGAATTTTGTAGAAACACCTATGATGGCTGATCTATTACCATAAAGTAGTCTGTGGCTAACTCACTTGAGTGACCCTTCTCTATTTAGTATAGTGTTGTGCTGTACCTACCATCAACATTCCATGTATCGATACTACAAAGAAAAGTGTTGACAGCTATCAAAAATTAATAGCACATACACAAGGAGGCACAAACATGGTGGATGCTATGAACCTACGATTTTGCAAAAACGGTCATAGTACAATTATTTCCCTTTCAAATAAAATTAAAATAAGATTGAAAATACTATTAGGGAGAAATTGTGCGTATATGAGAAACCATGAACTTTACACGCAAGTTGGTCTTATGAGGGATGCGTCTTTTTTGTTTTTTATTTTATTCGAAGAAGTAAGAAGACGAGTAAGACGCTCTCCTTTATTATTTAATCAGTACAATGCTACTAGGATTTCACAATGATGTGAAATTCTAGGCGCTTCTTACTCAAGAGTCATAAGATGTTAAGACTCTTTAGCCTCGTAATTTCACTAGCTTCATATTTAGGAGATAGGTTTTCTAGGTTTTACCGCTAGGATATTAATGAAAATCATCGATATACCTGAAACTAAAGCAATTGGCCTCGTCCCTACGCCAGTTCTCTGCTAATATCCATTTACCCACCTACTCGTAATGTAACACAGAACGTGATTGTGGGAACTTCTATTACAGGACACTTTAGTTTCCATTATTTCCATTACGCATTCGCTGAAGTATGAGGATACTTGTAGTTAAGTATCTATTTGTTTCTTAAAATGAATTCTATTTGTACCTTACTACTTTTAATGCTTTAATATAGTTTTACCTACTATTTTTAAGACTTTTTTATTTTCAGAAAACATATTTTATTTTATTTAGTTTATTTGGTACAATTAACAGCTACACACTACAGCTTACAAAAACAACATAATAATATAACTAATATAAATGCGTAGCCTACTTCATTATCCACATATATTTTATATTGTACCTATAGATATAGTGAGGTATTCGTAAGTATTATAAAGAAGTCCAAAAATATTAAGGTCAATTCTTGTACGAGTACATTTAAGGTGTGAACATTCTCAAAAATGGTAAAACTAATAAATCAAATAATACTATTTTTGAAAATATTACTTTTATGGCTTAGGCCGTGGCTTGTTACCACACACTGGACAAAACCGTATCGCCGAGCGTTCAATATGACCGCGTTCCGGCATGATGTCCAGAGAACCCAGGGAGGTATTTATCCCACCTTCTAGGTTTAGTCTGCTACCATCTTTGGCCGCATCGTCGATTAACATCACGCGAGGTCGTGTACAAAGGCTAACCTATAATGAATAAAAAGTGTAAATACTATGTAGAATTTATGTAGTATACATAAATCCTGAGTACATCGGGAATAATAAATGTTGTCACCAGAACAAGACTACGCGGCAGGCCCAAGCGAAGAAGGCTTGACATGCTCAAGGATGATTAAAAAAAATCGTTTATTTCGGACTCTTTGCCCATAAAATATGTCCAGTCAACTACGAACCAGTCAACTACAAAGAGATGTATCCATGTTAGGCTTACAAAATGAAGTAAATATTCATTTGCCACAATGAACTACCCTTGGTTCGTGACATTTCTAGTAGCAATCAAACTTTATATTATCATCGACTCGTTTAATATGCAACAATGATGTATCCCACTACTTTTCCTTAGGTGCAACATAATAATAGCATTTAAAATGAATCAAATATAGTATAAGATTTGGTGGATACTGAAAATGTCACGAAGTTAGGGTAAATAATTTTTGCAAACTCACTTCATTTTGTTAGACTAACATGGATACATCTCTTTGTAGTTGACTGTCCACAAAACAGTACAAATTGAAATACATACATTAGATAATAAAATAAATATCATAAAAAATCAAATTACATATTAACAAATTAAAATCAAACTATTCGAAGATAACAATTTAAGAGCCAATAATTTAACTAAGGAGGATGCTCAAGATCGCGAGAAGTAAATGAGGTATAGCCGAAAAGCACATTTTTTTTACCTTCTTTAGAAGAAAGATAGCTTAAATCCTGAAATAAAATATCATCTAGTTTTCAGCAAGTAAAACTGCAAGCAAGAAGCAAGTACAAGGTGCAGCTAATAAACAAGTGATAAACAAATGAAATTTAAAAAAGAACTGTTTAAAAACAAGCTATTATTATTATTACCATCTAGCACCAAAGTACTCGTCAAGACAAATGAGAAATCAAATGAGCCCAAACTTGATGGGGCTGCGTCGTTTAATTACGAAGTTCTTATATTCACCTTCCTGCTCCATAATCAGATTGACTCCATAATATAATAATAATATAATTGGGGTTTATACTCCAACAGAACAGGTTACCCTACTTACACTGTCAGAGTCAAATCACAAATTATAGGTCGTGTGGCTAACCTATATGTTGCAGTTTCAGGTCGCCGAGATTCCTACAAGGCCTGCAACATGACCTGACGACTGCCCCCACTGCCCCCTACATATCTTATAGGAAACAGCCGGGACCCACAGTTTTACATGCCTTCCGAAACACGGTAGCGTCCAGGGGAAAATCCATCACATGCCATCTCCATGCCATCAATGCCATCTCCATGGCATTGTCATCCGATTTATACATGCACGCCAAATTTCAGCTCAGTCAGAAATCGGGAAGTGGATCAAATTAAACTTCCAAGATTTGATTACAGACAGACAGTCAGACAACAGACAGGTAAAAGTAAATAAAAAGCTTGAAAAAAATATCACCTTTGTATATTGGTCATACCAAAAAGTCTGAAAAGTAAACACCACACTCAAACGGTATTCGCAACACGTTATTTCGGAATGGCTTTGAAAATTGTTTCCCGTTTGATTTATCGACGGTAACAGATGTGCGATGGTTAATCTAACACAGGTGATGCGAAATTTAATGGAATTTCTATACAAATTTTATTAGGTTATTCGCTACCTTAGATAAATAAATAGGTAAATATTTCAGGACATTTCAAACAGATGAAAAAATGGAATAGGTTCTCAATTCATTGCAATCTTTTTAATATGTCCTAAAGATCAGTAATGGTCGAATCGGCTTAAAGTCCTTTTGAGGTTCCCCCAATAATAATAATAATATGTCCTTTTCTTCTTATTTCAGATGTAATTATTACTATACTTCTTATTTCAGATTCAGATATAACAGAAAATTATCAGTTAAATTAATTATCGATCATTTGAATGTTGTCTTTGACTTTAAGTGCGATAGCATATCATAATAGGAAGACCTACATATAATTTTCAAATGTCATAATGTATATTATGCGTTGTGTAAAGTGGCGGGTCGCACATGGACCAGATTGGCACAGGACAGGGTTGAGAGTTGAGTGGCATAACATGAAGGAGGCCTATACCCAGCAGTGGGATGTAGAGGGCTGTGGATAATGATGATGATATTGCGTTGTCGATCAATAAATAAATAAATCAATCAGTGTTTCTTAACTGTCTTTAACTCTAGTTATTAGAGGTATAATAAGTGTGATTTTCTAAAATTTCTAAAAGTAAATGTCTAAAATAAATAAGATTATGAATTTTAAAAATCCATAGAACTGATTTCTTAGTGACTTGCTCTTGACTAAAAAATCATTTGCTTTGACAGGTAAAGTGGTGAGAAATCTAAAATTAATTGTGTCAATTAAGATCAAATTATCCACGGCAGTAGTAGATTGCAGGTGATTTCACCACAAAACCCATTTCAGCCCTGAAGGCGGGTTTATTTTCTCATTCCGGGCGCCTTAACCTTTCCTTTTTAATTACGCCTGTCGACCGCTTTTACGGACGCAATGTAGGTAGTAGGTACACATAAGGTGTCAAATAAATAGGCCAAGCGCTAGTTGAGCTACGCTCAAGGTAGGCTTCCGTAGTACTGGCAAATCGAATATTAACTAACTTAAACTTTCATCAATGATATCTTTTAAACTTATAAAAATATCTTAACCGCTATAGTTTTCCTGGAAAGTTCATGGTTGAAATCAATATATTGAAATATAACTATCATATTATTTTCAGATTTGGCAAGCCAATAATTAAATTTTTGAGGGAGAGGACGCCAAAAAAGTATTAAAATTGAATATCTTTCAAACGGAACATTAAATCGAAAAAAAAATCCCTAATCATTTCCCTCCTCTCTGCAAAATTACAGCTTTCTATAGAACTTGGACTTGCGGAGAAGCTATCTGCGCAAAGCCGCGGACGGACGGGCGGTCAAACGGACGGACGAAAAAGCGAAACTATAAGGTTTTCATGTTAACTACGGAACTCTAAAAAGGTATAATATTATTCGTGGGACTTTCCCATTTTTTCCCATATAAAATTATGTACTGAGTACTGGGGTTTCAATTTGTCTGTATTTATGTGTTTTGGTCTGTATTTATGGGTTTTATGTGGTTTGGCGGGGTATTTTTCAATATATTTTTGAAAGAGTTTTTTTAATATTTAACGTTAAAATGTGAAATACAAAATGTTTATCATGTTACCCATATAAAATGCCTCAAAGATGCAAACGCTCGAGAAAACATGTTAATAACGAAATAGCTTTACCAAATTCACCGTCTTTGTAACCACTGGCTTGGATTTTCTACATCATCGCTTTATACAAAGTAGGTATAAAATTAGATACTTGCTCCGTCAAAGAGCATCTTTCAATAGTCTTTTTACAGAATTTTTCCGAAAGGTAGAATGGCCAGAAAAAAATATAATAATTTGAAATGCCAGACGTGTCCTATATTCTTAGACCTCTGTTAAGTTCAGTGTTGTACCTATAATAATTATAATAATAATTGGGGTTTATACTCCAACAGAACAGGTTACCCTATCTACACTGTCAGACTCAAATCACAAATTATAGGCTGTATGTGGCCAACCTATATGTTGCAGTTTCAGGTTGCCGAGATTACTTTACATGGTTAGATCATAGATACCATAGAAACTAGAGGTATAATAATATGGTTTCTGTGAAGTTTATGTCCTGCAATGAACACACAAATGCAGGTGATGAAGTTGTCATTACTACAACGTTCCGGTGTTTCCGGGTTCCGGAATCTTTAGTGATGTGCGGGAGACATTTATCCCACCTTCTACGTTACCCTTTTTGCGACCGCATCGTCGCCAAACATCAAAGTATTTGGGAGACTAACACTTAGTTTGGGTCACTATGTTAAGTTACTTTTAACACACACATACACACAGCACACACACACAGTCACAGTTTTGTGCAACCACCGCACCGTATCTAACTTTCTTTTTCGACAAACAACACTAATTAGCAGTGTTCAAAACAGCTGAGTTCATTCATCAATCCAGCTTGGCTCGCCAAATTAGCGCCCACTTCTAACCAGACAGTTCGGTTCATTATGCCTCATTAAGTAGCAACATGAACTTGACTAGCACTTTAAAATTTCACTTTGTTTTACTGGTATATGAAAACGAAATGATAGGTAGGCTTCGGTCATGGTTAATAGGCTAGGACCTACGAAGAACTAATGTACTAGTTCGTTGGCTAGGACGCTAGAACAGAGCCGTGGCGTCAGGCTATCATTACGATTGGTTCCGGCACGATGTTCAGAAAAGGCAGAGAGGGTCATCCTGCCTTCTTGATGTATTCTGCTACCTCATGCGAGATCGTGGTCTATGGCAAATAACGAATAAAAACTTTGTTGTTCAAATTGTAGGAACTGGAGTATTAAGGCCCAATATCTGAAATATTATTGTTCGATATACATCCGATCCGATTTTGACCCAAACTCGTGGAATGATGGTAGCCGTAATAGGTCATTTATTTGTATTTGTTTTATTTTATTTTATTTGTTTTATTTTTTTTACTAGTACAGCCAATCTTACCAGTAAGTCTATTGGCAGGAAATTCCCAGTAGTCCAACTAGTAAGACTACGCGGTAAGACCACTGGGAATAGGCCTCTATTTCTATCCATCATCCGATTTGTTGATAGACAAAATGGTACCTAGGATGATGACTCCCAAACAAGAACAATGGTTGAAGCCAGTTGTACCAAAAAGACTTGAAAATAACGAAGATCTTTCACGGGCCAGCTATAATGAGCAATTTCCCGGATTGCCTAATTAGGAGTGTAATTAAATCCAACACTCGGGGTCAAATTTACAGAGGCCAGGAAATTTGCGAAAAATAACAATACACTATAAGAGCTCATAATAATAAGAGTAAGTGGCTAAAAATTTTCTTTGGCCATTCTTTTATTGATCTTATCAACATACCTAATATAAAACTTCCGAAGAAATTCCTTTAAGTACTTGACTACTTTTTTCAATAAGTAGGTACCTAGGTAGTACTTATTGAAAAAAAAAAGTATTTCATACTACCAATAAATAATCTTACTAATAATTATTCTTATAAAATATGAATATAATAAACATGAAAGTTTGTAAAAATGTATGTCTGGATGTATAATATCTCCGATTGAGCTGAAATTTGGTATAGACATAGCTTAGACCCTGGAATAACATTTAGGCTACATTATAAGTACATAAGTACAGCGGGTAAAACCGCTGGGCGCAGCTAGTATAATATAAAACTAGCTGCCTTACGCAACTTTATCTGCGTCATTTAAAAATACCCTTGGTAGGTATAACCTTTTCTCAGACCTACTGCTAAGTACATAATATTATTACTACACAAAAAAAACATAAAATCGGTCTAACTGTTTCGGAGGAGTTTGATATCGAACACACACGAGATGTTTAAAATATTAGATGTTATGGCCCCACATTTAACAACAAGCACTAATTAAAAGTCTGGCAGATTTTAATGAATTCTACTTTCGACAAAACTGTGGGATCCACATCTTTTGATCCACCTAGTTGCCTGTAACAAGATTATTTATTTGATTTTAACTGCTGAATTTCACCACTAATAATAACACGCATAATAATTTTACTAGGTGTGCATTTTACTATAATATATAACATTTTATAAACGTAGGTGAAATGTAGAAAGTTTGCAAATGCAAAGTAGGTATGAAAATTCTATTTCGTCTCGAGTATTTTGCGTGCTTTGAATCCTATACTTTTTTCAGGACTCTATTTTACCTTGAAAATATTTATTTATTGTATCAGCGAGATAGTCGCGCATACGGAAGAAAGTCTTAATAAAAATGTTAACGCATTTTTTTTTTTATTTTTTACGTTTGATTTATATTTTAAATGCCATCTACCGGGTATTGGATGAACTGCTCTAGAAATTGAAATCTACTACCGCTACTTACTACTCTACTTAGAGTTCTTTTCACGAAGGGAGTCCTTTTTTAGGGGCGCCTCTACCGCACATTTTAAAAGTTAAAATATCTATAACATTTTAACTCATCATAATTTCTCATATTTAATTTCTTAATTAAATTGGTATTTATTTTATCTAACAAATAAAAAATATTTAGGATATGGAGTCCAATAATCATCATCATCATCATCTCAGCCATTGGACGTCCACTGCTGAACATAGGCCTATAATAATAATAATAATCGAGGAAATTAAATTTAGTTCCGCTTAATTCCGCCGGACCTCTTTCGTGAAAAGGACTCTATATTATTATAAGCATTTTTTTATAAATGCCATCTACCGTGAAATTTTGGAATTGCTAAGTCGTATTGATATGAAACAGAACAGCCTGAAAAATGTTGATACAGGAATACTGGCAAAACTTACACGATAAAAACTTCCTCAAAATTGCGGTAGATAGCGCTAAAATAAAAAAAATAATAATTAATACTATTATTAAGAGTCTCGTCATTTCGTAAAAATCTCTCGCACGGTAATATTATGACGAATTTTGAAAATTCATAGAATTAACTTTTTGATTATTTTGCTCGATGAAGCTTTAAAAATATTTTGACACAATTTAAAAAATGGCAAGGGTTTATTTTGGTTGGCCAACCCCCTGCCTCCGTGGATCCACTTATGAACGTAGGCCTATTTAGTATAAATTAAATGCAATGCTGCCAGCATTCTGGGCACTCTGCCATCTGACAGTGGTTTGGAGCACTTGGATTTTCTGTAGATTGGCTTGTGGCCGATCTGTGGTTAATAAAAGTGTTCTCAACTGCTGTACTGCTGTAGTAGCTGTGGTATTGTTAGTTTGTTTTTCTCAATAAAGGCATTTGCCACTAAAAAAAAATATAAATACATAATCTTACTAATATTATAAACGTGAAAGTTTGTAAGAATGTATGGATGTATGGATGTCTGCATGTCTGGATGTCTGGATTTGAGGACGTCTGGATGTCAGTATGTCTGGATGTATGTTTGTTACTCTATCACGCCTAAACGGGTGAACCGATTGTGCTGAAATTTGGTATAAAGATAGTTTAGACCCTGGTATAACACATAGGCTACAGTACAGCGGGTAGCAGCAGCTAGTATTATAATAATGTTCTATTGTAACTGCCTAATTATCTAGATTTTTTGTATGGAATCTGCCACACAAACACGCATTATCATCATGATAGTGCAAATTCCACAATGATGTTCATGTAGATATAAATTATAATAATATTGTTATCTCGTATTATTATTTGTTAAATAAAAATTACAATTGCCTTACAATATCTGCTATTAATACTTACTTTTAATATTTTGATTTATTACTGACTAGCTGCATCCATTGGATTTACCCGCTGTTCTAAGGTATTAAGGGTCTAAGCTATCTTCAGTTTTTTTTATGTGATGAAGTAGAAGACGAGCAAGACGCTACCCTGATGTTAAGAGATAACGCTGCCCATAATCAATACAGTGCTACTTAAGATTTCACAATGATCTGAAATTCAAGGAACACTGCACCAACGCTTCTTACTCAAGAGTCATAAGATGTTAAGACTCTTTAGACCAGTAATTTCATTAGCTACAGTGCCCTCCTACCGAAGTAAAGTGATGTTTGCACAATACTCATCACTGGTAGAATGGTAAGGTAGGATTTCAATAAATTCGAACATTAATGGTAGTTTTAATGTACTTACCTAGTTCATAATGATACTTATGAACCTGTTACATCAATTTTTAGTCGCATTGTAATAAAAACATAAAATTTAAATGAAAATTATTGTTTTTCTAATTTCTACGATGCAAATTGACGAAATTATGATTAGATTAGATTTATAGTCGCTCCAGTTATAGTTTTCTAAAGACTGGCTCAATTTACTTTCGCGCGATGACAAGGCGTAAAACGCACCGTAATTTTGGCGTCCGATGCACGAGTAGTGTCGTTTTCATTAAGCGCTTGCAAATAGGGGAAAAAGGGATGGGACATGTGGAGCGAATGTAGGAACGATAGAAATCGACTAATAAGCCGTATCGATAAAATAAATCTGGCGAAACCAGTTTGACTGTCAGATGCAATTTTAAAATGTTTCTCTATCTAGGCAACTAAATCTGTGCACTCATGCTACCTATAATAATAATTTATTATTTGATTTACTTATGAGTCACTTCGTATTAAGTACCTTTTATTTATTCTTTATAGGTTAGCATTTGACCACGAACGATGTCGCGTGATGTTAGGCGACGATGCGGCCGTAGATGGTAGCAGACAAAACCTAGAAGGCGGGATATATCCCTCCCTGGCTTCTCCAAAACATCATGACAGAACACGATCATAATGACCGCCTGGCGACATGGTCAATAGTTTCTATTCTTTGACATGGTTTTGCGCAGTGGATAGTAACTAGTAAAAGTTATTAGTCATAAATATATAAAATAAATATAATAATAATAATAAAAACTTTATTGACCATTTAACAAGTGTTTACAAATTTGATCTTACTAGTTAGCATGCAATTACAGAAACATAATATTATATTATATAGCATTCTTTTATCTACTAAAAGATAGAGAATTAATAATGGCATTAGACAAGTTCATTTGTTTAAATTTGATGAGCGGCGTACAAAAATAAATAGGTACCTAGTAAGAATAGGACTGCTGATGGCCATACTAGTATTTAAACTGTGTTACAGCCATCAGCGCCCCCCGTTTGGATAGAGGATCCATAATGTGGACTTATACGACTTATATAAATGAAACTTATATAAATAATGAGACTTATATAAATGAATTAATCTTTTACATTGAACAAAATTATAAAACAATTAATAATAATTAATAAATCTTTCCTCAATAAGTATAAAAAAAACTTTCCTTAATATTTTAAAAGATAAACTTAAATAAGATTGTGACTCAGAATCATGAATACGTAGAATTTGTAAATCAATACCAACAAGGATATAAAAGTAATTACCTAAACATTGTGGTAGGTAATCACCATGACCATGCATAAATTGCAAAATGACATACAATGAAGATAATATTAGAATTATTAATCCAGTCCTTGAGTCAATGCCTAACAAAAAAATTATAGAGTAATAAAGTAAACAGTATCTAATAATAAAAAACAATAATCGTTTTAAATCAATGTGTGTGATTATGTGTGTGTGTGTGTGTGTGTGTGTGTGTGTGTGTGTGTGTGTGTGTGTTGTTTATGTATAGGAGTGTGTATATGTTTCGATTGTTAATTTTATTACAATAAAGTATTAATTTATTCATTAAATAATAATCAATTAATTAAATAAAATATGACTATTAAAAAATAATTAAATAACTCGAAATCTGTATATTTCGCGGAACATTATTACTTATAATATATCAAATTATAGCTACAGGCCTGCCCAATAGGACCTTATACACCACAATGTTCTGAATTACCAACAACCCTGTATATAAGTTTCTTAAACTCCGGAATTAACACAATGGCTGCTTTTCAGCGGATAAAACCGCTGGAGACAACTATACTAGTAATTGATAATATAATGTGTTCACATTTACACCAAAACGTCTAAACTGACTGAGCTGAAATTCAGTATAAATATAAAGAGGTTAGACCCTGGTATTATAAAGAACTAGTGAAACCGCGCGCACTTCTTCTTCTTCCATGCCCTTATCCCACACTAGGTAGGGTCGGCACAACACGTTTTTCTCCTCCATTCTGATCTATCATCCGTCATATCTGCATCCACTCCTCTACCACGCATATCCTCTTTCACACAGTTCATCCAAACCTTTTTCGGGCGCCCCCTTCCCGGATTACCACCTATCACCATATTCATGGACTTTTTGGTAACATGATTTTCATCCCTCCGCATAATATGTCCATACCAGGACAATCTTCCACTCTTTAATTTCTCTGTCACTGGTGCAACTTTCAGGCTTCCCCTCACATACTCATTTCTGATTTTGTCCATTCTTGTCACTCCACACATCCACCTCATCATTCTCATCTCCGCTGCATGCACTCCTTTCATCCGCAACTTTCGTAGCCCAGCACTCCGATCCATACAAGCGCGGTTTCTCGCGCTTATAGAAAATGATTAGAGTTCTTCTACTATTTTGTGCATGTATAACATATAACCCTTTCTCTTGAATCACTCTATCTATTATTGAGAACTGCATCAAAATCCGTTGCGAAGTTTTAAAGATATAAGTTTTAGGAACAGACAGACGAGAGACGCAACTTTATTTAATACCATGTAGTGATATATGTAGTACCTATATACTTTTCTATGGATAAAACCGCTGTGCATAATAAATAAGAATTGATGATTTAATTTGTGGTACATATGTACCAATCGACATACCATATGGCGGTCTTATCGCTTCAAGTCTAGACAACCGGATAAATCAAGTGATAAGTAATTTAAATAAAGTTAAAGCTGATAATATTTCTCAGGTTCACAAGTTGTAATAATTTCTTATCAGAGATAAAAGTGATTTAACAGTCCTAATCAAAATATTATTAATGAATATGATAAACAAAAAGTATTTAATGGAGTGATGTATGGTTAATGAACGAGGTAGTTGTTAGTTATCTCTCAAAAGATATAGACGTGTCGTTTTATTGAGTATAAAATATTTTTAAGTTACTAAGGTGGTAAGGTATTTAACAAGTGAACCAGTGAATCAGTGTTTCTCTTCTACATTATGCATGTATTATGTATTGTAGCGTCCGTGGCCCAGTGGAACCCAGACCTACGGCTTACAAGCCTGTAAGCCGTAGGTCTGGGTTAAAATCTCAGTGTGGCAAAGATTTTCGCCTGGACGCTACCGTGTTTCGGAAGGCACGTAAAACTGTGGGTCCCGACTGTTTCCTATAACATATGTAGGTGGCTGTCGTTAGGTCATGTTGCAGGCCCTGTAGTAATCTCGGCGACCTGAAACTGCAACATATAGGTTAGCCACATAACCTATAAAATTGTGATTTGACTCTGACAGTGTAAGTAGGGTAACCTGTTCCGTTGGAGTATAAACCCCAATTATTATTATAGTTATTATAAACCTTTTTCATGAATATATAATTGTTCTATCTATTTATGAAAACTACATCAAAATCTGTTGCGTAGTTTTAAATATATTGGCATACATAGGGTCAGACAGACACAGCAAGCGACTTTTATACAATGTAGTGAAGCTAGAGATACACTATTGTAGTCGTAACACGTAATAACACACAACACTCACTCTCACAAATATACACACACACACACACACACACACACACACACACACACACACACACACACACACACACACACACACATTTACAACTTTGTTTTGAATATCTTAATATTGACAGGCAAACCTAGCTCGTAAGTTACTTGTATGACGAATTTTGAACTGTAATAAATTCGTGAAATATAATAAAAAATAAACAGAATTTTATCTATTTTCTAAACCTTTTCCAGATAATGAAGCTGTTATTCCTCACACTGGCAACATTTGCCGCCGGCAATGGTCTAAAAATCCTGAACATTTTCCCGACTATTAGCAAAAGTCATGATAACCTTGGGAAAGGTATAAATATGCATTTACTCAAGGCTGGGCATGAGGTAAGTCTTAGATCAATGGGGGCAAATTGTGGCGTTCTTATGATTCGGAGACCCTGATTCAAATCTCAGTGTGACAAGTTTCACCTGGACGTTACCGTGTATCGGAAGGCACGTAAAACTGTGGGTCCCGGCTGTTTCCTATAATATATGTAGGAGGCAGTCGATGGACATGTTGCAGGCCTTGTAATAATCTCGACGACTTATAACTGCAACATAATAATATATTATTATGTTAGCCACACAACCCATCATTGTTATTGTGATTACACTCTGACAATGTAAGTAGTAGTAACACGTTTTGTTGGAGTATAAACCTCAATTTTTTTGTATCACATACATAATATTGTTTGCGAAGATTCTTTTTTGGGATGAAAATACTCATGTCATTTCCTACATATATAAAATTAGACGTTTTTATAATTGAGTGTTGATTAAAAATCATAACATAAAACGAGGTTATCAATTTGATAAGTATATTTATGTAACATTATTATAACTGCGAAATATTAACATGGGACAATCCATTTAGGCTTCCAAACAAATGTACTCAATTTTCATATTTGTTCCTCTCATATCAAAGATCTCTAAACAAGATTCAACCCTACCCTGTGCTGCAAACCACGAAAACAGCACGTGTTTACTATACCTTTCTAGCTATTAATATATATGTTTCGGCTAAGGTCCGAAGTTCGGTTACACCTAGGTTGAGCCGGATAAACCTAGGTGTAGCCGACCGCAGTCTAGTCAAGCCCTGTTTAGTTTGGTCGCTTTTGAAGCGGGTAGGCGTAATCTAATGTATAAATATCGTTGTCTTATATTTATATAATCTCCGAAACGAATGGTCAGATTTTTACCTTTTTTTTTATTGGCTCACATTAAATATAATATACATAAGGTATTATATACATCAGATATTATAAATATATTTTAATTTAGAGCACAGTGAGAATTTCAATATTGGTTCAGTAGTTTTCAAGATAATAAAATGATTAAATTGTCACGTCCTCGCTTATCAAACGCGAGCTTGGAGTCGGTATTACCTTTTTATTATTTCATTTATTGTTATAAAGAAAGACTATTCTGTTAAGATGGATTGTTAGGAAGTAAGGAAACTGTATTTTAATACAGCATGATATTTTAGATATAATATTATTTTTCCTGTACCATGGTATGGTCTACTCTTGTTCCTGTTTATTTAAAGTCATGATGAATAGTCTTAACGTTACGTTTTCTTATTCCACAGGTCACTTACATATCGGCATTCATGGAGAAAAATGCGCATCCAAATTTACGACAAATCGATGTAAGGGCTAACTTGGATATTTTACCAGGTAAACGTGGCTAAACAACATTTATACGCAGTCCAAGCGGCAGTAATGAAAAGATGATAGAGCCTGATTTTCGCCTGATATTTTGCGATAACGTCTGCTCAGAACAGTGTTTTTTTTATCCCTGTAATTTTCCTGACCACTTGCCTCGATTTGTCTTATTTATTATACGTGGTTTTTTAACGTAATTATTTCTCATTTCTTATTTACTTATTTCTCATAACTTAGCTGTTAGCATTTCTGTGATGGTTTATAAGGTAATTATAATCCTCCGAATTCTGTTTCTTTGGTGTAACATGATGTGTGGTATTATAAATTATTTCGTTGGTTCCTAATCCTTACAATCGTGGTAAGACAGACGGATAATATAATTATAATAATGTTATAATATATTATATAGAGGTCCTGGCTTCAAATCGCAGTGTATGCCAAAGTTTTTGCCTGGACCTGCCGTGTATCGGAAGGCACGTAAAACTGTGCATCTCGGCTATGACTATAGGATACGTAGGAGCTAGTCGTTAAGTCACGTTGTAGGCCTTGTAGGAACCTTGGCTTATTATTGTGGTTGTGGTTTGGCTCGGTCAGTGTAAGTAGGTTCTGTTGAAGTATAAACACCAATTAAATTTATTTCTTCACAGAGAGTAGAAAAAACACATCGTCATTTGAAGCCCAGTCGTGGATATCATACGAAATGATTATGCTGGCGATGCATATTATAACAACCATGACCTTAGAGAATGAAAACGTTGAGAAGCTGCTGCATGATCCAAATGAGCATTTCGATGTAGTCATTGTGGATTGGATGCTCAACGAGATTGTGTACAGCGGGTAAGGTGCACAACACAAAAAAAAAACACCCAAACCTATAAATTGTGATTTGACTCTGACTGTGTATCTTATCTTATCTTATATAGGGGGCTGACGAAGTCAGCAACACATCGACCCATTGGGATCTATTGTGTTCACCCCTTGCCTACCGTTTCTTACTCCTCGAAGAAGTGGTTTATTAGAGTGGTGATCCCACTAAGAGAAAGAAACCTGTACTCCTCCGGTTTGGGGTACGCTGTCCCAAGGAGGCTCATGCGTTTCGTAGCTAGTACGTCGCATTCGCATAAAATATGCTCCATGGTTTCTGTACCCTCGCCACAGGCTCTACAATCGTTTGTTGTAGTGAGCCTCATTTTGAACAGCATGTCGTTGGTTTCATGACTGTGTAAGTAGGGTAACCTATTCTGTTGGAGTATAAAACCCATTATTATTTTATTTATTATACCTCATCGATCAGTTGCAATATTAATTTTGTATTCATTTCATTTACAGAGAAAACCGGTGTTTCTACAAGGGAATTGATGTGAATAAGTTTTAAACATGGTATAAAATTGAGAACTTTGATCCTGAATTTCAATTCAATTTCATTTCATGACCTTGATTAATCCTATTTTGTTGAACTTTCTAATTCTTTCTTATCTCCTTGTTCTTTTCTCTTGTTCGACGCGTTTTTTATTTCTCTAAAAAGTTTAGTTTTCAAGTTTGTAAAAATAATATAGAAAGACAAATAATATATCTGAAAACTAAAGATATCTTTAAAAATTTGGTAGTAGAATATTTCGCTGCAATATTATACTATGTCAGATAGGTAACAAACGAGCACTTAAACTTAGTACATAAGGGATAACACTCCCGGTGGTATAAAAAATTGTATTATCGTAATTATCTTTATGATCTGTACTTATTAATCTTAAATTTTCAGAATAGCAAACATCTATGACGCACCCATGATCTGGGTGTCAACATTAGGCGCTCATTGGGGAGTCACGCGTTTGATCGACGAGCCTCTTAACCCAGCCTACAACAGCGATCCTTTCTCCAATACTATCACTCCTTTGTCCTTCTGGCAGAGAGCGTGGGGACTCTTGACGCAGTTACGAGTCATTTTCTATAAAGAAACGTAAGTTTTTTAATAACCTTTAATCATCTCATTCGGTATGAAAAAATACCTTCTGGCCCTCCACTTTATCGAAAGCACCTTTTTGGGCAGAAAGTACTTTCAGACCGCCTGAAAAGTACCATTTGAAACAAAAAAAAAAGCATTTTCGAATCGGTTCCAAACTTATTTTTTAAGGTCAGATTAAAAAAAAAGGTCAGATAAATTCTTGTCAAATATAAAATTTGTGACTGTAACGTAATGAGAGAAATTCTTTTTCTGTTCTTCCAGAATCTTCCATTTCTTTGATTCGAGAACATACAACAACATGATTGCTCCGATCATAAAAGCAAGGGGTAAAGAACCGCCAGCCCCTCAAGACTTAAGGTACAACGCTTCACTGTTCTTAAGCAACTCCCACGTATCTTTCGGAGAAGCAACGAGACTGCCAGTCAATTATATACCAATAGGTGGATTCCATATCGAAGAAGAGGTTAAACCTTTACCAGAGGTGAGTACTACGAGTATGAACTTCAGGACCAGGTAGCTATATTTAGAAGTTTTACCTGATAGCATGTACTCCATTTGTCGAGGTCTAAGTCTCAAAGGGGAAGGGGCCTTTGCCCAATAGTGGGACGATAAGGGTCGACAATAATGATGACACGGATGAGGTACCAATAAATGTTCGCAAATATTTATTTATTGGAACGAAGTTCCTTATCGCGCGTTGTGAAACGGGACTAGACGGAAAAAAATCGTACGAAAAGTTGTCAAGACACTTTTGCTATCCACTCAAACGTCCCGACCGAAAAAAAGTTGAGTTAAACGTTACAGCCGCTACAGCGGTCTTAGAGACTTACTACTTTTAAGGGGGGAGGGGGGAGGGGGAGGTTTTTTGTAAATAATAAATCGTGTAAATAGTGGGAACTTCGTTCCATCCGGGTGTCCCTTGACACCTCTCAAGTTTTTTTAACCTTATTATTTTCCCGCTATGTAATTATTTCGAATATTTTAAAATCATTATAATTAAAACGGCTTTAGTCACTAGTTTTTTTCTTTGGAATTAATTTACAAAACAGAGTTTGACATAGTACCAGAACTGATACTACTAGGCACTACTGTGTCGTACCTAGTTGTAATAAATCACACTCACGATAGTTTCAAAAATTGTTTCAAAATCATTAAACGGGAAAGTAACGCAGCGCTGTTCTCTTTAAATTGATGTTCTGATTTTAGGATCTCAAAAAATTATTAGACAATGCCAAAGACGGCCTCATCTACTTCAGTTTAGGGAGTCTGATTCTGAGCAAGGATTTGACTGATGAAGTGAAAATAAGCCTTGTAAATATGCTTGGAACTCTAAAGCAGACGGTTATATGGAAATTTGAGGAAGAACTGACAAATTTACCAAAAAACCTGCACATTATGAAATGGGCACCTCAACAGAGTATTTTAAGTGAGTACAAATACAACAGATGTGGGAATTCGGAATGAATTTATTGATACCTGTATGTTTCGTGTAGCGTCTGTGACCCTTGGGGTCTTACGTTCCACTTCTAGTTCTGAGTGTAAATCCAGGGTGGTTTTAAATCCTTGTGTAGCACTTTCCGGAGGGTCGCCTGTGGTGGGTGGAGAAGAAAGTTGGAGGACCAAGTTGAGTGGCGTGCCATGGGAGAAGCCGTGGACGAGCATAATATGCTGATGGTAATACACTATTATGTTTCAGTGGGCACGTTATAGGCCTACGTTATTGGTCTCAGTTGTCGCCAACAGATCTTGTTGGGGGCCTTGTAGTAATTTTGGCGACTTGAAGCCGGCATTGGCCACATAACCTATGATTGTTTTTCCACTCTACTTTTTTAATATTGAAGTTAAAAATCCTTTATCATCAAACCTTTGACTAAAATACTCTAACTCTGTGACATGATTATAATTAAATTTTGTCATCCGATTCTTTGTTATATTTTGCCTTTATTTCAGATCATCCAAACTGCATTCTTTTTATCACCCAAGGAGGTCTTCTATCCACCACAGAAGCCATACATTTCGCAGTACCCATCGTTGGAATACCGGTGCTTGCTGATCAGTTTGCCAACATTGAAAACGCTGTAAGAAAAGGCTTTGCGATGAGAGTCGAGATGACCATGACTACCGCTGTGGCCGATAATTTGAAAAAAGCTATAAAAGAAGTTCTTGAGAATCCCAAGTATGTATACCTATATTCTATATATATTATTTTTATATATACCTATTGTAATATTATTAAAAATAAGCTGTTCAAAAAAGTTTTAGTGAATTCTTTTCGTCGACCGAGGGAGCGTGTTTAATGTTTTTATCCCTACAGACCTGATGAGATACTTAGGAGGGCAAAAAGGTAAAACGTACGGGCCTTTTTGGATACACAGAAGCTTCGTTTGATGAATCTTACTAATATTATTATAAACATGAAAGATTGTACGAATGTATGGATGTCTAGATGTCTGGATTTATGTTTGTTACTATTTCACGCCTAAACGGGACCGATTGAGCTTAAGTTTGGTATAGAGATAGCTTAGACCCTGGAATAACACTGGAATACAGGGGGTAATGGGCGCAGGTAGTTTCTTATAAATGAGATTTGTTTCTATTCAAAACACTCAAAAATAAATCTCGATTTTCGTAGTTATTATTATTATCTAATAGCTGAAATATAAATAATTAATGAAATTACTGGGCTAAAGAGTCTTAACATCTTATGACTCTTGAGTAAGAAGCGTTGGTGCAGTGCACCTAGAATTTCACATAATTGTGAAATCCTAAGTAGCACTGTACTGATTATGGGAAGCCGTTATCTCTTAACATCAGGAGAGCGTCTTGCTCGTCTTCTACTTCACCACATAAAAAAAAAAAAAAAAAAAAAAAGCTTCTAACAATTGCGGGATTATTTGATCATTGATTCCTGATGGAAAGTGCTGATGTGACCTAATATCACCACACATCCACACACATTTCCTTAAAAGACTGCATCCAGTAGAATTCAGAAATATTGAATAATATATAGGAACCTTGACCTAAAAGACTTTGCTAGAAACGTTCAGGGTGTATTTTAGGTTAGCAATTGTTACTCACGAGATTTATTTTTCTTCTAGATTCCCTCCAGTTACAGGTCAGGTAGATAATGCTACTTTCGCAAAACTAAATTTATAAACAGGACAACTGGTAGAAAATACTACTTTAGCATTAAGTTAGTCCTAGCGTTGTGCTGAATAATTAAATAAATAAATTTGTCCTAGCTGTGCTAATAAATAATAAAATAAAATAATGAATATTTTTTCAGATACAGACAAAAAATCCAAGAGCTCTCCTACATTTTCCACCACCGGCCAGTAAAGCCAGGAGCCGAGCTGGTTCATTGGGTGGAACACGTGGCCAAGACCCGAGGAGCCCTTCACATGAGGTCACCAGCCCTCAAGGTCTCCTGGTACCAGAAGATGTACTTAGACTTGGCAGCTCTTGTAGCTCTTATTGCTATAGTAATAAGGTTCATTTATAGATTGATTCGAGGGTCGAAGAAGGTGGACAGTGCGAAGAAAAAGAATTAAGTGATAATATATTATTTTGTATTAATATTATGTTTGTTTTGTTTCTTGTTTAGAAGTTATTTTCTAGATGGGTGGTCTATATAATATTACGTATTTAACCTTCTTATCTAATGAGATACAACGCACTGAAGTTACTTGGTCGTTACTCCGGTACAGTTTGTACTGGGTAGTGACGTCACGCAATCTCTCAATTTTTCTTCTATTTTTAGTAAATTATAAAGCAATTACTTATTTGTATTTTCTTTGCATAAAGTAGCGTCTGTGGCCCAGTGGTCATACCTCCGACTTGTAAGCCGGAGGTCCTGGGTTCAAATCTCAGTGTGGCAAAGATTTTCGCCTGGACGCTACCGTGTTTCGGAAGGCACGTGAAACTGTGGGTCCTGGCTGTTTCCTATAAGATATGTAGGACGCAGTCGTTAGGTCATGTTGCAGGCCTTGTAGGAATCTTACAGTGTTCATGATTTTTTATTGGATAAAAATGTATAGTATTAATTTTATATTTTATTGTCATATTATATCCAATTTCTTTATTGACATATTCTACATAACTAATTCCTAATTTTGACATTGTTTTATAATTGACATTTATTATGTGTATCAATAAAAATTACATATTGCATGCCGAAAGGCAGATTATGGCGCTCTAGAGGTATAATCCTAAATTGTCCATCTTATTGTACCTATTTTCGCAATCAATAAATGAATTATGAATTATGAATCTCGGCGACCTGAAACTGCAACATATAGGTTAGCCACACGACCTATAATTTGTGATTTGACTCTGACAGTGTAAGTAGGGTAACCTGTTCTGTTGGAGTATAAACCCCAATTATTATTATATTATTGTTATCCCCATCCAAAACTTACAAGCTTTATATCTCAGCATTTTTTTATTTTATTCACATGCCAAAAAAATAGGTACATATAAAATTTATTTTTATTACTTAGATTACGGACAAATTATATTAAACAGAATGTGACCTTGTCGTTACCATCCCTACAATATCCAAGATGATCCAACTTTCGATAGAAATTTCGATTGTGGGTGAAGAAAATAATTTTCCCCTAGTTAGTATGTATTTACAAAAAAAAAGTATATAAGTATTATATCCGTTATCCTAACCACCATAATACAAGCATTAAGTTACATAGTTTGGGGTTAGGTGGCGCTGTGTGAAACCTCCTGAAATATTTATTTATACGAGTATTTTATTTATTTAGTTAAAATTGATATAGATTTGTGGTTATGTAATCACTAATGCTGGAAATAAGCGTATTTATATAACAATCTAACTATGTTATCTAATACAAATGTTATATTATTATTACTTTTCTTTGTGTATTTATATAGGAATGATAATATTCAAATAACTTAGTTATATAGCAACTCTAATTCAATAATACCGATGTCGTACTACGTCTGATTTGCGAGTTTAAATTTATTTTATTGTGGGATTCTATTCAATTCTTTATAATACTTTATGGTACGTACTTATTTTCATTCTCATTTCAATTTTACACTAGCTGCGCCCAGCGGTTTTACCCGAAGTAGGTACTTATGTAGCCTATGTGTTATTCCAGGCGCTAAGCTATATCTATACCAAATTTCAGCTCAATCGATCCACCCGTTTAGGCCTGAAAGAGTAACAAACATCCATCCAGACATCCATTCTTACAAACTTTCACGTTTATAATATTAGTAAGATTACTATTTATAGATACCTAAGTTTTAGGTCATCATAGTCGTATAGGTCATCATAGTTATAGGTTAAAAAACTAAACCTAGAAAGTGGGAAAAATCCCTCCCTCAATATTATTACCTATTAGGATTGCCTTCTTTTCTAGTCTGTAGGTACTGTCCCACTGCTGGGCAAAGACTTTCCCGAAAATTCTTTCACAAATCCCAATCCTGAGCCACTTAGGCCCTGCCGATCTGATGCGCGTCCGAATCGTCTCGCCATCGCTTCTTAGTCCGGTCTCGGCATTGCTTGTTTAAATAATAATAACATAACTTAACAAGTGAAATAAAAAAATAAGACCAAGCGTTTATTATTACCTTCTAGCACCAAAGTACTCGTCAAGATGAATCAAACGAGCTCAAACTCGATGGGGTTGCGTCGCTTAATCACGAAGTTCCTATGGCCACATTCCAGCTCCATCATCATAATCAGCTCGATGTCATAATAATATTGCATTGTTATCCGATTTAAAACATGAAAATTTCAGCTCAATCGGATATCCTAGTTTCAAATTAAACTTACATGATCCCAGTGGGTCAAATTAAACTTGCAAGATTTGATTACAGTCAAACAGACAACAGACAGATGAAAGTAATTAAAAGCTTGTAATAACATAATTTAAAATGTGTAACAGACCGCCCTGAGTCTATTGTTCTCCTTATAAAATGTATGCAATAATATTATGCATGGCTGATCTTGAAGAATTTTCAATAAATGAATTCTATGAATTTATATTTCAAAATTTGTCAAATAGTGCGAGAGAGAGGGTCACTCGATATAATAAACGCTCTTAAGCACTGTTTCACAATAAAAAATATTCTGAGGCAGTTGTCCCACCGGCAACGCTGAGCGAGTAACGAGTAGAGCTAGAATGTTAAACTAACCAACAGTGACTGACTAGTGACTTCGGGCTTTAGCCGTGACATATGACTATGTTCCTAGTACGATAGTAATGAATTCCTTCTTACTAAGTTCCGGCTCATAATCATATCCCTAGTAGTAACATAATTATAAAACGGCAATAACTACGTATCTTACAGCGACATATGCATCTCTTTTGTTTACACAGAATGTAATATCTTTTGTACGTTTTTTAACCCCCAACGCAAAAACGACGGGGTGTTATAAGTTTGACGTGTCTGTCTGTCTGTCTGTCTGTGGCATCGTAGCGCCCAAACGGATGAACGGATTTTGATTTAGTTTTTTTTTGAAAGTAGAGTTAGTCGAGAGTGTTCTTAGCCATGTTTGGTGAAAATCGGTCCAAGATGGCCGCCGCTACAAAATGGCGGATTACTTTTTTCTTCCACGACCCCCTCAATATGGGTATCAAATGAAAGGGCTTAACAAGTAGAATACAGCCCACTATATAAAATTTAAAATCCAAGATGGCCGCCATCAAAAAATGGTGAATTACGTATTGCGTTGGGGGTTTTTTTTTAATTTTTAATTTAATTCACTTGTTGAGTAAGAAAATCGCCAATAGTTACTCGTTTTCTCGCCATCGGTGGGCAGGTACTTTATTTCTATTCATAACCATCGTACAATCATCTCGACCAATGACGCAAGAGTGCAATGAATCAAACAATTACAATGCACCGTAAACACAGGTAAAGTATCGCAAACAGGAAAATGTACTCGAATCTAGTATTTAGTTAGCCAACCTAGCCCTTATTGACTATATACTTAGTCAGTATTCGTTGAACCAATGTACGAGTCGGTTATTTTATGAACAAGTTGGATTGAACCATTTTGAGAAACAAGAACATAAACATTTTTTTTGTGAGTGTTAAGGTGATCCACTTGAGAATAAGTCACAATAATAATAATATACATAGATGCGAAAGTTTGTGAGTGTGTCACTGTGTATGTTTGTTACTTCGTCACGCCTAAACGCGTGGACCGATTGAGCTGAAATTTTGTATAGAGATAGCTTAGACCCTGGAAAAACCGCTGGGCGTAGCTAATTGCATATAATTCACTGTGAAAGTGAAAATTGTGTGTTTATACAGGTATCTACGGCAAAACGTAGAGGTTGGTTTTATAATAAATGTCTTATGTTATTTTTTTGTAAAATTAACATATTAATAAATATTATGTACGCGATAATTCCCGATCAAAAAAATTAACATGACTCCAAATCGGGAAAGTTTTAAAGTGTTACAATAATATCTACAGTGTCAGTGTCTTTAATGAACACTTTTTGTTAAACTATTTTGCAATATAGAGTATCCAATAACAAGAAGCAAAGCTGATAGAACCGGGAAGCTAGAATGAAGCTATTGTACATTTTAGAGGTATTGAACATGATTTATAAAAATGATTTAATGTCTCTTTTCAGGCAAAATGAAAATAATATGGATATTTTTGGCCATTGTATCACGATATGCTATTGATGCATACAAAATCCTAGTAGTGTTCCCAATACCGGGAAAGAGTCACACAATCTTAGGAGATGGAGTAGTAAGACATCTGCTGAACGCTGGTCATGAGGCAAGGACATTATTTATTAATTCTTCTTTACGAGTCGAAATGGCTTTATTTTTACAAGCTTTATATTACTTTCACCTGTCTGTTGTCTGTCTGTCTGTCTGTCTGTCTGTCTGTCTGTAATCAAATCTTGCAAGTTTAATTTGACCCACTTCCCGGTTTCCAATTGAGCTGAAAATTTGCATGCGTGTGTAAATCGGATGACAATGCAATATTTTTATGACATCGAGCTGATCTGATGATGGAGCTGGAAGGTGGACATAGGAACTCCGTCATAAAACAACGCAACCCCATCGAGTTTGGGCTCATTTGATTCGTCTTGACGAGTACTTTATGATACAAGACGATAATAATAATTAAAGCTTGTTTTTAAAAAGTATTTTTTAAATTTCACTTGTTTTCTATAGCTGCTTGGACCAGTAAGTAAGCGCATCGGCCCTTAAAATCACGAGAGATCGTGGTCAACGGTAACCTATCATTTTTTTTAAGCTACAAAATAAAGTATATCTGCACGATATGTTTTCAGGTGACCTACGTAACAGCGTTTCCAAAAAATGGCACAAATCCTAAACTTCGTGAAATCGATGTCAGTTCTCACTTGGAAAAACTAAAAGGTAAAAATAATAGATTAATAATTATTTATGATAATTATTATGATAAAATAACAATTACTTATATCTCAGGGTTTTTTTATGGGATTTTAATAATTAATTATGTACCTATTTTAAGCATAGTAGAACTATGTATATACGTTTACTCTTTAAAGTTGATGTTTTAAAGATCGTTTTTTTTATGTAATTTTTTTTTGTTTCATCTGCACTGATACACTTGAGAACCGTTTTGGAAAATTCTTTTGTCTCAAAGAGCACTTATGTATATATATATATATATATATTTTTTTTATACGATATAGGCCTACGTTTGACCACATCTCACCTGATGGAAAGTGAAAATGCGGTCGACGATGGATCACGTAAGATGCCTAGAAAGGTACCTATTCACTCGTGCTTTGAAGATACCCAAGTTGTACCGCTCGGGAAACACGGATGACGGCAAAGTGATATTTAATAATCCATTTAATATTGTTAGTTTGTTTTTCTCAATAAAGGCATTTGCCACTAGGGAAAAAAAAAAAAAAAAAAAAAAAATAATAATAATAATCCATACCTTAAATACTATATTAACTATGTAAAGAGGCCTCGAAGGGATTTATTCCGCTTTCTGGGTTTAGTTTGTTACCATCTACGACCTCTGTGGCGCGGTGGGGTAATACCACGGAGTGTTCTTCTGATCTGAGGTTAATACCCTCTTGCAACGCAGAAAGTTGCGGGTTCGATTCCCACATGGGACAAATTTTTGTGTAACCCACAAGTATCTGTTTCTGGTCTGGGTGGTTTTCAATATCTATTATAAGTATGTATTTACTAAAAAAAGTATATAAGTATTATATGCGTTATCCTAACCACCATAACACAAGCATTAAGTTGCTTAGCTTGGGGTTAGGTGGCGCTGTGTGAAATGTCCTGAAATATTTATTATTATTATTTATTTATCTACGGCCGTCGCTTAATATCACGCAAGATCGTTCAAAAGCTACCTCCCCTTTAAAAAAAACACGCTTGTGCAAAAAATCTTATTCCTGTGTCACTAACATTTCCAGATGGAGGCGAAATAATTAGTTTAAAATCAATAATGGACAAGAAACAAGACGGAATGGATCAAGTGGTATTTTTATTTTTATTCCATAAGATAGCCGTGATGACCTTGGAGCAAGAAAACGTGCAGAAGATGCTCCGAGATACGAACGAGCATTTTGACTTGATCGTCGCTGAATGGATGTTCAATGAACTTTACAGTGGGTAAGGGGATGTTTTTTCTATATTCATTACTAGCTGCTCCCCGCGGTTTTACCCGCAGTACTCATGTAGCCTATGTGTTATCCCAGGGTCTAATCTATCTCTATACAAAATTTCAGCTCAATCGGTCCACACGTTTAAGCGTGAAAGAGCAACAAACATCCTGACATCCAGATATCCAGACATCCATTCTTACAAACTTTTACGTTTATAATATTAAGAAAGATAGGTGAGTACTATATCGCCTGATCTTAAGCAACGATGCGGCCGTAGATGGCAGCAGACTATACCTAGAAGGTGGGATAAATCTCTTCCTGGCTTCACTGACAAAAATCTACCGTTTACCGGGGGTAGACTTCCTTTGCAGGAGGTCGTCTAGGTGGGTACCCCAACAGTGCCAGTTATTCTACCGCCTGAGCAGTAATGTGCAAACATTACTGTGCTTCGGTAGGAGGGCACTGTAGCTAGTGAAATTACTGGGCTAAATAGTCTTAACATCTTATGACTCTTGAGTAAGAAGCGTTGGTGCAGTGCACCTAGAATTCCACATCATTGTGAAATTCTGGGTAGCACTGTACTGATTATGGGCAGCGTTATCTCTTAACATCAGAAGAGCGTCTTGCTCGTCTTCTTACTTCTACACATAAAAAAAAATCTAAATAGAAGAGTCGCATAATCTCTGTTCCTATGCTCTATCTATCCACCATTTTCCAAGGTCATCCTAATTTTTAAGGGTGACATGGGTTTAAGGCGCTTCGCTTACCATTATAGCAACTGAGACTGGCAACTTTTAAACAACTAGCTGATTTATTAAGACTGTTGCCAAACTTTAATTGGTGCAGCTTGCTATTTAAGGCATGTTCGATGTTGCTATTGCATTAAGATTATAATATAAGCTGGTTCATAGGTGAAAGGTTCGTCAAAGTTTCCAGTGCTATTTGCTGCAATAGTAGGTCTGACTGCAAAGCGCCTTACGAATAAAAGGGCTTACTTCAGTTTTCCCCACCGGGGGATTCCTTTACATATTTGTAAAATTGTCCACACCGTCCCCGAAATTTAAAAAAGTGGGGAAAATTTTACAAAAATGTAAAAAATCCCCCATTTAATTTAATTTATTTTTATTGTAAAAGATGGTGTATAATATAGAAGACCATAATTTTATTTTAGACTTAGCTTTAAATCTGTGTTAAAGTTCTAGTTACCTGGTTTGGTTTTGGTTCTGGTAATAAAGGCTAAATGAAAAACTGCCAAATTCCCTTTTATTCCTATTAATTAGATAAAAATGCGCAAACTTGTGATACACAATAGGGATGTTGACACATGTTACGAATTCATATAAAGTTATGTTTTTCACATTAAAGACAGTATTTAAAAACCTACAATCACATTTTAAGGATCTATTTACAAGCCAAAATGGAATAAAATCAATTTTAATTTCAATAATTTTTACTTATTATTACGTGAATGCGAACGCCAATCAGGGCGCGTGACGTCACACCACTGGCCTGTACACTTACGCTTTCTAAGCATGTTCCTGATTTCGACACATTTTAATTATTCATAACATAAAAACCACTGAACCGATTTTGATGTAACTTATACTACGGAACATTGCTTAGGAAGCGTAAGTACAGGCCAGTGGTGTGACGTCACGCGCTGTCAGATGACTGTTCGGAACGTTTTAGCCAGAATTCAAAAAATCATTTTTATTTACGTATTTTTATATTGAAGTATCATATAATTTTGCATAAAAATATGATATTTGTGTATGAAATGGGTCTATCTATCATATAAAAGCAATTCCAAAAATTAGTCAACATCCCTATTATTACACGTTTGCGTCATTGCGTGCTTGCGCACAATTATTTCAAACGCCTTCATAAAAAATAATTTCAATGACATTTCCTAACATTACAGATTATCAGGCGTCTTCAACGCGCCGATGGTTTGGGTGTCTACCATGGAACCGCACTGGATGATTTTGAAGATTATCGACGAGTATACAAACCCAGCTTATAATGGCTACTCGATAGATAGTAGCCCCCCTTTCAACTTTTTTGATAGACTGAGGGAACTGTGGTTCATGATCAGAATGAGCGCTGTTAGAGAGACGTAAGTCAATTTACAATAATAAATTATAACAGTGTAAAACAATTGAATTAAATTAAAAAATTTAAAAAGCCTCAACGCAATATGTAATTCACCATTTTGTGGTGGCGGCCATCTTGGATTTTAAATTTATCATAGTGCGTTGTATTCTACGCGTTAGCCCTTTTATTTGATACGCCTATATTGACGGGGTCGTGGAGAAAAAAGTAATCCGCCATTTTTTAACGGCGGCCATCTTGGACCGTTTTTCACCAAACATGGCTAAGAACACTCTCGACTAACTCTACTTTCAAACACAAAAACGAAATCAAAATCCATTCGGGAGCTACGATGCCATAGACATACACACACAGACAGACAGACACGTCGAACTTATAACACCCCATCGGTTTTGCGTCGGAGGGCTTAAAATTATTAATTTTAAGCCAAAATTATAGAAAAAAAATATGATAATATAATGTATGTAGATTAGCTTTTGACAGAGATCTCGTCTATGCTATGAGGCTGATAACGATGGTAGCAGATATTTTTTTAACCTAACCTTTGGATCTATACTTACCTCTAGATTCATAGTACAAATTTTAAATTCAAACATTTCAGGCGTTTGAGCTGTGTATGTGTGCATTAATATACCTATCAATCATTCACAATGAAACCAAGGCTAACCCTATTAATAATTGTAACACACTTCGAAGTTTAGCCGTTACAATAAATATAGATATTTTATTTTTTCATAGTTTTTGATTTGCATTTGGATGTTTGATAACTACAAATTTTCTATTCAATTTTCCAGCTTTACAGCTACATTGAGATACTTCTTTATCTTTTCTGATCACCTACATAATTTAATTTCAGCCTAATATTGTACCAGCAAATCAGCTTCTACAACAATATATTAGTACCCATCATCGAATCACGAGGAAGAGTTGCTCCATCGTACTCAGAACTGAGGTACAATGCTTCACTAGTGCTTGGCAACTCACACGTTTCAGTGGGCCAGGCTATGGCACTGCCGCAGAACTATAAGGCTGTTGGAGGATATCATATTGAAGAAACGCCCAAGCCTTTGACTGAGGTTGGTAGCTACTCGAGAATGGTTAGGTGTTCGATGATCTCGATGTTCGCCTGTTTAACAATACGCCTTGCTACAATGTTAATGTCAGGTGAAAATATTATAGTACCTTGTAGAGATTGTACTAATAAGTGCTTCTAATGTGCGTCCTACGTAATTATGATGATCTCTGCCTAGGACTATGAATAGATTTTCTGTTCAACATAAAAATAACCTAACAGTTCTCAGTACCCATCCTAAAACTTACGGAGTTGGTTCAAATTTACCTTTTTCAATTTTGGACGCACTTACTCGTATCTCCAAGCACAGTTGCCGTGCATCTGTTATTTTGTTAACAATGCCTAGCGCAGTTCATTGACTCCAGCTACTGAGAAGAGCACCAACGACGCTGGCATAGTTGCAAATCTATAATTATCTAACAAAAAAGTCACGGGTCATTTTGACCCAACCCCCAAGACGCCGGGTTAATTTTCCCGTAGTCGTAGTGCTTAGTTTCTACTTCTACCAGGTTTGTGTATTCGAAACGTGACATATTCCTGTTAATCCACATACATTTTTCCAATATTTTCAGGATTTAAAGAAACTTTTAGACAACGCAATGAACGGTGTGATCTACTTTAGCCTGGGTTCTAACCTGAAAAGTAAAAATCTGCCAAGCAAGCTAAAGAAGAATTTGTTAGAAGTCTTTGGGTCACTAAAACAAACTGTCATTTGGAAATTTGAGGAGAAGCTGCCCAACCAGCCTAAAAATGTTCACATATTGGAGTGGGCACCACAGCAGAGCATTTTGAGTAAGTTTAATCCAGTTAACCTTTAATTTATCATCTTCCTGTCCTTATTCCACATTATGTGGGGTCGGCATAACACGTCTTTCTCCTCCATTCTATTCTATCATCCGTCATATCTTCATTCACTCCTCTAGCACGCATATTCTCTTTCGCACCTTTCATATTTTAAACCTTTTTCGTGGCTATAGAACATTTGCATAGTAGCTTACGCACCATGGTTTTACCTGAAGGTGGATCGATGAGCCAATCAGTCACGCTTTTGTTTTATAAAATTGGTCGTAAGTATGTATACTACAAACTCATCACCTACCCATGTAAATATCAATATTTCTCTCCCTGCAAGGTTGTCTGGAAGAGATTGCTTTTAGCTATAAGACCGCCAATTGTTATAACATTGCCTTATGTCGTGATTTTATGTTTAAAGTTTTCTGTATATTTGTAGTGTTTCAATAAAGAGTTTTCTATTCTATTCTATATTACAGGTGTTAAAATATCAGCCCTAAAACGGAATTTTATTCAAATAGGCATTATAAAACATTTGCAACCATTATTATATAGTAACGCGTATTTTTCATCGTACCTATTGTGTTTATACTAAGTAATTATTATTTATTATGCCTAATACTTAATTAAAAGACATTAAGAATTATTTTAAGAATTAAACATAAAGAATTTAGTTTCCATTATGAACAAGGTTTTGACAAGGCTAACTTTGAAAAACAAACTAATTTCACGTGAGTGGAATTTCACGTGATTTCTTTACATAATAATATAATAACTGCGCACAACAGTTGTGCCTGTTGAAAAGGAACTTATGTATGTGTTATTAAAGGTCCTGAACCACCCATCTAAATTTGCCATGAATACCATAAAAGTTAACTTAAAAGGACCTCTGTAGATCGTATAAGAAGCGTTAACATGGAATTTCACAATTTTTAGCAATATATTTAATCCAATCACTATTTACTACTACGTACGTACCTACTTATGTATATGATAATTTATAGAACTAAAGAGAATTTTTAAAATGTTACGTAAATTATTATAATCCTTTAAAAAAGCTTGACCAATATTTTTTTGTAATATACGTATTTAGTACGAGATCTAATGTATTTCTCATCCAGATATTATGTACACTTTAAATAATTGTCTTTTTATCGTTTTTCCCTTAGCAATCTCCCAGCTGTGAAACTCAAATAAAAATTTACATAAGATTCGGTATTATTATAGTAACAAAACAGCTGAAAACAAGTAAAATAAAAAAAAAACTTTTTGATAAAAAGTTTTAATTATTATTATTACCATCTAGCATCAAAGTATATGTCCAGACGAATCAAAAAGCCCAAACTCGATGGGGTTGCATCGTTTAATTAGTACATGTGGCCATCTTCCAGATCCATCCATCATCAGATCAGCTCCATGTTATAATAATATTGGATTATCATCCAATTATAATTTATACATGCATGCAAAATTTCAGCTCAATCGGAAACCAGGAAGTGGATTAATTTTAACTTAAAAGATTTGATTACAGACAGACAGCCAGACAACAAACAGGTGAAAGTAAATAAAAGCTTCTAAAAAAGCTTGTAAAAATAGAATAAAAGGCTGAATGTAATCCCTAGGATGTCATCAACTCAACCACTTACTAGTAACAGGCAACCATTTTGTCTTTTCCCAGCTCATCCCAACTGTATCCTCTTCATCACTCATGGTGGTCTTCTCTCCACGACGGAGACGGTCTTCGCGGGGAAGCCCATCATCGGGATCCCAGTCTTCGCTGACCAGTACATCAACGTGGCCAGAGCTGTGAACAAGGGATTCGCTAAGAAAGTTGACCTATCTTATGATATGGCAGCTGAATTGAAGAGTGCTATTGAAGATATTCTGGGGAACCCAAGGTAAGGTAGTATTTTACCGGGGGTAGACTTCCTTTGCAGGAGGTCGACTAGGTGGGTACCTCAACAGTGCCAGTTATTCTACCGCCCGAGCAGTGATGTGCAAACATTGCTGTGCTTCGGTAGGAGGGCACTGTAGCTAGTGAAATTACTAGGCTGAAGAGTCTTAACATCTTATGACTCTCAAGTAAGAAGCGTTGGCGCAGTGCACTGGGTAGCTATGTACTGATTGTGGGCGGCGTTATCTCTTACCATCAGGAAAGCGTCTTGCTCGTTTTCTTACTTCGTTGTATAAAAAAAAATATAATACATTTTAGTTACTCAATGCGATTCTACTCCCCCTTACTACTTTCTCTCCCTGCAAGGTTTGTCTGGAAGAGTTCGCTTTTAAAATAAGACCGGAAATTGTTTGTGACTTATGTCGTGTTTTTTGTTTTAGTTTTAAGTTATGTGTATATTTGTCGTAGTGTATCAAGAGTATTCTATTCTACAATTACTGCTTAGAAAATTTAAAAATAATACATAAACGTAATAACATCTCAAAGCTAAAGCATTTTTAATCATTATTATCTGCAATATTAATAAATTATGCTAACTTAAAGACCGGAAATTATTACTTATTGTTGGTAATTAAGTACATATCATATGTAAATAAATAATAATAATGCTCAACGGATATTACTCGATCGAAGTTAACATCCTTTATTAACATTAATACGCATATTTTTGTTTAATCATTAAATCTTATTTTAGTTCATTCATTTATTTTTGTCCGGATCACCTTGGATTGAAGGCTTAAGTTTTTTTTATATGTTTCATTGTAGGTGCCTTTGAATTAGTGCCACAATCTCGCGTAATGTTAAACGACAATGCGGCAGTAGATGGTAGAAGACTAAACCTAGTAGGCGGGATATAAATCCCTTCCTGGCATATACCTTCCTGACTTCACTGAAGATCATGTCGGAACATATTAATGAACATCTTGACGACGCGGTTTTGTCCAGTGATATTAATGAGATAATGGGCTTAAGTCGAGTTTGAAAAAACATAATGATAAGATGATTTTAACACTCATTGATGTTTTTGTAAAGATGACCTTTATCTTGGATCAAATTATAAATAAAGCTGTAATGACTTTGCGTGTTCATGTAACTAACGCTTAGAAATCACGTGCATATTGATCTTTGCGTCTGAGTCTAATGTCCATTTTAGATAACATAGTTTATTGAAACACAAAAAAAGGAACTTAAAACTTAAATAGTCTTATCTTGCAGACATCCGTACGGGTATCGAAGCAAGGCTAAGAAAAAAGGAGAAAATCAAACTAAACCAATACACAAAAAAATGTTTTATGATTTATTACTATTATAAACCTTTAATATAGGTTTCTGGTTTTTAAGTATGGAAAAAATCGCGATAACGATACGTCGGGAGGAGGGCGTTGATAATATCTGTGACACAGTTCTTTAACTCATGCGGATAGCATAGATTCTTCTATGTACTCTGTAAACTTGTTTTATTGTTCCTAATTAATAAATAATAAAGATTATTTTATTTATTTATTTATTACAAATCTGTCGTTATGCTGCTTTCAATTTGTCTTAGTAGAGCATCGACATGTAGAGCTACCATAAGCCATCGTATGTACCACACAATTTGATGCCCAAAAATTTGCAAATTATTGTTCCTTTTACAACTTCTCATATACCCAAACATTATTATGTTCACAGGTATACCCAAAGAGTCAAAGAACTCTCACTCGTCTACCACGACCGCCCAGTAAAGCCAGGAGTAGAACTGGTATACTGGGTAGAACACGTCATCAAGACTGGAGGAGCGCCTCACCTACGCTCCACTGCACTTATGGTGCCCTGGTACCAAAAATTATACCTAGACCTTATTTTACTCATACTAATTAGTATAATTGCTTTAAAAATAGCAATAAACAAATTAATGTCTCTGAGAACAAAATCGGATGTAATTAAGAAAAATAAATAGGTTCTTTTGTTAAATAAAATTATAAAAAAAATTTGTTTTATTTTGTTTCCTGCTAAATAAATGAATTGGCATTTTATTTATCAACATATTACATATCTACAACTTAACCACCTCATTATGCGGAGGGAGGATAATCACAATGTGATCAAGAAGTCCATGAATATGGTGCTAGGTAGTTATTTGGGAAGGGGGCGCTCGAAAAAGGTTTGGGTGAACTGTGTGAAAGCGAATATGCGCGCTTGGGTAGTGAATGAAGATATGACGGATGATACAAATAAATAAATAATAAATAAATATATAATTGGGGTTTATACTCCAACAGAACAGGTTACCCTACTTACACTGTCAGAGTCAAATCACAAATTATAGGTCGTGTGGCCAACCTATATGTTGTTGATATAGTAGAATGAAGGAGAAAGAGGTGCCAACCCTCCTTAATGTGGGATAAGGACAGGAAGATGATGGTGATATACCTACATCTTAACCACCTTAGCTAAGCCAAGGCTTTAGAGAGTCATTCACAGCGGATGAATGCTTCGGCGTACCCGTTGCCCCGGCATTATGGCGTCCCGCAGGACACCCCCAGGTTTTTTAGTGGGTATCATCACCCCGCACCCCCCGGCGCGGGGTGATGATGCGTAACGCATTTTTCCTGGGTCAAAAAAAAAAAGGCTTTAGAGAGTCATAGACCACACCAAGGTTATATTATGTCCCTTATAATAATTTAGCACTTTCGAAGCAATTACGCAATGACACAGTGAAAGAAAGATGCATCTTCTCATTTTTCTTATCTAATAAATGGAATGAAAAGCAGAGTGCTATTATAATATAACCAATGGGTCAGTAAGCACCATCCCCTCGTCGCGTGGTTTTTTATTTTGTGCTAGTGTATTAAGTATTAATTTGAACACACCACCTAACCCATGTGAATTTCAACTTTTCTCCTCTCCCTGCAAGGTTGTCTGGAAGAGATCGCTATTAGCGATAAGACCGCCAATTGTAACACATAGCTTTTGTATTGTTTTAGTTTATAAGTTGTTTTTGTACTTTGTCTCTTGTGTTCCAATAAAGGGTTATCTATCTATCTATCTAGTGTGTGTGTTTTTTTTATTTGTGGTTTTTTTGCTGTGTGTGATATTATAGGTAATTATTTTGTACCGAGGTATGGACTATAATGGAAGGCGGAAGCAAAATTATTTTTGCCCTGGGAATGTTCTTTAAAAATCTTTCACTTCATTCAGGTTTTTCAGTAGAATTTCTCACTTTTTTTGGCTTTCAACGATAGAATTCTTGACCTGTATTTAATATTATAGTTTCCTCGCCTAAAAATATTATTATATCCCCTTGTCAATTTACTATAACTTTATATTGGAGTATCATGTGAGTTATGATCGTAATCGCGACCAGTCAAAACCACCGTCTACATTCAAATTACAATTAGATGTACGGTAATTTCTATTTTAATTTCAATTCAACTAAGACTGTAAAATTACGTTGTATTGTGCAATAGTTTTAAGTATACGCTTTACAATTATAATTCATTTTATTTTTAAATTAACCAATCTATTTTTAGTTTTTTAATCAACATAAAGTTTAAGAAAATAATAAATATTTCTCATAAGATTTTTTTTTTTCGATGTACGAGAGATAAGCACGATGTTTTCAAGATTATTAAGGAAAACGACGTCCTCCGAAAAGTCGTCACAATTTTTTTTTTAAAGTATACAAATGCTTTAAGTGCTAACAGCAGGTATTCCATCTAAAGCGCACATCACATTATTATAGAGACTGTTTCTTACTAGTACTAAAAATAATTTAGTGCGTTTAAAAAACGTTGGTTTAGTTAATAAATTACTTGTTGACGAAGTTCGATGATCCTGCGCGCATTTTGCGTCGATAGAAAACCGAGATTTTTAATTTCTATAAATATGTTTTAAAAACATTTTCCCAGTGATTTCTCTAGCTTCATTACTTTCAAACCGGTGTGAATTACAGGTCAGAGTCGTTGTACTAGACATACTCGTAAACGGGTTGGACTGGACTGCCGATTCCCAGTCCTCCGTCACAAAGCCGATGCGGGAGTGCCGCGTTGTTTTGTTTTAGTACCCCGGTATACCCGTGCAGTCTTCCTGCAAGGTGTCCTACATAACCCCTGACGAGAACCCTCCAGTACCCCGACTGGTTCGCTAACGCGTTTTCCATCGGCGTTAACAAAAATAAAAGATTTATACTGGTTTTTCGTCTAAGGATAGCCATAACAGTTTATTTAGTTACTTATTTTTAGTCATCATCTTCCAATCCTACTTGACATTTACCTCTCGCTTAACAGGTGAAATTTAAAAAAAATAAAAAAAAAACAAGATTTTATTATTATTACAAAATTACCATAATATAAGTAGCACCAAAGTACTCGTCAAGACGAATCAAATGAGCCCAAACTCGATGGGGTTGCATCGTTTAATTACGAAGTTCCTATGACCACCTTCCTGCTCCATCATCAGATCAGCTCCAAGTCATAATAATATTGCATTGTCATCCGATTTATGCATGCATGCAAAATTTTAACTCAATCAGAAATCGGGAAGTGGCTCAATAAATTAAACTTCCAAGATTTGATTACAGACAGACATACAGACAACAGACAGGTGAAAGTAAATATAAGCTTGTAATAAAAGCTTGTGTTGAGCTAAAAAATCCGGCACGATCACCACAGCACAAATATAGCTCGTAAACTAATCGATCAAGCGAAATTATTCTCTGTTCAGTCACTAATCAAGTCAACTATAATGACCTTCTGATTGATTTGTTATTGAAAATACATCGTATACATACACATCGTTGTTTTGGTTTATACAGATTGTTTGGGGAATTAGTTCCAAGTTGGACTTCTAAACTTATTACACAACTAGCTTTTAAGTACCTTTTGTTACATTGGACACAATAAAGAGTATTTCTATTCTTTTCTATTCTAGCTGCGCCCAGGTATTTTACCCGCTGTACTGTAGCATATGTGTTATTCCAGGGTCTGAGCAATCTTTATACCAAGTTTCAGCTCAAGCGGACCACCCGTTTAGGCGTGAAAGAGTAACAAACATACATCCAGACATCCCGACTTCCATACATTCTTACAAACTTTCACGTTTATAATATCAGTAAGATAATATCTTTTTTTATACGCCACTGAGCCAAATCTTTTTATGATTTTTTCTTACTCACAAAATTGCTACGCAACACTTGGTAACAGAACAGATATACAAAAGGTCATCGAGATTTGAAGGCAGTTTCTGTGGATCATAAGCTGGAAGAATGACCACCGGGCCACGGAGGATATTAAATTTATTGTTATTTATTTATATTGATTGGATAATAATATTTAAGTACCTCGGCTCTGTCCTACAAAACGACGGCGACATTGACCGCGATATTGCGAGCCGAATAAACGCTGGCTGGATGAAGTGGCGACAGGTCTCAGGAACAACTTGCGACCCGCGAATGCCCCTTAGGTTAAAGGGGAAAATATACAAGACGGTAATAAGACCTGTCGTATTGTATGGATCGGAATGTTGGGCTACGAAAGTTGCGGATGAAAGGAGAGTGCATGCAGCGGAGATGAGAATGTTGAGATGGATGTTCCACACATCCATCTCAACATTCTCATGTCACGTAACAAGAATGGATAAAATCAGAAATGAGTATGTGAGAGGAAGCCTGAAAGTTGCACCAGTGACAGAGAAATTAAATAGTGGAAGATTGTCCTGGTATGGACATATTATGCGGAGGGATGAAAATCATGTGACCAAAAAGTCCATGAATATTGTAATAAGTGGGAATCCGGGAAAAAATAACGCCCGAAAAAGGTTTGGATGAACTGTGTGAAAAAGGATATGCGTGCTAGGGGAGTGGATGCAGATATGACGGATGATAGAGCAGAATGGAGGAGAAAAACGTGTTGTGCCGACCCTACCTAGTGTGGGATAAGGGCAGGAAGAAGAAGATTGGATAATAATATTTATATTGCATTCATGTGACATCATTAATTAACTATAAATTATCATACACCTATTATTACAAGTACATAACTACGAGTATAAAATAGATACCTAGTATAGTAAATGTATTTTAAATTGATCATTTAAGTATCGCGTACATAATATAATTATTATTATTACTTATAATTCATGCAAAATGCGGTTTCAGTACATTATTATTGTCAAGAATTTTTACCGTCAAAAACATAATATTTTCCTTAACATTTCTGGGGTGGAAAAAATAGACTGTTCGTAAAATAGTACCGATTTTTATTTCGTATTTTTTCAACGACATTGTGGCTTAGAACAACATTCTTGGTAAAAATGAAGCCAGGGAGGGATTTATCCCGCCTTCTACGTATAGTCTGCTGCAATCTACGGCCGCATCATCGCTTAAGATCAGGTGAGATCATGATCTAAGACTAACCTTTAAGGAATAAAAAAAAACTTGAGAGGTGTCAAGGGACACCCGGATGGAACGAAGTTCCTTTCGATTAATGAAAATATCTGGCTTGCTTTCTATAAAAAGAGAGAGAGAGAGAGACAGACAGAGAAACATGCGTACGCCGCACAGCTTACAATAGCTTACTATAGCAAAAAGTGTCGAGACAACTTTTCGTAAGATTTTTTTCCGTCTAGCCCCCTTTCACAACGCGCGATAAGGAACTTCGTTCCAAAAAATGTCCTAAGTTAGTTATAAAGCCAATGCTTCATTTGTCGCAAATTTTCGTGGAAAGTGTTAAATTCACGTTCAAACCAGACTTTAACATTTTGAAAAAAAAAATTTCAGTGTAATGGTTGGGACTCATCACTTCATAGTATAAAACGAAGTCGCTTCCCTCTGTCTGTCGCTATGTGTGCTTAGATCTTTAAAAGTATACAACGGATTTAGATGCGGCTTTTTTAATAGATAGAGGAAGGTGATTCAAGAGGAAGGTTTAAATATGTATAATTTATGTATAATACTTGAGAAACACTAATAATAATTATCTGTTACGCGCGACGAAGTGCGCGTGGGTCCACTTGTCTTACTAATATTATAAAACGTGAAAGATTGTAAGAATGTCTGGATGTATGTTTGTTACTTCACGCCTAAAAGGGTGGACCGATTGAGCTGAAATTTGGTTTAGAGATAACTTAGACCCTGAAATAACACATAGGCTACAGTAGAGCGTGAAAACCGCTAGTAACATAATATAAATTAATTACGGTAGCCTAAAAATTATAACGAGGACAATAACACACCACCTAACCCATGTGAATTAAAATTGCTCTCCTCTCCTTCCACGGTTGTCTGGAAAAGATCGCTATTAGCGATAAGACCGCGAATTGTAACACTTAGTTTTTATATTATAGTTTTAAGTTGTTATTGTACATTTTTGTGTATCAATAAAGGATTATCTATCTGTAGACATATTAGATAGGGCAACATTGTAATTACGCCATTTCCTTTAATTTTATCGGTGGGCAGAGTTGAAAATGGCAAACTCTGGCGTAACACTTATAACGGGCGCTGATTTGTTTAAATAAAACTGCTTCGCTTCGTGGCGACGTGTGATTGGTCGATAGTCGGGGGACGCGTAGATTGGCCAATGAGCGTGGAGCAAGAGTTGTGGAAAAGATCCGATGGTGGCGCTAGTAAACGAGTTTACTTGGTACGGATCTCTCGGTGCGGAGCTCACACTTTTTGGCTTGGGATCTGCAGAGGCGCGTTGGGACTCGGACAACTGGGAATATTAGCGTCCATTACGAGTGGAACGCCGAGTCCACCGAATAATTATTAAAGCTAAGTATAAGTAGAGTCTTTAGCTAGGTCTCATAGTAATTATCATTGTCTATTGTCTAATTATAATAAATTGTGCTAATGCTTGTAATGTTTTATTATCCTCGGCCGTTATTATCCACACTATCTAATGATGAGGGGCTTTAGAAAGCGACCATATATATAGGCAGGCGAGGCTCACTATTCTACATCAGAAGTGGGATCGAGAACTAAACGTTTCAATGTTTCAGATTTCCTGTTTTATTGTTCGCCGCACCTGCCGGCTTTACCGGCGGCGAGTGCCCGGTCTGCGCGCCGTGTCTGCGCGCTTGGTCAGCGCTCGTGTGTACGTGATTCGTGCTCGCATTTCCTGACTACGTGCATGCGTGTGTGTATGCATACACCTGCGACGCTGCTGGTTGAGCAACGAGTTTTTGTGACCGTGAAGTTTGAGTGGATTAGAGTGATCGAGCCGGTGAGTCGATTCCATGATTTTTTGTTCATACCTACTGCAGACTACGTTGCCGTAACTTGTTTTGTCTAGTCGTGTAGTGTAGCATTTAAGTGTGCGATGGTAGATAATTTGGTTCGTGAACAAATTTTCTTAATGCGATTCAATGCTACATACCTACCCTTACTTTATTTTTGTTTGTCAGATTTTTCTGGGTTTAAGCTTGTAGTATCGCCATAGCTTATGAAATAAGTAACCTTTTAGTATGCGATGGGCGGTAGTAGATAATTTAATTTCTGAACTAATTTTCGTAATGCGACTCAATGCCACATAACCTACCCTAACTTTTATTTTGTCACGATTTTCGTGGGTTGAAACTTGTAGTATCGCCATAGCTTATGAAATATGATCGCTATAGCATATAGACGAGGTATCTGAACATTTTTTAAATTTGAACGCAGATCTTAGTTCGTGTTGCTTGCCACTTAATGCTGTTATTTTTCCGCTTAAACACCGTTGAACTCCATTAAGAATTACAATGAGGTTAGGATCAGGTCAGGTTGACCGAACGCAATACTGTGCTGTGGTATCTTGTTACAGATGAGTGATGTATATCGGTGCGTACGGTCGCCTGGTGCCCTGTCCCGAGCAGCAGCGCGTGCAGCGCTGCCCCTAGCAGCAGCGCATGCAGCGCTGCCCCGAGCAGCAGCGGGTGCAGCGCTGCCCCGAGCAGCAGCGGGTGCATCGCTGCCCCGAGCAGCAGCGGGTGCATCGCTGCCCCGAGCAGCAGCGCGTGCAGTGCTGCCCCGAGAGCAGCGCGAGCAGCGCTGCACCGAGCAGCAGGGCTACCCCGAGCAGAAGAGGAGGAGTAAAAAAAAAGCGGGGAAGGGGAGAGAGAAAGGATTTGTATCGCGTTTTACGTTTTGTTGCTAAGCACCACGTGCGATTGAAGTCCAAACCAAACCAAACAAAAAAAAAAGTTTTGATTTCCCCTTTGCTTTAAAGTAAAAATTGTTCTGAAAGCTTAAGACGATTTTAATTGCAGTTGTTCTCTGATACGCTTAGTGTGACATTTTTCAGTAAATACTTAGTTAATGTTAGAGTTTCTTAGAATGATGTCGTGATCAGTTTCGGTTGGCAGTGACATAGTAATTCAGTTCGTTGTAAGGATACCGAGGTCTTTGTCGAACCCTCCGGGGCTTGGTTGACTGCTGTATGGCCATAGATCGACGAGACTCTGTTATCCGAACTATTGTTAATTCAGCTCGTTGTAAGGATACCGAGGTCTTTGTCGAACCCTCCGGGGCTTGGTTGACTGCTGTGGCTATAGATCGAAGAGACACTGTTGCGTGGCACACCCGGATGGTGATCACATCATCAGTCATTTTTTAAATGGTAGTGTACTGAATGTTTTGCGAATCTTTCTAGAGAAATGACACTAATTGTGTCAGGATGAACGAGCGGTTGAACATGAAATAGACTGAAGTTGTTTCTTTGTTATAGACGTGCAATGAGTTCGCCCTGCGAGAGTTCGTCCTACGAGAGTTCGCCCTACGGGAGTTCGCCCTACGAGAGTTCGCCCTGCGAGTGTTCGCCCTACGAGAGATCGCCCTACGAAACGCTCTGCAAGAATACCGCCCGAGGACGTGCGGGCGTCAGGGCTGGCCATGTAGACATATTAGATAGGGCAACATTGTAATTACGCCATTTCCTTTAATTTTATCGGTGGGCAGAGTTGAAAATGGCAAACTCTGGCGTAACACTTATAACGGGCGCTGATTTGTTTAAATAAAACTGCTTCGCTTCGTGGCGACGTGTGATTGGTCGATAGTCGGGGGACGCGTAGATTGGCCAATGAGCGTGGAGCAAGAGTTGTGGAAAAGATCCGATGGTGGCGCTAGTAAACGAGTTTACTTGGTACGGATCTCTCGGTGCGGAGCTCACACTTTTTGGCTTGGGATCTGCAGAGGCGCGTTGGGACTCGGACAACTGGGAATATTAGCGTCCATTACGAGTGGAACGCCGAGTCCACCGAATAATTATTAAAGCTAAGTATAAGTAGAGTCTTTAGCTAGGTCTCATAGTAATTATCATTGTCTATTGTCTAATTATAATAAATTGTGCTAATGCTTGTAATGTTTTATTATCCTCGGCCGTTATTATCCACACTATCTAATGATGAGGGGCTTTAGAAAGCGACCATATATATAGGCAGGCGTGGCTCACCTATTCTACATATCTATATTAATATTATTAAAATTCAATACGGTAATGAGAGTATGACAGCATGATATAAATAACGACTTATTATTAAATATTTACGAGTAAATAATAATTACATAATAATATTCTGTACCTAGTACTTATATCATAGGGGACAGAAATATATCAAAGTCATGCGTCAATTTAAATAATGACACAATTATCCATATAATTATGGGCCATACATATTATTATGTACGTTTATGTACGAAATAAGCATTATTTTTACTGAAAATTCATTTGCATGCTATAACATTTTTTTATATACAACGACGTAAGAAGACTCTGACGAGCAAGACGCTCTCCTGATGGTAAGAGATAACGCTGCCCATAACTACTACAGTCCGACCCAGTATTTTACATAGGTAAAATTCTTGGTGCACTGCGCCAAAGCTTTAGAGTCATAAGACGTAAGTTTTTAATAGAATATGCATTTTGTATTAATTATATTGCCTCCCTAAAAATTTGTTAACATTAGTTTCATTAATCATGTTCGCTTATAAAGTAAAAAATGGGTTTTATTATAATTTTAATAATATATAGTATATTGCTTAACATTAGAAGCCCATCATGCTAGTTTATTTAATTAAATAAATAAACAAAAATGACAATAATTATAATATAATATAATTATTGTACAAAAAACAATAAATGACGTTAACTATGGAAAATATACCATACTAAATGACGTAAATTCTTTAAAAACAATAGTTTCGTGGGAAATTTGTGTCAAATTTACTATAGTTTTTTTTTATTTACATTATTTGCGTAATTTGATTATTTTAGATAGATTAATTTGATTTATGACACTTTGTCAGGATTCAGGATTATAAAAAGTGTTTATTATTAATATCAAGGTAATCTATTTACAAATAAATATAAATATATAGAAGTAAATGTAAATAATACGTACATATTCATCAGAAAGAAAGAAAGAAAGAAAATAAATTTATTGATAAATTTATAAATTTATTTATTTAATTTAATTGCCAATTTTTACACAATTTACTAAATGAAATACATTAAAAAGAAAAAAAAAACAATATTTGGAAATAGGGATAGCCTCAGCGTGTAACTACGTCAACCCAAAATTAGCGTAGTTGCTGGTTTTCAGGCTGCCCCTTTGCTCGAACTAAGATGATACGTCGAGAGGTTTGTCATAGCGGGTTTAAATAGATACCTACACACATTTACTTAGTTTACAGAACAGTTATTGACTAAAAGACGTAATATTAAAGAGATATTTTGAATATAGAAAATTTTGATTGCTCATATACTATTACTATAATAATTATAATATTAAATGCGTGCGATTGTGTATGTGTGTGTATGTGTGTATCAGGGCAGTAGGCAGTTCCCATTCGGCGGCTTAGTGGATGTCTATGTGCATTTTTGTAATAATTGTTTTTCTTATAAAATGTGTTTCTTATAAGCCGTTGAATAAACGTGTTTCTTTCTTTCTTTATTTTTCTTATATTATTTAGGTACATACATAAATTATAACATTTTTATGAATAAATAATATTGTTTCATAAAACAAAGGAAGGTCTTACTTAGAACGATTTCAGATTATTATGACCGATGAAATCATTTTTTCGGATTTCGGTCGGATTATAATTAATTCACCTAATTTATAAATATTCGAATCCGATATTCGAATGCGGATTGTAAGTGATGCCGATACTTTTTAATTATCAAAGAAAACCTCGACCTATTTCTTTAAACTTTGTTTCCCATTTGGATTATTGCCCTGAAATAAAAAAAAAAATTAAAACGTTCAGGTAGCTTGGGTATTATATTAATTAGTGAACATAATTTTAAATACGAGTAGATTCCAAAATAACTTTACCACATTTTTGTAAGGCGGTTAAAATTTTATATAATTAACTAGAGAAACTCTTAGTGGAAGTATATCGGATGACTAAAGTCTTTCCTTGAATTTTATAAAATACAGGTCAGAATTTGAATTCAATAGCGCCCTATAAGAATAAAAAAAAAGCACTCCGGGAGTGCCGGCAGAAGTGAAAACTTCAATATTAACGTTGTGTTTAATTATAAGTATAAAAATACTATCATTTATGAGGTAGAATACAATGTTTATTTATTGCGCTATCGTACACAAATATGACAATTTATATGTTGTTATTTATAATATTATATCGTTATTTATATATAACATTAAATTTTATCTCTCAGAAAAATCAACTTCCATCCATAATTTCGACGACTTTTACACCATCGTTATTATCAGAATCATCATCGCAAATTTTTACAACTGATACAATTGGTTTATGATAACTGAAGTAAGAAACAAACAGTTTTGATTCGAACCTATTTAAGTGTCTAATAAAAAAAATATAAAATATAAAAAAAAAAATATCGGGCGCGCGCTTGTCTAAGCCCCCTGTGCCGCCTAAACAGAGCAGCACACTCAGGCACGGTAGAAAGAGTGGGAGATACTAGTTCCTCTCCCTTCCCCTCGATCTTACGCTTTTTCGATCAGCATCACGTGACCCTGACGCGAGTTTGAAAGTTTTTACCCATACAAAAAAGTGCTCAGCGCCGCTAAAGAAGTTTTCACTTCAAAAACTTTTTCTAGTAAATATATTTTAATATAGCATAATATTAATAAATACTGTAAATAATGATGTTTCATAACGAGTTAATATAATTTACCTACCCATAAAAACATAGAACCTACCTATACAAGTATGTGAAAATACAAAATGCTGACAGTTTATTTCAAATTTGTACATACAATTATAATTGTACATATAAACCATTATATTATACCAATAATGTTAAGGTTATTATCTTAAAAATTAATATATTTTTCAATATAACGATACCTACACATTTCCATAATAATATAAATATAATCGATATTAAAGATTTCCATTATAATAAAACTATAATATAAAATTCTTAGTTATTGTTGTACGTACCTATTCCTTTTTGTGAGTTGTTATATAAAGCATTTTCTACCTATCTATATTAACTGTTTTTTTTTATTTGTGACGTCTTACGTCATAACCAATTAACAAATTAGGTCAACGAACAATAAACATAATTCTGGAGACCGGGTAATTCCGTATGGCGCAACAAGTCTTAAAAAACGAACGATTTTAAAATAGAACCGTGTCCAGACATAATACTATGGATAAACATTTCAGTTTAGCTCATGATTGTGAATAGTACACACGTTTCATTGAGAATAATTATAAATTACTTGATAATAAATTATAATTAAACTGTGACGAAATAAAGCCATTGATAACGTATCGTTAAATATGGATGAACAGTCGAATTTATAATAAAAATATACGAATAAAATAAACATTAAAATTAGTGGTGATTTTTGTGAGTGTAACAAGACCTTTTGAAATTGAAATTTGTTGTTTTTTGTGGTAAGTAAATGCCTTCTTTTCAAAATTACATTATAAATATTGAAATAGTAAAAAGCTTTTGAAAGACATGCTTTTAACGATATGACAATAATATAATTATACATAACGCTTTTTTACTATAGTTAAGCGTGGTAAATTATGTGTTGCTGAAATTTAAAATCCGTAGGTACCTATAAGTTTCAATTTCCAAAAACAGTGAAATTTTTTTGGTTACTTTTCATATTATGTTGTTGTGTTCTCCGATTGAGATACAGGTTTACCTGGCAGATTTTTTTTAGTTTATTACACACACATTATTACATTCAACTCGTATTTGTTTGTGTCAAAAAAAGAGTCAAAAATTTACGCATTGTCCATACTAGAGGGGCTGAATCATTTTTGCTCAACTGTATAGGTAATAATAATATTATTATCTCGGTAATAAAATTAGATTCAATAAATTATAAGAAAACATTATTTCAAACGTTGTACGATAAAATTTTGTATTGGATTGATGCCAAAACACCCAACCAAACGCGCGTTCCTTAAATTTTTGACCCTTTTTTGACACAAATAAATACAAGTTGAATGTTATAATAAACTAAAAAAAGGTTGAAATTATGTAGATTACCACGATTAACTATAGTAAAAATCGTTATGTATAATTAGGTATATTATAAAACAAGTCCACGAAACGTCTGTGCTTGGCTCACAGGTTGGAATTTTTTTTTTTATTTCAATAAAAAGTATAGATTTTAGTGCAACTCTCTTACTCATAATATATTATTATGACTAATTATCCTACCCTACTAATATTATAAACGTGAAAGTTTGTTAGAATGTATGGATGTCTAAATGTATGTTTGTTACTCTTTCGCGCCTTAACGGGTGGACCGATTAAGCTGAAATTTGGTATAGAGATAACTTAGTCTCAACAAAACTTAAAATAAGTGTTTTTTTTATATTTCTTAAATAACTTTGTTGTCACTGGGAATACTTTCAAACCAACAAAAAAATACTTGTTCCAGAAACATTTTCACATCAAGGAAAAATCAACTGTAATAATGTTATAATAATAATAATAAATATTTCAGAACGTTTCACACAGCGCCACCTAACCCCAAACTAAGCAACTTAATGCTTGTAATATGGTGGTTAGGATAACGGATATAATACTTGTATATTTTTCTTTTGTAAATACATACTTAAAATAGATATTGAAAACCACCCAGACCAGAAACAAATACCTGTGGATCACATAAACATTTGTCCCATGTGGGAATCGAACCCGCAACCTTCTGCGTTGCAAGCGGGTATTAGCCCACCGCGCCACAGAGGTCGTATGAGTAGACAAAAACATTGATTGGTTTAATTCACATGTCGTCATGTTAGATAATATGCTGAAACTGCAAATCATTATGATATGAGTGGATTGCGCAAGTATTCCATTGCATAATTATTATTAAAAGTATGACATTATTAGGATTTATTAATATATTTTTTATAAAATACTATAAGCTCCCAGCGGTTTTACCTGCTGTAGGTACTGTAGCCAATGTGTTATTCGAGGGTCTAAGCTGTCCCTATACCAAATTTCAACTCAATCGGTCCACCTCTTAAGGCGTGAAAGAGTAACAAACATTCATCCGGACATCCATATTATTATACATTTGACGACCTCTGTGGCGCGGTGGGCTAATACCCGCCTGCAACGCAGAAGGTTGCGGGTTCGATTCCCGCATGGGACAAATGTTTGTGTGATCCACAGGTATTTGTTTCTGGTCCGGGTGGTTTTTAATATCTATTATAAGTATGTATTTACAAAAGAAAAGTAGGTATTTAAGTATTATATCCGTTATCCTAACCACCATAATAAAAAAAAATAAGTTGCTTAGTTTGGGGTTAAGTGGCGCTGTGAGAAACGTCCTGAAATATTTATATTATATTAATTTATATTTAATAAAAAAAACATTTTTTTTTTTTATATATTATTATAAACAAACTTTCACGTTTATAATATTGTAGGATAGTAAGATGGATGGAAGTAAGATAGAGGTTTTTTGTATTTTTACAAGCTTTTATTTACTTTCACTTGTCTGTTGTCTGTCTATCTGTCTGTCTGTAATCAAATCCTATCTTGGAAGTTAAATGAAGTTGAGCTGAAATTTTGCATGCATGTATAAATCGCATGACAATGCAATAATATTATGACATGGAGCTGATCTGATGATGGAGCTAGAAGGTGGCCATAGGAACTCCGTAGTTAAAGGACGCAACCCCATCGAATTTATGCTCATTTGATTTGTCTTGACGAGTTCTTTGATGCTAGATACTAGATGGTAATAATAATAAAAGCTTGTTTTTAAAAAGTTTTTTAAATTTCACTTGTTATTTTTTAATTCACTTGTTTATAGGTTAACTTTGACCACGATCTTGCGTGAATAAATACCTTTTAAATAATATTACCTTGTAATAAGAAAAGTGAAAGTAAGTGAATATTTTTTTTACAAGCTTTTATTTACTTTCACTTGTCTGTTGTCTGTCTGTCTGTCTGTATGTCTGTCTGTCAGTAATCAAATCTTGCAAGTTAAATTTGACCCACTTCCCGGTATCCGATTGAGCTGAAAATTTGCGTGCATGCATAAATCGGATGACAATGCAATATTATTATGACATGGAGCTGATCTGATGATGGAGCTGGAAGGTGGCCATAGGAACTCCGTAGTTAAAGAACGCAACCCCATCGAGTTTATGCTTATTTGATTTGTCTTGACGAGTACTTTATGGTAATAATAATAAAAGCTTGTTTTTTAAAATTTCACTTGTTTTTAGTAATAACTCTGCCTACTATCTAATTTCCTTTCTTTTTTATTAAATTATTTTAATGCTAAGTTACTCGCACACCTCATTAAATGCAGTCTGTGCCTATAAATGTAATGACACTTAGCATGTGTATTATATAAAAAATGTGTATAATTGTTAGTAAAGGTGTACATTATGTTGGCATGGTTTAAATAAATAAATAATGAAGTGTGTTTTAGTTGTGGTTAATTATTCATTGGCACAGTATTTACTGTGTACCTACATGTATTGAATTTATAATAATATGAATTATAAATAAAATTATATGCTAAAGCAAACGTGCTCTGAATGAAACTCCATTGAAATGCCTCATCGGAGTTAAGATACCTATTGATTTAAATTTTATTAGGATTTAAAATAAAACATTGAGTACGTACCTAAGCAAAGGGTGCTAAAATAAATGTTTATGATTCTTTTATAATGCAATAAAACTTAAGAATCAATTTAAAATAATAATTTTATTTTATAATACTTATTTATTTTACTTTGTACCTATAATATATAAGTATATATTTTTTTAAATAAAATGTTTACCTTATGCTATCTCACAGATAGTAAATATAAGTAATAAGTAACAAAATCATTGTGAATCATCTCATTTTTGTAATTTTTCTAAATATAACACTACATAAAAGCCATGATTGTCAAACATAAATTATATAAGCTTAATTGGTTATACCGTTCATTTTGTAAGTAGTTATTAAGAAAAAATGTCGTGGTCATGTCTTGTAAATTAAATGCTGATAAGCTAGACTGTGGCGAGGTGCGTTTTGACGCGTTAGATTTATCGGTTTTATCGGTATCACGCATTTTGTGTCTGATTTGTGCGTTTACGTAAAAGGTTGGTGCAAATGACAGCGATCCCAGTCGTCCCAACGGCAACGATGAGCGAGTAACGAGTAGAGCTAAAATGTAGAAACGTGTGGGCGAGCGGCGAGGAGCGAGTGCTTAGTTCCGATAGTTGTGTAGCTCGACTATAAGCGAGTGTACGATTGAGACGAGCGATTACTCGCACTGTAGAGAAATGACTGCTGGTTGCTTGCTCGGTGTAAGTTCTGATTAAGCACGAGTATCGCTGCTAGAGTATTATTAAAAAAACTAGTAAAGCGAGTCCTCGCCGACAGTGTGAACAGTCAGCATTCAATTATTTTTATATGCATTTCTTTTGTTTACACAGAATGTAATATCATTTGTACGTTTCTTGTGCGAGAAAGTACTCGTTTTCTCGCTTTCGGTGGGACAGGTACTTACCTAATGCATCAAACTGCGATAATGCGGTCTAGTGTACGTTGGTTCATATGAAATGTTCGAAAGAGATGCAGGCGGCCACGGATTAGATAAAGGAGCCCTCCTCCTCCTTTCTCTAATCCGTGCAGGCGGCTTTTGTTGCGGTGCGGGCTGATGTCCTTTGCGCCGACTTTTTATACGTAGGTACATAATATACGCACATTTCAAATTTTTAGCAGTGGGTAACGATGAAAGCACAGGCGCGTTCTAGGGTATAGAATAGAATAAAATAGATCTTTATTAACCTTAGCAATAATATATAATCGTTATCTTTGGCAGGTAAAGTATATCAAAGTGAATTATCCTATGTAATATTAGTTATTATAATAATCATTCAATATAAATAATAAGATAAAAGATCAAAATCATTTGTCAAATTACATTAAAATAAAAGTAAATAAAAATTCATAATATTATTCGTGTTTGGGTGACCCGCTCTGTGCACCCGCCGCAAACACCCGCTCAACAGATCGGACAGCGTTCCACTGCAGTTATTGGGACTGGCAACTTTTTCGCAACTTTCCAGTAACAAGCTGTTTCATTAATCTATAACCGCTGCCGAACTTTAATTGGTGCATCTTGCCAATTTGAGGTCTGTTCGATGTACATAGGTGTGTTGCATGATAAATTATATGAAATAGCTAGTTGCCAGTAAGTTACCAGTGCAAGATGAGATAGATAACAATCAATTGAAACACAAAAAATATACAAAAAGAACTTAAAACTAAAACAATATAAAAACTAAGCGCTACATTTACACTGGCGGTCTTATCGCTAAAAGTGATCTCTTCCAGTCAACCGTGCAGGGAGAGGAGAAAATTAAATTCACATGGGTCAAGATGCCCTTTCTACAAAGCGCCTAACACACTTGGCATACTAAACATAGGCCGGCGACCATGTGTGCAATAGGCATAATATAAATTATTTTTTCTAAAGTTTTGCTTGTTAAAAAGATAAAAGTTGCCACCGTTCTTCCTTATCAATCATCCACTCCGACCTTCTTATCAATTTTAGAGCTAAGGTTAAATACACCAAATCAGTCATTAGCTAAGTACGTGCTATTAGTATCCGTTTTACGATAATATAATCTCAAAGTCAACCTTAGATTAATAGTTTTTTGATTGTTACTAAGAAAATTTTAATGTTTTTTTTATTCACATTGGCTTTTTTATAAATTTGATAAAAAAACTTGATTAGCTTTCATTGTTAGATTAGCAAGGCATTAGGACTATTTTTGTATTGCTAAATAATTATTAGGCTCTCTAAGTTTGTTTACAAAGAAAAACTAGCTGCGCCCAGCAGTTTTACCCGCTGTACAGTAATATCCTATATGTTGTTCCAGGGTCTAAGCTAGCTCTAAACCTAATTTCAGCTCAATCGATTCACCCGTTTAGGCGTGAAAGAGTAAAAAAACATACATCTAGCATGTATGTAACTACACTTTCTTGTAGCAAATCCCACTCTACTCTTACAATCAACTTTTCTAAACAAAGGTTGGTTGCCTGTTAAGTAAATCTGTAATTTTCTTTGGCTGCAATAAATAGTATTCTATTCTATCTAGACATACAGATCCATAAGAGTATGGATCTGTATGTCTAGATAGAATAGAATAGAATATTAGAATATTAGATTTTTTGTCTAGATAGAATATTCAGTTGTAGTAGTAGAGACTACTACACATAAATTTATGTTACATACATTTTTACAAATTTTCGTGTGGATATAACGTATATGGTCAAATAGTCTAAACATGTACCTCATTTGTATGTAGATATTTTATTTCGGTTTACTTTACCTCGTCGCTGTATGTTAACCTATGACCTTTACTAGAATAGAGGGAAATTCAGACTAGTCTCGAACTTTCATAGCATTCATAAAAATATAGGTGACTGGGAACCTTCGGGTAGAGTTTCCACCCTGGGAATGTACTTTATGCCAATGTTTTGCTTGGAGATTTAATTATAATAATATTATTATGATAGCAGTAATGACTATTAATAAGTTAACAATAAATTGATTATTATTTAGTTATGTGAACTTGGAAGAATTCCGTGAGGCAGGCAACATAGTTTGCAGAATGTTCGATTTAAAGCACATAATACTTAGGTATTCGCTGTTAAACCTACGGCTAAAGCGCTGCGGCCTTGATGCATGTCCTTTCCCTTTTAAATCAGACGGATGCAAGAAACATTGCACTGTTTATCCAATTTTAAATTGCATCTGACCACCATAGAAAATGTTAACGACATTCAATGAAACGGTTTTATGATTGGACGATCTTTTTATAGCTGTGTGGTAAAAAAGTGGGGAAGATTTTTTGGCTAAGATTCAAATTTCATTCTTACAGCGGCCTGAGCACACTTTGACTTGGGCATAAGACTAGCAACTCCCGTCATACTGTCAAGAGTAGTCTGACATAGTATATCAATGGCTGTAGCATGCCACACGGAATCGCGACAAAACTCCAAGAGTAGAACTGTCATCCCATACATTCACAAGAGTACAAATGTATGGGATGACAGTTCTACTCTTGACATTTTAGCGGGATCCCGTGTGGCATGCTACGGCCACAAGACGCTACTCTTGCTACTCGCGCTGTCATTGCATACAAGTTGTAGCTACCTACTCCCAATGTCAGTGTTCTCATACAAATGTTAATTACTCTTGACAGTGGAACGGGAGTTGCTAGTCTTTTTTCAATGTCGAAATGTGCTACGGGGGCAGGAGGAAAAACGAAAGAATAAAGACGAAACACACTTATTTATAATTTTTCATACTGTTAGAAGTATAAATGATGATAAGCAATAAAATATGTACCTACCTAGTCAATCATAATGATTGTACCACGGTAAAGATTGTACTAATCAACAAAAGTTCAATAATCGATAAAACACATTTATGGTTAACGATAGATAAGATAAGTATTTTATTTTTAAACTTTATTGATAAGGTTAATTCTGATTTTCAGATAATGGCCAAGCTACCGTGGCTAGCGCTTCTGCTGGTCCTGTCGGTGTGTGAAGCGTACAAGATCCTGGTCGTGTTTCCCATCCCTGGCAGGAGTCATGGTATCCTTGGAGATGGCATCATCAGGCATTTGCTGAACGCTGGTCATGAGGTTAAAATACTTAAACTGAACTCAGAATAATAACTTTTTTTATACGAAGATGTAAGAAAACGAGCGAGACGCTCTCCTGATGGTAAAAGATAACGCTGCCCACATTTAGTTTTTGCTATTTTGCTAGCCAGCAGGTACTATTTATACAATGATGTAAAATTCCAGGTACACTGAACTAACGCTTCTTACTCAAGAGTCATCAAATGTTAAGACTCTTCAGCTCAGTAATTTTACTAGCTACAGTGCCCTCATACTGAAGCACAGTAATATTTCCACATCACCGCTCAGGCGGTAGAATAACTGGGATTTTTGGGCTGCCCACCTAGTCGACCTCCTAGCAAAGGAAGTCTACCCATGGTGACCATTACTTCACCTTATGGTAGACTAGCTGCGCCCAACGGTTTTGCCCGCTGTACTGTAGCCTATGTGTTATTCCAGGGTCTAAGCTATCTCTGTACAAATTTTCAGATCAATCGGTCCACCCGTTTAGGCGTGAAAGAGTAACAAACATACATCTAGACAACCAGACATCCATACATTCTAACAAACTTTCATATTTATAATATTAGTAAGATTTTCGAAACGACAAAGTAACTAATAAATAATAATAAAAAGCTTAATAATATATCTTTTCTAAACAGGTGACAGGCATTATAGCATTTAAAGGCAAACATAAACATCCAAAGTTCACTGAAGTTGTCGCTGAATCAAACGCTATGGTTTTTAATGGTAAGTAAACAATAAAGATTTATTACTTTGATTTATGTTAGTAAGATGTTTTGCATTTAAAAACCCTCCGTCTGTTAGATTAATATAATAATACAAGATAAACACAGGATTAAAATATATAATTTAAAGTTTGTATTTTTTGTGAGCAATGAATAAGTGTTATATCCTAAATATGTACCTATCTATCTACAAGGTGCACCCAGTAGTTTTACCTGCAGTACTTATGTAGCCTATGTGTTATTTCAGGGTCTAAGCTACCTCTACATCAAATTTCTGCTCAATCAGTCCACCCGTTTAGGCGTAAAAGACAAACATCCAGACATCCATACATTCTTACAAAATTTCGCGTTTACAATATTATATTTAGTAAGAAAAATCATATACTACAACTAGCTTATGCTCGCGGCTGTGCCCGTGTGGCTAAATCCTTTCATAACGGAGGTCTATGTCATAAAACCTATCTGTATTCCAATTTTCAACTCAATCCGTCCAGCGGTTTGGGTTGTGCGTTGATAGATCAGTCAGTCAGTATCAGTATAGTCAGTCTTTTATATGTAATATTTAGATGATAAGAACATAAATACATCGCGTTAATATTTTGTGAATTGATTTTGCTATTTTATTTTGCAGAGAACTCTATAAACATCCAAGACGTAATGGACAAAAAGGTGGATTTTAAAGATCTAGGATTCGTATATTATCTAATGACAAACATCAGTACGTCAACAATACAAGATGAAAATGTTTTGAAGCTTCTTAATGACCCCACGCAGAAGTTTGATGCTATTATTGGAGAATGGATGTTCTCTGAACTTTATTCAACGTAAGTTTTTTTAATGCAAGAAGTAAGTAGACGAACAAGACGCTCTCCTGATGGTGTGAGATAACGCTGCCCGATAATTAGTACAGTCATCATCAGCCCACGTTCGTCCACTGCTGGACATAGGCCTCCCCCGTGGCACGCCACTCAACTCGGTCCTCCGCCTTCATCAGTACAGTGCCACCCAGGATTTCACAATGATGTAAAATTCTAGGTCTCCTGCACCAACGCATCTTAATCAAGGGTTACAAAAGATGTCATTCTTCAGCATAGTGATTTCACTAATTTCTAAGTATTTCGCGATAACTGCAATGCGTTAGACGAGTTTTAGAATCATTCTCTAGCAGCCTCTTTAAAATGTTGGCATATTAATCTTATTATTTTACGTATGTAGAATTTATTTACTAGCTACGTTCAGCGGATTTACTCGCTCGCCTTTTGCGTTGTCCCAAGGTTAGACCTACGTAGATATCAAATTTTAGCCCAATCAACACAGCCGTTTTAACAGAATAAAAACACACAATTTAAGTGTAACACTGACTCGATAACACTTTATTCTCCCATCTAGACACAATGTTACTAGTTGCAATTTGATTTTCAGAATGGATTCCCAACTAGTCAGTGTGACTGAATGGGAAAAAAGGGCTATCGAGTCACAGTGATACCCGTTAGGGTGTGTGTCGTTGGGAATCCACCCATATATCCTTCATTTTAAAATGATTAGTTATATATCATAATATATTATTATTAAATTATTTATTCATTAAAATAGATAGGTACCAGGTACATTAAATCTAATGATACAGAAACATTTGGGTACAGTAAGGAGGTGTCATGATGGTGAAAACGGGTCGATCCGAAACTGGATTGTGGTCTGTGTCTTCGGTTAAAGCAAGATTCCTCATATTTCGTGGATCATTGCTTGAAATCTAAATATGGAAAGTAGTGCATTAATATGAGTAGTATGAGTATGATTTTTAACATACCTAAGTATAAAATATAAAATAATATTTAACATTAGTAGAACAAACATAATACAAAATTTTAGATAATAATTAAATAATTTTAATGGAGCCAACGTATAAAGGTACAGTAGATAGTATAAGTATAGGCATATAAATGCTTAGTTTTTGTCATATAATGTACTCGTATTCGACTCAAATTATCCGACCTGCACAATAAAGCAGGTAAACGTAAAAACATTATCACTGATGACTTTGTTTTAGAGGTCAAGTAAGAAAAAAAAATTAATTTAAAATAATGGTTTTTATTTAGTAGTCTACCAAACGATGAAAACTTTTGATATAACTGTTAGAGTCAGGTTACCATCATACTGTGTAATATTATGTGTATGTTATGAATATTATATTATAAAAGTATTAATTTGAACACACCACCTAACCCATGTGAATTTTATTTCTCCTCTCCCTGCACGGTTGTCTGGAAGAGAACGCTATTAGCGATAAGACCGCCAATTGTAACACATAGCTTTTGTATTGTTTTAGTTTATAAGTTGTTTTTGTACTTTTTCTTTTGTGTTCCAATAAAGGGTTGTCTATCTATACTGTTCAGTCTATGCCTTATTTTACTTTTTTTGTAAGTGTGGAATTTGGTCGAATGTATAATAAATAATTGTCATGTTTGAGGTACTTGGATTTCATGTGGCCATTCTTGTGATTGCACACAAGTGTTCTACTCGTCTACCAGTACTGTTAATTTAATGGATATTTTTTATTTGATTTCAGTTTCACATCAATTTACAACTGCCCATTTATATGGTTCTCAACACTGGAGCCCCATTGGCTAGTCCTACGATTGATCGACGAGTACAACAACCCAGCTTTTAATACAGACTACAGGGGAGCTTACAGGGCCCCATACTCATTCTTGAGACGCGTTGAGCAACTGTGGATGCAGCTTGATGGGACGAGGACTTTGGAGTAAGTTTTTTATAATTGGTAGAACGATCTCGATTCCCACTGCAAAATCGAGCTCTGCAGGGCTATTTACTTATTTGTCAGGGAATCGAACCGAAAACCGAATTATTTACCGAATTATTTTACCGGGGGTAGACTTCCTTTGCAGGAGGTCGTCTAGGTGGGTACCCCAACAGTGCCAGTTATTCTACCGCCTGAGCAGTGATGTGCAAACATTACTGTGCTCCGGTAGGAGGGCACTGTAGCTAGTGAAATTACTGGGCTAAAGAGTCTTAACATCATATGACACTTGAGTAAGAAGCGTTGGTGCAAAGCTCCTAGAATTTCACATAATTGTGAAATCCTAGGTAACACTGTACTGATTATGGGCAGCCGTTATCTCTTAACATCAGGAGAGCGTCTTGCTCGTCTTCTACTTCATCACATAAAAAAAAACCGAATTGTCAAAAATGTATAAAATTACGTATTACGTCGTATCGATTTAATTTTCATACATCTTTGACAATTCGGTCTTCGGTTCGGTTCCCTGACGGTTAAGTGAATAGCCCTGCTGGACATAACTGAATGACACGACGAAAAAGAGGCCTTTGTTCGACAGAAGGACAAACACAGCTATTGAAAGATAATAATATAAATGAGTTGTTTTGTGACAGAGCTGATGATATTCGATTACGCCAGATGTATAACTAACCTAGGTATTCAATTATAAGCATTGAATAATGCCTAGGCACAATGCGGTGAAGCGCAGTGGCGCCGCGTTTGTGATTCAGAGTCATAAGATGTTTAGTATCATTAGCCCAATCATGTTCCTTGTATGTGGTTGCCTCGAAGAGATTGCTTAAAGTAGGTAAATAGGTATTGGTCGACAATAAACTCTATTTCTATTCTTATTCAAAATATATAATTCTGCCGTGCAGAGACTAAACCGCAGTATTCGACATTTTGCCGATTTTTAGTTATATATGCCACTTTATTGCGCACAAAATAAGGAATACATCAATCTAACCCATTTGTCAATTAATAAATTTTAAGGTAGTAAAAACCTTGATTGAAAATAGTTACTGCAGGTCACATTTGAGCACTTTTAATCAAAACACTATTTAAAATACAGTAAGAGCATTTACGTCTTTTGTGACCTATAGAGTCCCTAGTTAAAATGCAGTAAACGTAGTCAATATAACGCATAGTACTGTTTTATTCACAAAAACCAAAGATGATTCATTAAACGAAAATGCAGTAACACGATAATGTACTGAAAATAATTATACTGCATTTTGGTTTTCGAATAACATTACTAACGAAATTGCAGTAAAATATTTTTTTACTGCAGTATGGTTGGTTTTCTAGCAAATTTTAAAATTATAGTTACCACTAAATTTGCAATTTAAGTTCATTTTGGCTGCATTCTTATCGGCATTTTGGATAGTCATTTTGGAATTTACTTCATTCGTTATAGATCATACTGCGATTTAGAATGCATCTACCCTTGATTCGTCGAGTAGTGAAAGCATCAGTCGGATTAGATTTGATCTAATTTACATTACACACAACAGTTTTATTGAATAAACAGGTTGGTCCGCCAAATCTAATGGCGTATAGCAATTCACTCAAATAGCACACAATTGTTTTATTATATTACTACCCTTATCAGACTTCAAAGATAAAGAATAATAATCCTACATTTTTGACTCCTTAGTTCGATTCGATTTTTATAAAAATGAGTAATGGTGTTGCATAAATGAAAAAAAGTTCCGTTTGGTTCATTTTAATCTAGTAAAATAAAATGCAAAACAAACACCAGTGTTTCCACCACCACCAGCAAAAGGTTTTCTTAAGTCAAAATCAAGAGAACTATCTACAAATACAAGGATGGGTAGAAGAAACTTTAAAAATACTAATAGAATCGCCTCCTACTCAAGCCGCCTGAGCAGTAATGTCCAAACATTACTATGCTTCAGTAGGAGGGCACTGTACCTAGTGAAATTACTGGGCTAAAGAGTTTTAACATCTTATGACACTTGAGTAAGAAGCGTTGGTGCCTTGCACCTAGAATTGCACATCATTGTGAAATTCTGGGTAGCACTGTACTGATTATAGACAGAATTATCTCTTAACATCAGGAGAGCGTCTTGCTCGTCTTCTTACTTCTCCACATAAAGAAAAGGTAGACACACTTAAGCCTTTTAACACCAAACTATTCATAACTTAAAAATGATGACAAATATATTATGATAATCTTTTTATCGATACATCTGTAAGCAATCCAGATTTTCATTTTATGAACTAACAGAATATTCTTAACATAGACAATATCAATATCTAGAAATCATTCTGATTATTACGCATAAAGAAGAAAACGAAAATCGTTTTCTGTTAATGGAATTATTATTAACAGAAGAGAGAGATAAAAGAGTTTACTCTTAAATAATTATTATTACGTTCCAGAGTTATTTTTACCATAGCACATTGTTTGTGGAAAAAAACCAAATAATGTATTTGGCTATGCCCAAAACAATTTTCACAGCAATTTTGCCATCTCTTCCAATTTTGGTGTAAGAAAGATGTCTGCAGATATTAAAAGAAGATAAATTATGTGCCAGATGTGTTTAAATAAATAAATTGAATAGAAGATTAATAAATAAGGTTGCCTAATAGTACCAAAGTCATTTCACATGATAACGAATATAACTTAGGACATAACATTTAAATGACAATCGTTTAAAGAAAGATTTATAAAGCTGCTGCAGACATAAAACACACCTACATAAAATTATAGAAACAACCTCGCTATACTACCTGGAACAGAGAAAACTCAAAGTGCTACAATGATTTGAACAAGAATAAAGAAGTGAACCACCAAGTCTTAGAATTCGGTTTGTCTGATTTTCGTACTAAAATTCTATAATTTTATTTGAAAGTATCATCCATCTACCGTATAAACTATCTAAACCGAAATATCAATACTAGTTTATGCTCGCGGCTTTGCCCGCATGGCAAAATCCTTTCTTAGCGGTGGTCTACGTTATAAAACCTATCTGTGTTCCAAATTTAAACCCAATCCGTCCAGTGGTTAAGGTTGTGCGTTGATAGATCTGTCAGTCAATCAGTCCACTCTTTCCTTTTATATATTTAGAAGATAAATAGAAACTTATTTATTTTACATATTTTTACATATACTTGCCACATTTCATATAATAGTATTTGAATTATTAACATACTGCTGAAAAATTTATTCAAGACATAAAATTAAAATGCAGTAAGTTCAGCTGTATACTGCAAATTAGTTGTTAAAGTTATACAAAAATTAGAAATTTTGCAGTAATGTGTATTATTGCTGCACTTTAATTAGTTAATATATACTAATTTGCCTGTAGTAACTGACATCATTTTAAAAAAATATTATTTTCTATATTATAAAACAAATATTTTCATTATTTTTTCTGCTTAAATTATACTGCTACGGTATCTAGTTCCGATAGAAAAAAAATATTTATTGTTTTTTATACATAACATATAAAAAAACGGCTTCAAAACGTTTTTCGCGATTATCTCGAAACCGCGATTTTGCACTTACTGCGGTTTAGTCTCTGCACGGCAGAATTGTTTGTGTGTATGGAGTATGGATAACGAGTATACCAAATGTTAAAGCTAAAACATTAACTTCTTCATTTCAGATATTACGCACAAAGAGAGAAGGACCTATTCAAAAAGATAATCGTGCCGATCGCAAACAAGCGGGGCAACCCTACGTTCGATTACAATGACTACGTATACAACTCAACACTTATGTTGGGCAATTCACATGTCTCGTTAGGGTTGGCACCTAAACTGCCTCAGGGGTATAAACCTATTGGAGGATACCATATTGATACTCCTAGTCCTTTACCTGCAGTAAGTTTTAATTAATCCTACTACTATCTTCATCATCATCATCAGCCCACGTTCGTCCACTGCTGGACATAATTCTCCCCCATAGCACGCCACTCAACTCGGCCAATCCTTTAGTCTAATAATATCACACTAATATTGTAAAGGCGAAAGTTAGTGAGTGTGTATGTTTGTTACTTCTTCACGCCTAATCGGATGGACCGATTGAGCTGAAATTTGGTATAGAGATAGCTTAGACCCTAGAATAACACATATAAGCTACAGTACAGTGGGTAAAATCACTGGGCGCAGCTAGTTAATATTATAAATGTGAATGAATGTGTTTGGATGTATGTTTGTTACTCTTTCATACCAAGACGGATGAACTAATTGAACTGAAATTTGGTATAAAGATAGCTTAGACTCTGGAATAATATATAGGTCACTGTGCAGCGAGTGCTGCTGGGCGCAGAAAAAAAAACAAGTAATTTAAATCTCAGTCTAGAAGTTTTTTGTTCATCATCACAGTCGTTAAAAGTCTTAATGATTTAATGAAGATGTTATTTATTATAACTGTAAACTATAATTTATGTATTATACCCCATTACGTCAATATTATTAATGTTATCGCAGCTGATTTAAAAGAATTTGCATCAATATTAGTTTCGGAAACGATGATGCTATTAGAATAACAGTAACTTTAGTAGTCCTACTTTTTATAGATACTTTATTTAGAAAAAAATGGTGCTGGCTCCTTTTTTTACAGATATTTTTGTTACCTACAGATGTAATTTCCTTCGTCATCATCTATTCATTCTTAGTCATCCTTCTTTTTCGGATCTATTTACCTACTTGTATTTACTTTCACGTAAAATATTTATAAATATTAAGTTTCATATGAATTAAAAGAACGAATTTTAAAGTTCATGTTTATTTAAAGGATCTACAAAACCTACTGGACAACGCCAAGCATGGAGTGATCTTCTTCAGTATGGGTTCTAACCTCAAGAGCAAGGACATTCCTCAAGACCTGAAGGAAGGTTTCCTTAAAATCTTTAGTGGCCTCAAACAAACTGTTCTGTGGAAGTTCGAAGAAGTTCTTCCTAACTTGCCAAAGAACGTTCGAATACTGAAATGGGCTCCACAACCGAGTATTTTAGGTAAGCTTTTTAAGTATTATTGCCCATATTAACGTTTTTTTTTAATTTATGATGATGAGAAAGATGATATACCTATTATTGATGATTGAGGGTCATATTATGTCACCTTAATTTATCAATGATGAATTATAAATCTAAATGTATTTTACCAAAATAATATTATTAGATATACTCAAGTATTACTTTTATTTTATATAGCAATTATAATAGAAATCACGCTTAGTATATGAGATATTTTCAGTGTGCGTTTCTACCGTATTAGCTAGAATGAATCAATAATTGCTCTTCTTTGTCAGTTGAAATGCACACTTATTACTCGTAGAGAGCCTGCTTCAGAAGTAAAGAAGACGTATTCCAAAGTTTTCTAAAGAACTTAAAGAAATACTCTAAATTGATGTTATTATACTTTGTTTCAGCTCATCCAAATTGCATTCTCTTCATCACCCATGGAGGTCTTCTTTCCACAACTGAAGCGGTACATTTCGGCAAACCTATAATTGGAATCCCAGTCTTTGCCGATCAATTCGGCAATGTTGACAAGGCAGTTGCTAAGGGCTTTGGAAGGAGAGTAGATCTCAGTTACACTATGGACAAGGATTTGAAGGTTGAGATTGATGAAATACTTGGAAACCCAAAGTAAGTAAATGTTCATTATTATAATACAACTCGTACAAGATATTATAATATCAGTCTAATTATATCCTGAAGGTCGGAAAATGTAGCACGAGTCTTGAATAAGGCTGGTAGGTATGGCTTGAACATGATAAGCCTTGAATCCACAATGACTGCACATATTTTAATTAGATAGGTTCAACCTATTAGGTTGATAACTAATCACAAAATTGCAGTTTAGTCACATTTTGCAATCTTTTCCAGACATCCATGACGAACTTGGATAACAATGTGTCTGTCACAATTCACACAAAATGTTCACGAAATATTGTCCCAAGTTCCTTCAATATATTTACAACGATGAAACATAAGAGCGTATATATCGAGTGACGCTCTCTCGCTCGCACTATTTGACAAATTTTGAAATATAAATTCATAGAATTATTTTATTGAAAATTCCTATAGACCAGCCCTGCATAATATTTTTGTCTTTTACAGATACGCTCAGAAAGCGAAAGAATGGTCATTCATCTACCACGATCGTCCAGTCACCCCTGGCCAAGAATTAGTGCACTGGGTAGAACATGCCATAAAAACAGGAGGAGCTGACCACCTTCGCTCACCAGCCCTACTTGTGCCTTTGTACCAGAAGCTCTACTTAGACTTGATAGGATTAATCTTAGCAGCTTTGTTCTTAGTAATATTCGTGATAAAATCTGTCCTTCGAAGAGTCCAAACAGCGAGGAAAAGTTATGAAAAGAAGAAGAAATTGTGATCAAAGATAGTTTAAAGTTAACTAGGATAATTATTGATGATTAGGGAAAAATGAATAGTTAAGATGGAATATATCGTGATTAGGTCGAATCTCAATCTGAACAGTTTCATCACAGACTATTGAAAACAAGTTAACAGCTTGTGAAATAGCTAGCTGAGCTCTTAAAATACTGTCCAAAGATTATTATTAATAACACAAAAAAATATATATAGTAAATACGTTTTTCCGATCAAAGAACACCTAAACCTGAACCCGAGTTTATCGCTGTTAGTTTTTTACATTATGATGTTTGAGAATATAATAAATGGCTTAACAGAAAATAGCAATTCCAGTACGATCCTGCTGACAATCATGTGTGCTTTTCGAATTTATTATATTCTGAAATAAGAATACCTCATCTTTGGATCCTGAAAAGGGATCCGTGGATTAAATCCATTAGATTATAAGAGATTTATTTACATAGTGCCGAGTGCCATATCCAATTTCTTTACCATTATTTTGACTCACATTTTTTACCTGTTGTATGCAAAATTGTTCTTAGAAAAATCCTCTAAAGTTGATATTTTTTGTATTGGGGAGTTAATGTGTTTTTATGTAGAGGAGATACCAATCTGTAAAATTTTATGATTAAAAGTAGACAATTTTACTAGCAACGTTTTTTCTTTTATTTTTTAAAGCCTATCTCTTTCTATCAACGCACAGTAGCTCAACTGAGCGGCTAAACTGCTAAAGAGTATTAATTAGTAAAGACTAATAGTTAGAAAAGGGTTACCTACTTAATCTACAGTAACAGCATCTAAAAATATGGAATTCTGTACGATCTTCACACTAACTGATATAAGTGGACTGTATGAGGTATGTGTACGTGCATATGAGCTGAGGACGACCATCCAGACCTTTACAAAACACTCTAGAGAAAGAGATTCAAAGAGCACCACCAACCTTTAAATTCACGCCGCCTCGAGCAGCAGCTGACGCATTTCAGCCCGGCAGTCTTGCAGGTTGGCCAACCACTGCACTCGAAGAATAAACTTCAAAGAATTACAAACAGTCTCGTTACGGACAAGAGGGGTACCTAATAATATCACACGCGCACAGCTAGGGCACTGTAGGTTTATATATTATAATACATATATAGGTACCGATATTATGCACACGCACTGACTGTGCTTTCGACAATACGCAGTATTTAAGATGTAGGTGGAGCAGTTTTCAAAACTACCCTCCATTATAAATTATTGCAAATACCGAACAATAAATATAAAAACATTATAAAAATGTCATTTATTTGACTAATATAAGACATTAAAAACAACGAAATATCTTTTGGTATGAAAAGTAAACCATGAGTTACAAAGTCGTGAAATAGTTTCAAAAAGCTTACCTAGGAATAAATCATAATATTATTGTATGCTTTGTGATTGATCTTGGCGATTTTTACCTCCATAAGTTGGTCTAACGATAATAAATGGTAACTGAATCTGACAGTTCTGTTGTTACCGTCAACTTAATTTTCTGGTACATACAATTACAATTATTTTTATTAGTATAAAATATCAAATTATTATTATGGACACGTAATTCGGAAGAAAACGAAATTTCAGTCTGAGGTCTTGAGTTTCAATTGACTGCAATAACCCAAGTTCAATCCTGTTTTTTGTGCCTTTGCCTACTTTTCTTCTGTACTTGACGACTTTTTTTCACTTGACTCATTATCACAAGTTTCAATAAATAACAGAAGACTATCGTGAAGATAATGACATCAAGGTACATCTTCTCGTACCAACATAGGTGGAATCCTGGAGATCTAAGGTGGAATGCTCCTCCAGTCTTTACAACGTGTTCCACCCAATGGACCAGCTCGTCTCCTGGTGAAGACAGTCGGTCGTAATACACAAGTGATAGGTATTCTGCCTTTTTTCTGTACCTGAACAAAAAATGTTTTTTATTGAATAAGGTAAAAGAGGATTTTTTAGCAAAACTGGTCAGCATTTTTTTAGCAAAAATATCATCAAGACGAGATGTTCAAGTGGTGTTAAGCCATAACCTGGTCCAAAGTTAAAATATCTACCTATAGACCTATGGCTTAGAAAAGACTACTACTTACTGACAAACTATACTAATATGATAACTTCTCTTATGATGATTTTAAATCAAATATGACACATTCAAGTTCAAGGCATCACTATATTAGGGATCTACTCCACCTGCTGTCATACGCTTGGCAATGAGACCTGCCCATCTCTAATAAAGCTACATTATCCGATAACCCTAGTCACTAAAACATAATATTATTGTTTTAAAATATACTCACGTAGGGTTTCCAAGGACATCATTAATAGCCAGTCTCAATTCTTCAGTGAAATCCTCGCTGAGAGTGACCATTTTGCCGAAGCCTTTATTGACGACTGCCCGCATGTTTATGTACTGGTCCCCAAGCACAGGGAGACCAACCACTGGTACTCCGAAATGTATGGCTTCTGTTGTGGACAACTGACCTCCGTGGGCTATGAATAGCTTGAGGTTTGGGTGAGCTGAAACAGTGGTGAAGTCAAGATGAGTTCACCTTAGAAACGTAAATTCTAAATATTACAATGGGGCATAACTCAATCCATAAGGATTTTTGTAGACCTTAAAGAGAATGCAAAGAATGGAAATAAAATCGTCGAGCTTTGGATGGTTTTTGCAACACCACTGTTGTTGTAAAGGTTTTGCAGGAGACGATAACCGCTTATCGAGGGCCGTCAAGTTATTAATCAGTGTCTAAAATAAAAAAAAATATTTTACCAAGTATGCTTTGCTGTGGAGCCCATTTCACTAAATGGACATTAGCTGGTACACCTTCCAGGTCATCCTCAAACTTCCAAATAACATTTTCCTTTCGATTCCCAAATATTTGAAGCAGCGATTGTTTCATTTCCTTAGACATGTCCTTACTGAACAGATTTGTTCCCATGCTAAAGTAAATAACACCTTCTTTTGAATTGTCTAATAGTTTTCTGAGATCCTGAAATTTAATGTTGTGCATGGCTTTTAAAGGCGTACACGGAGACATAAATGTGCAGAACCCCTTTGAGCGTTTAATAAAAGGTATTGGATGACACTTATCAAAACTTGTATTTGAGTTCTTCTGTAGAAAATGGGGCACTGTTGAGTTTAATGTTTTTTTTTTAATATATATTATGTACCTTCGGCAAAGGTTTGACCTCCTTGTCTATATGGTATCCTCCTATATATTTGACGTTTTGTGGAAGCCTGTACGGGGTGCCTACTGAAGGATGCGAGTTCAGCAACATCATAGACGCATTGTAGATCGCATCTTCATAAGAAGGCAACTGTACACGACGTTTGGCTGCAATTTCGGGGAAGATGCGCTCATAATCCGATTTTGCTGTGGGATGAACTACGAAACTGGAAACAAAAAAGGTTTTATTTATATCATTTTGTTTTTATTACGAATTTTTTTAACACAATCGATCGCCATACCTCAAGTATGGCGATCGATGACGGAATTATGGAAATAAAATAAAACAAAACAGATAATGTTCAATGCTCATTTAGATTAATAATTCTATATAAATAGATCCTATATAGATTTGTACTCGTATTACTTAATAATTCTTTCCTGTCTTTTTATCAATATGGAATTTTTCGGTCAATAGTCACATATCTAACACATAGATTAACACACAAACACATTGATTATAATAACACATAGATGGTATATTTTTCTGTTCGTTTTTATTTAGAATTAAAGTGCCTCTTCATTCGTAATAAAATAATAATAATAAAGAGTAAAAACACATAGATTATAATATTGTGTTTAATTTTTAAGTTATTTCTGTATATTTTCTGTGTTCCAATAAAGAGTTATCTATCTATCTATATCTTACTATGGTCGAATAATTTCTATCTGTATGTAATTTATTGGGCGAGGCCAAGATTTGATGTCTCAAGTTTTCACGAATTGAATATTTATGATTTCTTTCATCTTCATTCCCAATTCCCAAGGTACTTGGCTCTTGGTCGAATAAATCTTAAAGTTTTTTCCTTATTTGACTTGTAGAAACATAGAAATAAAATAAAACTCACTTGGTCAACCAAAGACGCCTGATTGTTAAATACAGTTCCTCCACTCGCTCCCAGGTAGTAAATGGAGGGGCGTTAGAAGAGAACAAGTCAGCACTGTATGCCGGGTTGGGGATCTCATCGATGAGCCTCAGAATCTGTCCATGAGCTTCGGTGGAGCCGAGCCAGATGAACGGGCATTGGAATAGAGGAGGAATTCTAAAATTGAAGAGGAGGAATTCTAAATGAACGCTTATAAGATGCAAGAATATAAATTACATTATATGAATCGAGGACACATCGTGGTCTGTGGATAAGTTCATACTCGGGCGCGCCTGACTCTTTGTTTTGTTTACACTGTTTTCTGTCTGGGATTTTTTAAATAGTTTTTATAAAATAAGTATAAGTTAACGACGATGTTTGGTAGCAAACTAAACCTAGAAGTTGGGATAAGTCCCTGGCTTCAATGAACATAGTACTAGACCAAACATAAAGCTAGAAACAATTAGAGTGCCTGTCCATATCTCGCGGCAAGCTGCTCGCATGCCTTTTCAAAGAAATAAAAAAAAATCAAAACGTAAATCCTGGATAATGACGCCATAATGCCGGGGCAGCGGGTACGCCGATGCACTCATTAGCGGCCCCAACGCGACGGTGCAATAGTGGCCTACCACAACAATAGATATAATTATAATAATATGTTTTACCCAGCAATAACTTCACTGAAGAACCATTCCATAACCACCACATCAAATTTTTCATTTGAGTCGCTCAGAAACTTTTGCACGGGACCATATTCTAAGAAGGCTTTGTGAAATTCAGAGATATATTGTAACAATGAACTTGAGTCAACGTTGCCTTTTCCGATCAAATTCTTCAGTTTGAATTCGCCTGCTGAAAAAAATATAGATTAACTCAACAATAATATTATAATTAAATAAATATATTTAATATATCAGGACATTTCACACAACGCCACCTAACCCCAAACTAAGCAACTAAATGCTTGTATTATGGTGGTTAGGGTAACGGATATAATACTTTTATACTTTTCTTTTGTAAATACATACTTATAATATATATTTAAACCAACCAGACCAGAAACAAATATCTGTGGATCACACAAACATTTGTCCCATGCAAGAATCGTATCCGCAACCTTCTGCGTTGCAAGCGGGTATCAGCCCACCGCGCCACAGAGGTTGTCTTGAGGATTAATGATCTTATTATGTGATAAGGCTCTATGGGTTCGTTTATTAAAATAATATTATAGCAATAACATAAACAAAAGCTTTATATAGCTAAAAAATATATAGCAAAAAAAAAAAGCTTTACCATCACACTAATAATATAAATGCGAAAGTTTGTGAATGTGTATTTTACTGCTTCACGATTAAATCGGTGGACCGATTGAGCTGAAATTCGTTATAAATAACACAGGCTACAACGTGTACAACCGCTGGGCGCAGCTAGTAATATATAGTAAGCAAACTGGTTGTTTGTAAAAGGTTATATTTGACTTAATCTGTTTATTTGTTTGGGTCAAAAGGGTTTGAATTTGATTTTTTATGGAGCATGGCATACCTACTGGTCCGCCATTTTGTTTCTTTTTCTAACTCACAACCAGCATCTTAAACTATAATATTATAAACCAATAGCAATATCAGCAAAAACAATCTGACATCCACCCTCGTAAAGTGTCAGGTTTAGGAGTTATAAAGCGTCAAAATTGATCACGTGATTTCCATTTTTAGATTTGCAGGCATTTAGGTTTGCAGACATTGTTTAGAAAGTGGTATAAAAATGGAAGTCATGTGATTAACTTTGACGCTTAATAACTCCAAAACTTGACAATAAAAAAATTATGGTTTACGTTTTTTTACCTCGTCAACTGAACAAAACAACCGAAAAACGATCCCAAAAGGCAATTTCACTTTCTACTTACTTTGATCAGCCTGTTTTCTTAATTCTTTTGCAATTTCCGAACAATCGATTTCAGTTAAATTTGGAATAGGTTCTGTTTTTGGAAACGCTGTTAAGAAAATCACCTGGAATTTAAGAAATTTTACGTAAATATTATTATTATGAGCTGGATCCCACTGCAGGGCAAAGGCCTCCCTACCCTCCCTCCAACTGTCTCGGTAAAGAGCTAAAGTACATAAATAAGTGTATGAAAAAACAAAAATAAAACAGAATGTATGTACTCGTATATTTGTTGTTTTTGATTTTACAACAAAAATCATTCACAATAAATGTATGAAGTTTTCAAATTTTGTTGCTAAAGTAACACTGCGTCAATTTAAACTGAAATGCATTATAATTTAGAATTTAGTGTTAAACCTACCTCATGACCAGCGTCCAATAAATTGTTCACGACCCCTTGGCCCAATATGTTATGGCTTTTAGAGTCCATCGGGAATACAACCAATATTCTGTAGCCTTCATTGGGAGTTACAGATATCAATAGTACTAAAAACAACGATAATACTAGAATTTTGGGCTCCATCTGAAACAAAACATATTGCTAGGTAAGTCATATTATCATCATCAGCTCAGACATTGGACGTCCACTGCTGAACTTAGCCTCCCTTTTGGACTTCCATACATACCGGTTGGAAGCGACCTGCAACCAGCGTCTTCCGGTGACCTTTATAAGGTCGTCTGGCCACCTTGTGGGTGGACGTCCTACGCTGCGTGGTCTCCACTCAAGCACTTTTCGACCCCATCAGCCATCCAATCTACGTGCTATGCGGCCTGCCCATTGCCACTTCAGCTTGCTAATCCGCTGGGCTATGTCGGTGACTTAAATTCGTCTACGGATCTCCTCATTCCTGATTCGATGTAAAGAAACCCCGAGCACATCTCAAAAAAAAATACTCACAATATGGGTAATCACTATCACGACATATAAAACAAAGTCGCACCCCGCTGTCTGTCCCTATGTATGCGTAAGTCTTTAAAACTACGCAACGGATGTTGATGCAGTTTTCATTAATAGATAGAGTGTTTCAAGAGGAAGTTTTATATGTATAAAATATATGTATAATATAGCAGAGGAACACTGGTAATTTTCTATTAAGCGCGACGAAGTGCGCGCGGATCACTAGTAATATTATATTATAGTATGTAGGTATATATTCTATTACCAATTATTATATATGTACATATATTGTAGGTAAAGCTGTACCAATACGGGTCGTCATTACACTCAAACACTCGTTGTTCATAATAAACAAAAAATACGTTAACACTGCGGGTGCACGAAAACTGCTCTACGGAATTTGTAAAAGAAAACTATTTAAATTAAAAACCAGTAATTGAGCGTAGAGATAAAGGTAGTAAATGAGTATTGTATTATTAAGTAGGAAGTATGCCACAGATCCGATATATTAACTGATAGAACAGATATTGATTAAATTTTATTTGCCAATATTTTGTTAAAAAAATTTAATCAGGTTTCTTTTCTTACTTATAGTACTTACGTATAAGTAGTTACTTTTTTTAGTCACTTTTATTCATAAAAAAATAGTTTATTAAATAATAAAAAAAGTAAATTGTAATATTTGGGCGTAGTGAGACAGCGTTCGAAATACTTTAAATTACACAGACAACCACAATAAAATTATACCTTGCCCCTTGCCTTTAATTATTATAATTAATATGTTGCTTAATATTTAATTGTCTTAGTATCAATAATTTTTTTTCTGTCTATAAATTGTTTTTTTTTTGTTTTATTACTTCTTTAGTTAATTACGAGTACGCTTGCTCTGTTAGGAAATTTTAGATCTTTGTTTATACATCAAATAACATACTATTGAGTATAGTACCTACTGAACTTATAATGATAAGACTTTAGGTATTTGATAGATCCTGCGGGCAATTAATAATGAACATTGTTCATGTGGATTATCAGTTGCCAGTATCATTAAATGTTAAAGGCGCTATAGACGATCGGTAAATCGTATGCAATCGCCTGTACACATAATATTATTATACGAACACAATAAAAATTTCCTCAGAGAACTTCAAATCAAGGAGAGACTATCGTCGACTGCAAATACGAATTTTGAAGTTTTTTGGTCACATTTCTAGGAAAGAGTACTCTATGGAGAGACTGCAGGGTCCAATTAAAAGAAGAGAGTTCGAGGCCGTTCTCCAACTCGCTGGACTGACCTCATCAAGAAGGCCACAGAGGCATCTATCAGTGCTCTCGCAACGTCATTAACAGACAAAAATTGCGTCACATTGCTAAATCCATCGTTAATCCAAGACAGCATCAGAGCAACCACGACCACTCTGACAAGAGTGTACGACTTAGAAGGAAGGAAGGATAAAACTTTAAGACATAGTTACAAATTACAATAAAATATAATAATATAATTGTTGTTTCATTTATTGTTATATTATAATTTTTTTTTTTATGTAATAGGTGACAAACAAGCAGACGGCCCACCTGATGGTAAGTGGCACCGTCGCCTATGGATACCTGCAATACCGGGGGTACCGCTGGTACGTTGCCTACCTTTCAAGACTCTATTCACTTGCCTTTTGAAGAGTCCCATGTTGAAGCTCAACGGAAATACCGCAGGCGGAAGCTCATTCCACATTTTGCAGGTGTACGGCAAGAAAGAGCGACTAAATCGCACAGTGCGCGAATGCCAAGCATCAATAATGTGTGGATGGGCTTTAGAGCGGTGTCGGCTCGTGCGGTGATAAAAGCGCGACGCCGGGATTAGGTCGAATAATTCATCGGAACACTCCCCATTGTATAGGCGATAAAAGATGCAGAGGGATCCAACGTCCCTACGAAAACTGAGCGGTTCTAGGTGTTCGGTAAGCTTGGGGTCGTTAACAATTCTGACAGCTCTACGCTGTAATGCATCAAGAGGGTCAAGCTGATACTTGGGTGCTCCATTCCAGAGATGGGAGCAGTACTCTACGTGGGGTCTGACTTGTGCTAGATAAAGAAGTAGTCTCTGTCTCGACGTAAAGTACCGCTTCGCCTTATTGAGCACTCCAAGTTTTTTGGAAGCGAGCTTGGCCTTACCTGCAATGTGACCACGGAACCGGATTATAATTGTTATTTACATAAGGTTGTCACAATAATTGATTGTCTTACCACTAAAAGCGATCTCTTCCAGGCACACGGCACGGAGTAACAATCATAATCAAAATGCCTTTATCAAAAGAAGAGCTCTTTTACGATAATTGCATAATTATCGTTTTCGCATAAAATTTAACAGAAGGACACACACAGAAGGTAGGTTACCGTTATCGCTAACTTTAGTTTCATTCATGTATTACCAATAAAAACTAATACTTGTATGTATGATTTAGAATTTTCCTAAATTTGAATTATTTAAACGTGTAAAACGCTGAGAACTGTGGGCCTATTGGGTATCGCCAAACTACATGTAAAACACTAGAATCCAAAATTGCGTACATTAGCGGGGGTAGACTTCCATTACCAGGGGGAAGACTTCCTTTGCAGGAGGTCGACTAGGTGGGTACCCCAACAGTGCCAGTTATTCTACCGCCTGAGCAGTGATGTGGAAACATTACTGTGGTTCGGTAGGAGGGCACTGTAGCTAGTGAAATTACTGGGCTTAAGAGTCTTAATATCTTATGACTCTCAAGTAAGAAGCGTTGGCGCAGTGCACTGGGTAGCACTGTGCTAATTATGGACAGCGTTTTCTCTTACCATCAGGAGTCTTGCTCGTTATCTTACCTTGTTGTTTAAAAAAAATACTTGCTTAAACCTCCTGATAATAAATATGAGTTAAATAATAAACGCAGCAATGTTCATTGAAGTTGTTATCAATCGTAGTGAGTGAGAATTAGCCAATAAGCCCTCAGCTATAAATATGAAGGCATGAGTGAATAGGTGCCTTTCTAGGCATCTTACCAGATTTATCGTTGACCGCATCTGCACTTTCCATCAGATGGGTTGTGGTAAAAAGTAGACCTATGTAGTATCAAGTAGAGATGCAACGAATAGTTTTTTGGCCGGATACCGGATATTCGGCCTGACCACCAGCCGAATATTCGGTATCCGGCCGCCGAATATTCGGCCGGCGGTGTGATACCTACATTTTGAGTTTCGTAGGTGCGTGTCGCGTACCGCCACGCCGCCCAAATATATCTCTCTTCCCCATGTAGCAGTGTGTACAGCGAGAGACTGTTTTCAGAAGCTGGGTTTATATATAAAAACAAGAGAAATCGTTTGCTTCCTAAAAATGCTGAAAATCTTGTTTTTATACATCATAATTTACCTTTGGTGGATTTCCAATATTAAATTAATTAATATTACTATTACTAGTTACAAATAAGTACATTTTTTAACTATCAGTATTATCACCAAGTTAATTTAAATAATTGATTTATTATAAAAAGTTAAAGTTGTTCAAAATAATAACAAGTGAGATTTTAAAAATACTTTTTAAAAACAAGCTTTATTTATTATTATTATCTTGCATCATAAAGTACTAGTCAAGACAAATCAAATGAGCCCAAACTCGATGGGGTTGCGTTGTTTTATGACGGAGTTCCTATGGCCACCTTCCAGCTCCATCATCAGATCAGCTCGATGTCATAAAAATATTGCATTGTCATCCGATTTACACACGCATGCAAATTTTCAGCTCAATTGGAAACCGGGAAGTGGGTCAAATTAAACTTGCAAGATTTGATTACAGACAGACAGACAGACAGACAGACAGACAGACAGACAGACAGACAGACAACAGACAGGTGAAAGTAATATAAAGCTTGTAAAAAGGGCCGGATAAGCCGGATACCGGATAGTAACCGAATATTCGGTGCATCTCTAGTATCAAGTATCACACCAAAATATTATAAAGGCGAAAGTTTGTGAGTGTGTGTATGTTTTTTACTTCTTCACGCCTAAACGGGTGGATCCGATTGAGCTGAAATTTAGTATAAAGATAGCTTAGAACCTGGAATCATACATAGGCTACAGTACAACGGGTAAAACCGCTGGGCGCAGTTAGTCACACTTATTACACAAATAAATCTTTCGGGGGACCATTATATTAATAGGCCGTAGATGGTAGCAGAATAAACCTAGAAGGCAGGATAAATCCCTAATATTTATTATTTTAATTTAAAAATATTAATATCCCTAAACATTCAGCTTCATAAAAAAAGTATAAAAACTAACCTTTTCTTATAAAAATAAATTTGGTATAGGTATTTCACTAATACGTCATTATTTTATTTACACAAAAAAAAACTCTTATTTTTGTTATCAAAACGACATGTTTGTTACAGAAGAATAACTCGACTGAGTCATGTGTAACGACTTCGTGTAATTTATTATCCGCCTTACAAACTGTAAGGAAAATTGGAATAATACATAATACTGTGTCGTCCAATTGTATAAGCGCTCTTATTTTGTGTTATAGGAAACAGCCGGGTCCTACAGTTTTACACGTTTTCAAATTGATCGAAACACGCGCCCAACCAATGTTTTGCCATTGCTGAAGTTGAACCGGCATGATTAAAGCTTCAAGTCCGGACTTACGACCACTGGGTCATGGCCGCTGGCCAGAAACACTAAAGCCAGCTTTCACCTGTCTGTTGTCTGTCTGTCTTTCTGTCTGTTTGTAATCAAATCTAGCAAGTTTAATTTGATCAACTCCCCGGTTTCCGATTGAGTTGAAATTTTGCATGTAGTGTGTAAATCGGATGACAATGCAACAATATTATTATGACATCAAGCTGATCTGATTCTGAGCTGGAAGTTGTCCATAGGAACTCCGTAATTAAACGACGCAACCCCATCGAGTTTGGGCTCATTTAATTCGTCTTGACGAGTACTTTGGAGCTAGATGGTAATAATAATACAGAAGCTTGTTTTTAAAGTTTTTAAAATTTACGTTTGTCATTGTAGTCATTGTTTTTGATGGATGAGATCGTTATTGTCAAAAAAGATCTCAAGACAAAATAATATTCACGTACAGCCATGAGTAAAAACACGTAAGTACTTGCGGCATCTAAGCGGTAGGTACTCGTATCTGTGGTTCCTCAGTTATTTAGCAAGTCGCTTGATATTCCGTTTCCCAGTAGAAGTTTGCACGGGTGTGTTTGGAACGCAACGACTCTATCGGCACACAGCACGTTCTGAATGCAGTAGGCGCTTTGTCAACATGCCTTTTGTATACGGCTTGCTCTTACAATGTTTAGATTTGGCGAGAATATTGTTTTGTTTGCTTTAATCTGCATTAATAATACCGGGGGTAGACTTCCTTTGCAGGAGGTCGACTAGGTGGATACCCCAACAGTGCCAGTTATTCTACCGCCTGAGCAGTGATGTGCAAACATTACTGTCCTTCGATAGGAGGGCACTGTAGCTAATGAAATTTCTGGGCTGAAGAGTCTTAACATGTTATGACTCTCAAGTCTCAAGTAAGAAAATCCAGAATTATACCTTTGTAAAATCCTGGGTAGCACTGTACTAATAAAGAGCAGCATTATCTCTTACCATCAGAAGAGCGTCTTGCTCGTCTTCTTACTTCGTTGTCTGTTGTATAAAATAATAATATAATAGGTCACATAGCTAGAAAAAACCTTTCTCCTGAAACAGCTAATAGGTGGTAACCCGGGAAGGGGGCGCTGAAAAAGGTTTGGATGAACTGTGTGAAAGAGGATATGTGTGTTAGGGGAGTGGATGCAGATAATATGACGGATGATAGAGCAGAATGGAGGAGAAAAACGTGTTGTGCCGACCCTACCTAGTGCTTATCCCACACTGCAGGAAGTGCGGCAGGAAGAAGAAGAAGCTAATAACGATAGCTATTAACGTTTAGACCGCAAATTGTAACTTAGTTTGGATATTATTTTTAATTTTAAGAATTTATTATGATAGTGGTATTTCAGTAAAGTTATTAATTAATTAAATCACAAGGTGAGACTTTTAGTTGAACGAGGTAACTTCTCACGTTTATACAAATAACTTCTCTAAAGCCGACATTACACAGAGTCGAGGAGAGTGGGAAAGAAGTCGCAATCCGTGACAGATTTTTTTTGTGACGAATACACATTATGTGTATATGTAAAGTTGGCGCGGTTTGGAACAAAACAAACGATCATGATCACGTTCCCACGAGTCCTCTGTGTAACGTTGACTTAAGGCATTATTTGGTAAATGTATTACTTACAAAAAATCGGTTCAATTTGTTTACCATAATACAAATTGGGCTCCCTTCGCAAAATGAAGATAAGTCTCCTATGATATTTCTTAGAAAAAACCATTTGTTTGTGTTTGTTTAAACAGCTTTATTATCCCAATTTCGTTTCGCAATTATTGTTTACTCATTCCCGTTTCTCAGGAACATTAAATATGGCGATGTTTGGGAAGAATACGAACAGACTTGCTTTAGAGATGTGTCTAAAAACTGGTCGGATAAGTTGTGATTTATCCGGCTTAATTTATTGTGACATGATCGTTATCAGCCACGTTCGTACTCGACAGGAAAGTTCTTAACTCTAATGGCACCCCACCTTGTTTGGTCTTCCACCTATCTCCTCACCTTTCTTTGTGACTTAATTACGGTTACGTATCTCCGAAAGTATTTTTTAGTAATTATTATCTGTGATTGATTTTCAACCCGTAATGTTTTGAAACAGAGATTTAATGAGCAGATAGGTAACATAATATTACTTTATGATTTTTTATACGAGGATACCGATCGCATATTGAGGTATTATTTTGCGATTGTAGAGGTAGAGATTGAAGTTTCAAAATGTAAATTGATTTTTGACTCCTTTCTACTACTTTAATGAGGTACTATTTTTTTAAGAGTATAGTATAATTATGTAACTTGGCGTTAATATACACATTCTAAATTAATTTTCAAACCGATTCTTTACAAGTGAATTAAATTTAAAATTTAAAAAACCCCCAACGCAATGCATCTTGGACCTGTTTCTACCAAAACACGGCTAAGAACACTCTCGACTAACCCTACTTTTAAACAAAAAAAACTAAATCAAAATCCGTTCATCCGTTCGGGAGCTACGATGCCACAGACACACACACACACACACTACACACAGACACACACACACTACACACACACACTCACACACACAGACAGACAGACAGACACGTCAAACTTATAACACCCCGTCGTTTTTGCATCGGGGGTTAAAAAGGATTCGGGTCATTATCAATATAAAAATGTAACTTTAAATATTTTAATCCGGCATATTATATTTGGCCCATCTCTATGTATGAGATTTGCTTGGCTGAGTAAACGTTATAAAAAATGTCTTTCCATGTTATATCAAATATTTGCATTTGCTTTGAATTTGGTAGACGTGAGTAAATAGAATTTGTTATTCTGGAACAAGTTTTTTATTTCTACATCGATTTTGTGTTATTTATTGAATATTTCTGATAACAATATCGCTTTATTTGCAAGTTTGATACTTTTGGTACCAACATCTTTTTCATTTTTGACAGTAACGTAGGACGATATGCAGAATGAAAATATTATAATATAATGGGCCATATAATAATATAATGTAATGGGATTTGGGACGACTGATAAAATTACTCTAAAAAAACAAATAAAACACAAAATCATAAGTCTAGCAGTAGGTATACCTACTAGATACACAGAACATTTAATTTTTTTGTTGTTGTTTTTTTTTTTAAAGTAGTAAAAATATATACAAAAATACCTGCCATGTAAACCTAATTCAATCAACAACTTCAATTTTATTTCATAGAAACTATGTCTGAAAATTTGCCAAAGCTTTTGTTGTAAAATATCTCTTTTGCTCAACTATTTACTCGAAAATGCTCTCCATCAGTCTCTCAAGCAAATAAGTTTCTAGTGTTTGTATTTCCCAGCAGGTTTCAAAGGGTTTACTCGAGATTGAAAAACAGTGACTCTTAAATTGCGTTTCTTGAAAGAGCATCCATAAAATACTGCATTCCGAAGGAACGACTTTATGAAAGACATTTTTTCTGGGTTTAAACCGAATTCATGGTCGATGTATTTTTTATTTATTTAAAGGCAAGATTGTGAAATAGATGAAAAATACCACTGGTAAAAATGTTATTAGTATATAACTCTTCTGATCTGTGGTACAAAATATGAGTGTAAGCTTTGCTTTGATTAGTAATATTCACCATCTCGCTGCTTGCTGATCCCTGTCGACCGTGACGCGTTCTCGCACGACCTTGTGTTCGACCACATCTATGGAGTCAAAATACTGTATAATATTATTATTATCTCTTTACCGCGTCGGCGATAGTATACTCGTACCTCCGGTAATGCGCACTCTTAGAGTGAAAAAGCACTACGCGGTAACTGTACTGCAGCGATGCGACGCGACACGGCGCAGCCAAGCATTATTGTATGAAAATGTAAGGGAAATACCGCACTACACGGCAGGGACGCTGCGCGGCACGGCGCGAAATTTTCATACAAATTACAGTGCAGTTGCCGCGTAGTGCGCTTGCACCTTTATTAATGGTTGAGCCCTCTATGATAATGTATTTATTGCTATCTAGTGTAATGTCATCCCTTTGACTTACACTGTTTATAATATCTGAACACTAGCAGTCCAATTAGGTCTCATGTTCACAGTTCCATGAAGACACGGCCACCGGCCAATATCAATTACTAATGCATGTAAATGACGACCCGGTTGGATATTGCCAATATTAACCACAATTGCTTGCAGGGATCCCGAACAATAACACGTGGTAATTACTGCTATTGCGGTGTATGCCAAGTCTTTAGTGGAAATTTGCTTGTTCAATACCTTAGTTTACCTCTTTGAAGTTTTTGACGCCCTGGTACTTTATATACTCACTTTTATTCTTATGAAAGAGTGCCAAGGCGAGCACATCATCAACATGTAAATTTTGCATGAAAAAGAAACGACGGCGTAGTAAAGTACATATTTATTTTCAAAAACGCCGCATTGAATCGCACGATGCTAAATTAAAAAAACATTAAGTTGCATTTGATTTTGTACCGGCAAAGTAAGAATTTTCAAGATTTTTTTCAAAATATTGTTAAAATTTGACAGTGGACGTTAGCAAAAAGAGATGCGACTTTGGTACCGGAATAACCCCGCAGGTATATTATTGGCTATCGCCCACCCACATGTAAAACACTAGAATCCATAGACAAACATGCGTAAATTACTTGCTTAAACCTCCTCATTAATGTGAGTTGATACAATAACAAACGCAGTAATGTACATTGGAGTGGACATCAATTTTAGTGGGTGTGAATTAGAATTATCTAATAGCCCTGCTGGTGCGTGCGATGATAAGTATCATGATGACTGAAAACAATCGCAAAAAACTCAAAAGTAGTGATCAAGTTATGACAGTATATTTTTAGAAGTGTATCTACTTTTAGCTGAGAGCCAGCTAGGCTACCTAACTTTTAAGTTAATAACTTCTATCAAATCTATATATTATCTACTCAGCCCGTATCCACCCACTGCTGGGTATAGATCTCCTCAAGTTCACGCCACATCTTCCGATCCTGTGCAAGTCTCATCCAGTTCTCTCCTACATACTTAAAAAAAATCGCACCTTTGGAAGAACAAGGGCAAAATAATTAATTGTCCAAGATAGCAAAAATTAGTCAAATATACAGAAATGCTACATTGAATGCAAGATTCGTTAAAAAAATAATAATAAAAAAAACATTTTATTCGGACACACCATATACATTAAATTAAATTACAGTTTTACATTAATCAAATGGCAATGGTTAATGGCAATTCATCAAAATGGCTCTCTTGTAAAATTGCAAAAACTGCAGTGCCTTTGTTCTATGTATCTTGTGCCAACGTGCCTTTGCCCGTTATAGGCTAAAGGTACTATCGTAGTAGGAAGGTAGGTATTGTATTGTATTGTATTGTAGGTAGGTATTGTCAGTCGTTAATTAAGCTAGGTCATCAGAGGGACCCTAATTCCCCACGCATTGGACTGAAACCACTATGTTCCCTATAACAAATGGCTTCCTATTGCCAAATTGGCAGATGGTCTTGAATATTCTGTTACATAATACTATCAAAGCATTAATATCCTTAGAAAAATCAAATATTGAAATAATTATTTCAAATCGATTCACGATGAAGCATTTATTTTGCAAGTTATTTTTTAAAAGTAAAATGTTGTTTTGGGATTTCTTCGGAAATTAAGAAGAATGGACAAGTAAATTTCAAAATTATTATCTCTAATCTAAATATTTAAAAGGAAAGAATGACTGACTGATCTATCAATGCACAGCCAAAACTACTAAACGGATTCGATTGAAATTTGGAACACAGATAGGTTTTATGATGTAGACTTTCGCTAAGAAAGGATTTTGCCATGCGGGCAAAGCCGCGAGCACAAGCTAGTTAATAATATAGTTTAAAACTCAATTGATTTGTGTCGTCTAAACTAAAATAGGCTACAAGTATAGGGTAACATGCAACGAATTAGGGAAATAACATGTCAAATAGGCAAACAGAGACTTTATAAAAGTGTTAGATAAGTTGTTTCAGCCGTGGCTAGTTAAGTTACCACTTGATGGACAAATCAGTGTTGCCAAGCGGTCATTATTAGTGTTCCGGCATGATGTTCAGTCAAGCCAGGGATTTATCCTGCCTTCTTAGTTTAGTCTGCTACCATCCACGGCCTATATAATGAATTAATTAATTATTTTAATATAATGAATAAGAAAGTGTTAGAACAGAAATCAATAAGATTTCTTGGGAGAGAGCCCGTTGGTCCCCCGAAAGATTTCTTTGTGTAATATGTGTGACTAGCTGTGCCTAGCGGTTTTACCCGCTGTACTGTAGCCTATGTGTTATTTCAGGGTCTAAGTTATCTCTATACCGAATTTCAGCTCAATCGGTTCACCCGTTTAGACGTGAAAGAGTACAAACGTACATCCAGACATCCATACATATTTACAAACATTCACGTTAGATTTAGAATAGAATAGAAAACTTTTTATTGAAACACAACAAATTAGACAGTTAGAAAATAACTCTAGTACAGTCAACTACAAAGAAATGTATCCATGTTAGTCTTACAAAATGAAGGAACTTTTAGTATGCAAAAATTATTTACCCTTACTTCGTGACATTTTCAGTATCCACCAAATCTTATACTATATTCGATTCATTTTAAATGCTATTATTATGTATCACCTAAGGAAAAGTAGTGGGATACATTATTGTTGCATATTAAACGAGTCGATGATAATATAAAGTTTGATTGCTACTAGAAATGTCACGAACCAAGGGTAGTTCATTGTGGCAAATGAAAATTTACTTCATTTTGTAAGCCTAACATGGATACATCTCTTTGTAGTTGACTGTACATAATTTATGCTTTGTTAAATATTATGTCGTATGATATAGAAAAGAAAATTCTTTATTGGAACACCACAAAGATCAACTTAAAAACTAAAACACAACTGTGTGTTTAAAAAAAATCAGGACGGGACAATTAGTGACCTACGTCATCAACCAAACATTTCTAGGTAAAATTAACGTCGTGTTCCTCTGAAACGGAAATTCCAACCTAAAGGTTTAACATCTTTAGCCCTTGTCATATTATAATGTGGACCTGAAATTCTCTATTCAGTTATGGAAATACCAAGTGGCTTACAAAGGGTTGGTCAGGTATCAGGTAATAGAATTCAATAGAATACTTGTAGACTGAAAGGGGAATCACAAATCTCAATCAACTAAAAAATCAGAAGGATCTTAATTATATAATAGGTATACCAACATTAGTTTATTATTTTTTGCTTTTCAATGTTTCATCGGTTTAATTTTTCGTTAAAAGTTTTATGTACTTATGTTATTACAGGCATAAACAATATTTATTATTTTAAAAATTCTTATACTTACTCAAACCTCCTCAAACTTACTTATACTTACGTATATTGTTAATTTTACCTTGTAAGCCCAGCATTTATCTTTATTTACAAACGAGTATGCATACTCGTAATAAGTTTCTCATGTAAGTGAATTTGTATTTTTTATGAGAAATAAACATTTCTTTAACCCGAAAAATTAACCGATTTTATGAAGCTTGAAACAAAGGTAACTTAATTTCAAAACATCGTTAATGTAATGTTTACATTGAAATGCATTGTTGTCATTAAGTAATGACATAATAATATTATGATAATTGAAATTAATATTTACTCATTATATATTATAATTATATTTGCAGTTTAATGGTTTGACTTACTAATTGTGATCATTACGATATTTATTTATCATAACAGTATTCTTATCGAAAACAAAAATAGGTTCATTTGAAATTAGTTGACATATTGCTTAGAACAATTAAGATAAAATTATAATATATTTGGTATTTAAAGCCAAAATAAAACCAAAAAATATCATTCGAGCTTAGTAAGTGGACCAGACATTACTATAATATACCTAAATTATAAGAAAATGTCTGCATCTAATATCGTGGAAATTAATAAGAATCCTCTCCAAGAGATTTCAAACCTGGAGATCAACCAAAACCATACATTAAAATTACCTCCGCAATACAAAGGAAGTAACATGTTCATGCCAAGTGGAGAAAGACTTTATTGGCAAGCCGAAGTAGTTCCTGCATCCAATGGACCATCGACATGCCAAGATTTCGAGAAAATTCGATCTCGGTGTCTAGCTGATGGTGTGCTTTTCAAAGATCCTGAATTCCCGGCAGGGGAAAGCAGCCTCTACAGCGATGAAAAACAAAAGATTGAAATGGAACTAGGACCAGACCCCATCCAGTGGCTTAGACCGAGGGAATTTGTAAAGCGCCCTCGGTTTTATGTGGATGGGATATGCCGATTTGACGTTAAACAAGGGGAACTAGGAGATTGCTGGATGGACGCTGCTTTAGCAACCCTCACTTTACAGAAGACTTTATTCGACCAAGTAGTGCCAAGTGATCAGAGCTTTGGAAAAAATTACGCCGGAATCTTTCATTTTAGATTCTGGCACTACGGTCGCTGGGTGGATGTGGTCATTGATGATCGCCTGCCAACACGAGACGGAGAGCTAATTTTCTTAAGGTCAAAGTCAAACAATGAATTCTGGAGCGCGCTTCTCGAAAAAGCCTATGCTAAACTGTACGGATCGTACGGAGCAATAGTTGGAGGACTAGTAGCTGAGGCGCTGGAGGATTTTAGCGGTGGTTTGTTTGAAATATATCCAGTTTCTTGTTTGCAAGAAGACTTTTTTTGCCATCTTCTTAAAGCGTATTTAAGGAACTCGCTCCTCGGCGCCGATCTTTTGATTAAGTCAAAAGAGCAGTGCGGTCTCCTTAGTGGGCATTCTTATTCAATTACTGGCGTAAAGTGCTTGGATGCGGATACTCAATTGGTGCGCCTCCGGAATCCATGGGGCTTCAGAGAGTGGAAAGGAGCATGGAGTGATAATTCTCCGAAGTGGAACGACATTACCAAAGAGAAAAAAGAGGCTCTTGGCCTTACCATCAAAAATGACGGAGAATTTTGGATGTCTTTTGAAGATTTCATCAAATATTTCACGACTGTGACTATCTGCAGCTTGAACCCGAACTTCTTGTACCCTAATGAAGGTTCTGATGACTGTAACAAAAAAGTGATGTCCATATTAGAAGATTCATGGGTCAAAGGCGAAACAGCAGGTGGCAGTGACCAGTTCCCAGAATCACATTGGCGAAACCCTCAGTACATCTTCAAAGTCACTGATATTGATGACGGAGAAGACGAAACAGAATGCACAGTCATATTATTTTTGACTCAGAAGAACGGACGATCACGGAACGGAAAAAAATATCACGCTATTGGCTTCACAGTGTACCGGATCGACATGGAGCCTCAAGGTCTTCTCGACGAGAATTTCTTCCACAATAACAAGGCCCTCAATTCTGGAATGGAATACGTACCTTTGAGAGGATGGAACTTCAGAATGAAGATGGAGCCAGGAAGTTATATCATTGTACCTTCAACGGAGAAACCAGATGAAGAATGTGAGTTTTTAATGCGTGTGCTTACAGAAAAAGCTCATAGCATTACCAAATTACGTGAAAAGATCCATGAAAATAACGATATTGATACTTGTAACGATATCGACAATGAGATAGTTTGTGATGATTTGGATAACACCATTTCAAATGATATAAGCGTAGTATACATTTAGTTTCATTTCGATTGTATAATTTTGATTTAATAAATTAGTTTACCAAATTTTGGTGTCAAAATTTTTTATCCCTATTAGTTATTATAATAACATATTTTTGTCATAAAATAGATTATGTTACACATTGGTAAACTGTAATATTTCGATAGAAATAATTATTATTGCTTAGCCCAGTAGTTTTATCCATTAAAAGTCCATGTATTAATCTAGGATCTATGCTACATATATACTTAATTCCAGTTTAATCAAATTACCTATAATATAAGCGAAGAAAAAACACACGAACGTACCAGATACACACGCTTTTCTATACATAAAATAAATCCATGCTTTCGAATTTATAATAACAGTAGGAAAGGAAGTGGGTAAGATTGATTTGAAATGCAGCCTGTAAGGCGTCCAAAAAAGTAACAGTCACAAAAAGTATTAGTTATTTAGTAGTAGTTACTTATCTTTTTGCGACTGGCACAAAATTAACGTACAAAACAGCGTGTGAAAGCTAGTTTCTTAATAAAGGTCGTCGGGATAAAGCGGGAAGCGCCAGGAATACCATCCCGTAATTTGGACGTCGGAACGCGTGACCGGAATTCCCCTCTCCTGATAAACTGATTACTGCGGACTAATTGCATTTACCTCTAACACTGTTATTGAAATCTTGTAGTTTGCAGCGTAATGAGTTTTAGAACTGGACTGCTGATGTGTTACAAAAAAATAAGTTTTATACTGGAAAGCTTCGTATAGAGGCAAAAGTTTCAGAACGCTGACGCACTCATCTGCTACATCAAAACATAGACTATTTTTCAATAGGCCCTAAAAGCAATAAGCAATAATACATATTATTATTACGATTTAACCTCAAACTTTCGCAAACTTTAACCACTCGTAAAAAGCCAATAGTATTGATAAAAGTCATATTTATTACAAAGATTATACCTATTATTACAATATCATTCGTAACAATGTCTAAAATAGCTTTCTGGTATCAGGTATTACTCGCAAACTTGTATAAAATGGGAGAAGTTATAATAAGAAAAGTTTTTTCAAAGTACGACTCATAAGTTATACATTACAATGGACTAGTACAGAAGACAATGTTCAATTTCGTTACGGATCTCAAAACTCAATACTTTATTTGCTTCCTTAGAATTATGTACACAAGGTCTTAGTTTAGTTTGTACATCATAATCTATATTTTAAAGCAGTTCCTTTATTTAAAGATTTGTCTGAGCGTTTCATTGAAGCGACTGGCAGCTACCTCGGATAACGCATCAGTATTGCCATCCAGAGAGGTAATGCTGCCAACATTTTGGGAACAATGCCGCGGGGGCCCTTTTTAGATTTAGTTTACCGCGGCGTACCCGCTGCCCCGGCATTATGGCGTCCCGCAGGTACATCCCGAGGATTTTAGTGGGTTTTCCTGCCGCGCCCATCTCCGGCGTCAAGTCCCACATACCTCCCCGCGCCCCCGGCGTGGGGTGATAATGCATTTCTGGGTCAAAGAAAGGGTCTAAGCTACCTATATGCCAAGTTTCAGCTCAATCGGTCCACCCGTTTAGGCAGGAAGAAGTAACAAACATACGCACTCACTCACAAACTTTCGCCTTTATAATATTTGTGTGATTACGAGTCGTGTATGTTATATATTTTTTGTTAAATAATATACGCGTGATATAACTAGACGCTAGCTTCCAAACTACAAAGGAAGCTGTTATTTTAATAGCCGTTTTGTTTAACCATTGCCACGCCTCCTTCAGGTCTGGAAATTATTATGTAAAACGTTTTCATTAGTGTGTTAAGATATAATATATCTTTTAATGGCTGGCATGGAATAATTGCATAATTTTTGTTCATTAATTGCATTACCCTTGTGTAATTGAATGACCTAAAATTGTACGCCACGGCAAGTCAATTATTAGGGCTTAGAATAAATAGCCTTTTTCATTTATTTCTCAAAAAGGCTGACCTTTAACTCATAGAGTAAACAGTATAGGCAATTATTTATTCTGAAATAGAATTTTACTGAAATTTCTAATATGGGAAATTTTAATAATGATTTTGTATTTCTGTAGACATTTTTGTTGTTCTTTTAAATACTAAATAGAGATACGTTTGTCCACATTCCATCTGATGGAAAGTTCAGATGCGGTTTAAAAAAAACACGTAAAATGCCCGGAAAGTTTCACTTATGCATTGATTTCCAAGTTGTATTGCTCGGGATAGCAATGAGTTCCGAATGCGATCAGCTTACTAAATAAGTAGAAGTAAAGTGCTTACACGTTCTTAAATTTACTTCCCCAATTTACTTTCCTTTACATAAAATATAGGTTCATACATAACCCCAAACGAGACAAACCGATGGGCGTGTTAACTCCTCCGATCCCAATAAAATTGACGGATAGCTCCTAAACTGCTCAAGTGTCCTCTAGAGACGGATATTAAGGATCCACGCCTGTTCAATACCAACTTATCTGTCCAGCGGTCAAAATTAGAACGACTAACTTGACAGTAAAGAAGCTACTGAGAATGCGACACTAGCGCCATACCTCAAGTAAATTGGGCATAGTAGGTGTGATTAATTGGACCGATTCAGAACAACTGGTCATTCCTATAGGTAATTTAGTGGTCCACTTTGGGTTACCGTTGATGACTTAAATTGAAGTTGTTACTATTCCTGATCAGTTTCTAAGTATTGGCTCGTCAAAGTATAAGTTTCAACATTAAAGCTGACGCCAGACAGACGCGGATTCGCGCAGAAAAGCGGTCGCAGCGTCGTGGTATTTAGTTTAGTTCCTGCTCGCATCGGTTTTATGAGTATGTGTGACAGGGTGCGTACAAATTCGAATCAATACAAAAAACATTAAAAAAATGTGTGGTATCAACTTTAAGGTAAAGCAACACGACTGCATCATGTTGTATCGTGGCGCATTAGAATGACATCGGTCTCACACATGGAGTATGGCTCGAATCGACTTATTTTTTATTCGTAGCTCGAATCACACTACAGTATTATTTTGGTACTGAATAAGAGCAAAGTTCTACACACCACAGCAACACTGTGATCATTATTCTAAACATTGAATTAACAAATATCAAATTCCAATATCGTACTCAAGCCCTCTAGTTATTCTACTAATAATTAATATTCAGCTCTCCTTAGTATCTTTAAAAAACAGACAAAATCTCTTGCTGGAACTGCAGCTAACTCGGAGTGTCAAGTAAAAATATAAAGCGATTTCAATTAAAAACCTGACAGACAATGTCGCCACAAAATACACGAAATAATTGCATAAAATAAATAGTTGCTTGAATCTAGACCGACTTGTTAAATGAACTTAGTGCTTACAAGTTAAGTTAGTCCCGTCAACATTTGAATGGCTTAATGAATTCAACCTCTTCTTAACGACCAGAAGTTTTTGTTCAAACCGTTGTCTAGTTTGAGAACCAACTTCATTTAAAAGAAAAAAGATTATGCTTCTAGCGTCCGTGGCACAGTGGTCATACGTCCGGAATTGTAATCCGGAGGCCCTGGATTCAAATCTCAGAACGGACGCTACGGAGATTCGGAAGGAATGTAAAACTGTGGATCCCGGCAGTTTCCTATAACATAATATGTAAGAGGCAGTCATTAGGTCATGTTGGTCCTAAATTACATATAGGTTGGCCACACAACCTATATAATTTATGATTTGACTCTGACAGTGTTAAAGCCCTACTTGCAATATGTTGGAGTTGGTATAAACCCCAATTATTATTTATTTTAGTCCCAATTGTTACCTTTTTAGTATTATGGTAGGATTACAGCCTAATCAGTTAAATCGTTTTTTATGACAGCATTTTAAATATTCACAAATACACACACTTAACTATTCATAATATAATTTAGTAGGATTACATTGTTCAACAATTCACCGCCTAATTCTAACCCTAAAATTGCAGTAGTAAATCGAGGATTGCACTGAATTCCACCTGAATTGCGACCGCAAACCAGTGGTACGTTGTGAACGCAATTATCCAGTAATATGGTTCAGTGTGGTATTAATTCGTTGGTACAGTCAGAGTCAGAACAGTCAGCGGTCGTGACCAATCTCGGTCATTGCAGGTGGCGGTTGTGGGGTGTGGTCTAATTGATAAAAACTGACGATTTTTTAAAATTAATTCATTATTTGTGATTCTCCGTAAAAGAGCAGCATCCCTTATGCGTCGCATCCGGGGAAGCTCAAATAGTCTGGTAAGCGTGATAGGAGGAAAATTAGAGTCTCCCATTTGGAAACACTGGATGGAGCTGCATGTAAACCGAATGAAAGGCTGAGAGTGGTTCCGGTTATCGACCCGTTGCTCCTGTTACGTGATTTGTGTATTTATTGTTTTTGTGTTGTTTATATTGTACTGGATATGTTAATTTAGTTGTGATCGTATTAATTAATTTAATCTCTTGACATTTTTATTTTGATATCATTTTATTGTTTACAATTTATATTCTTTAACATTTTTAATTCCTGATTTTCTTTTTATCCATTCAAATTTATTAATTAACCTCATTGTTAGACAAATTTAATTTTTAATAATAATTTCTAAATTTGTATTTATTGTTTTGTGGAGATATGGGCCGAGGGTCCGAAATAAATGATTTTTATTTTATTTTTTTTATTTAATATTAGCGGTTAGCTTTTGACCACAATCTCCCTTGATGTTAAGCAACGATGCGGCTGTAGGAAGATAGTAGCAGAATTAACCTAGAAGGCGGGATAAATCCCTCCCTTGCTGGCCTCCTTGGCGTTTCACATGGTTTTGTCCAGTGGGTAGCTAGACACGGCCGAAGCCAGTAAAATACATAATAATAACCTCTACTAGATATGATCTCCTCCTACATATCTCGTGGGAAACAGCCGGGACCCACAGTTTTACGTGCCTTCGGAAACACGGTAGTGTCAAGGCAATTTTTTTGTCACATTGAGATTTGAATCTGGGGCCTCCAGATTACAAGCAGGACCACTGGGCCACAAAAGCAACATACTAAGTTTTTTCAGTTGTCAGAAGCAATGTATAAACGTCGATGGTGGCAGGCCATAATGAGTATTCAGAACATAACACAAAGAGATTCAGAGAGAAATTATTCATAGAGCATACAATTTTGAAGCTTTCATGTGACTAAGCATTGTGGAATCACACACAAACCCACACACAATCCCATTTATAATACTCAAGACTTAATAATCAAGAGATATTCAATACCTTATTGTATTATAATTTCTATGTAAGCAAGGGACCCTATAATTTTCAGGGTGTTAAATTAATTACGTACATTTTAATTTAAGTTTGTAGCTTGTACCATCAGAAATGAAAATAGATAAGCTGTCAGGAGACCGACCTGAGTCCTGGGATTAAGTGGGACATTCACTAAGCACTGCGCATTATTACAAACTTTGATGCAAATTAGAACCGACGCGACAATAGCCAACTAAATATTTTATGACACAATAACTTAATTGTACCAAATTATTAGTTAAATTAGTATAATTTGGTCACTAAATGCCCCTAATAATGTTGATAATAATATAAAGTCAATGGAAGGGATGTAGTTGTGAGTCTGAAATAGGAGTTTTTTTTTTCTACAATAGGGATGTTGACTAATAATATTAAAATTTGATAAATATAATATTATACAATGCACTAAAGCTACTACTTACTTGGTCGTGACGTCATGTCATTAGCCGAACTGTGGTACACAATTTACATTACTTTACCCCTTAGTGGCCTTAACGGCTAAACCAATTGAGGAAAAATTTATGTAGAGATTATATTAGATAAACATCACATAAGTAAAAGCCCCGAGCAAACTATAATATTGCCCTTCAGAGCACCATTAAAAATGCCCATAACGTACTAAAAGGCCCGAGATTTATGATTCGATTGTTCTGACCACGAAGCGACATGGGTTGACAAATTGCACCGGAAAGGGTTTCATAGTTTTCAGCAGATTCCCGCTAAGCCTTTTCTTTTGTTTCACAAGACGTTTCATGTGATATAATGCCCTCAGCAGATTTGCTGCTATTAGTGTCACAAATCACATCTGGTTATTTCCAAATGTAGATGACCGAAGAGTTCTACTACTCTTAATAATTAGAATATAATAGAATAGAATAATACTTTATTACGTACCAAATAATTACAAAGAAAGTTACTGAGTGAACTTACTGATGAAATTTATTCATAAAATCATAAGTAAACATAAGTTGTTATAATCGATTAAATTGGTTCTCCATTTTCTCCCTTGCAGTAATGTGTTTATTTATAAACCATTGATGCCTAGTACAAATTATGGGATCTGACAGATGCATTTTAAAACTGTGAAACTGTGAAAAAAAAAACAGTGAAATTTTAAAAAACTTAAAAAAACAAGCTTTTATTACTATTAACATCTAGCACCAAAGTACTCATCAAGACAAATCAAATGAGCCGAAACTCGATGGGGTGGCGTCGTTTAATTACGAAGTTCTTATGGCCACCTTCCTGCTCCATCATCAGTTCAGCTCCATGTCATAATAATATTGCATTGTCATCCGATTTATACATGCATGCCAAATTTCAGCTCAATCAGAAATCAGGAAGTGGATCAAATTTAACTTCAAAGATTTGATTACAGACAGACTGACAGACAACAGACAGGTGAAAGTAAATAAAAGCTTGTAAAAATCGATTTGTTCGGCGCGTTCTGCTCGGATGGATGTAGGTTCTCCTAGAGCCGCGTCTTCAGCTCCTGTTTTGGTTCAAACATTAAACAAGAGCATGACAACATCCAAAAAAAATCTCGGCGATTTTGATGAATATTATGTTTTGTTGTACATGTTTTCCATCGGATATGGAAAGCAAAAAATATTGTTGGAGCAAACAAGAAGTCAAAATCGCCGAGATTTTTTTTTGATTGTTGTCATGCTCATGTTGAATGTTTTAACCAAAACAGGAGCTGGAGACGCGGCTTAGGATGAATATCATCATCATCAACCTATGTTCGTCCACTGCTGGACATAGGCCTCCCCCATGGCACGCCACTCAACTCGGTCCTCCGTCTTTCTTCTCCACTCACCCCCAGCGACAATCCGGATATCATCGCCCCATCTCGCCCATACTAGGATGAATATACATAACGCATTTGTACAAAGTTTAGAGATATCCAACAAGTTTATTGTGCAGCTTACACGTTTCCTCGCGATCGTAACAAACAAAATAACACTTTATTAACGTGTCTTCATTACTTGTTACTGCTATGATGTTATGACTGCTATCCGCTATGAATGGGCTACAGGATGTTCTCATAATATTATATTCTTAATTGCTTAAATTAAACTAAAGAGACTGTGCACAGAATACGAGTCGCACAACGGGCTATGGAGCGTTCCATGTTGGGCATCAGGCTGAGAGACCGCATCCGCAATACCGAAATCCGTCGGAGGACGAAAGTCTTTGACGTGGGTAAGCGGATAATGCGGCTCAAATGGAGTTGGGCAGGACATATTGCCAGGCGTGGTGATAGCAGGTGGAGTAGGTCCCTAACAGAATGGATACCGCGAGACGGAAGGCGTAGCGTCGGCAGACCACCTGCCCGATGGGTCGATGACATCGCAGCAATCGCAGGAAAGACCTGGATGCGAACTGCTCAGGACAGAGTTGCATGGCACAAAAGGGAGGAGGCCTTTGCCCAGCAGTGGGACGATATGGGCTGAAAATGATGATGATGATGAATTGCTTAAATTAATTTTATAATTGCAACTGGCTGATGCGGTGCTTTAAGAGCCTTTCCTCCGCAGAATGCTCTCTCGCTCACACTATTTGATACATTTTGAAACATTAATTCATAGAATTAACTTTAAAAAAAAATCTCAATAGAAGCTTTGCTGTGCAATATTGTTGCACGCATTTTAAAAGTATTTCCGTTTGAATTTGTTATGTATTGCAAAACACTGGGGGGCGCTGTCTGATAAGATACTTAACATTGGACAACTTAATTTCTCACACTATAAATAAATAAATAAATATTTCAGGACAGTTCACACAGCGCCACCTAACCCCATACTAAGCAACTTAATGCTTGTATTATAGTAATTAGGATAACGGATATAATACTTATATACTTTTCTGTTGTAAATTCATACTTATAATAGATATTGAAAACCACCCAGACCAGAAACAAATATCTGTGGATCACACATATATTTGCCTCATGCGGGAATCGAACCCGCAACCTTCTGCGTTGCAAGCGGGTATTAGCCCACCGCGCCACAGAGGTCGTCAAATCTATGCCACTCTTTCCGAAGTCTGAAACCGCCTCTTTACCATCTGCCAGCAGAGAATTCTCACCTATTTCGGCCACATTATCAGGAAGGGGATGACAGAGCCTTGAAAAGCTGATCGTAGTTGAGAACACGGAAGGCAAGCGAGCCCGTGGACGATCTCCCACTAGCTGGAGTGATCAAGTGAAAGACCCATCCTTAACTAAGTTTTGCTCGGTCGTCAGAGAATGGATAGGCACCGATGGCGGCAGACCATAAGTCGTATCACTGCACCAGCATCCTTGGCTAGTGATGACGACGATCTTCAATCATGAGGGAGCGACTTCAGAAAGAGAGTCACTCTTTCATCATCATCTTCCTGCCTTATCCCACATTAGGTATGTAGGGTCGGCACAACACGTCTTCCTCCTCCATTCAACTCTATCATCCGTCATATCTTCCTTCACTCCCCTAGCACGCATATCCTCTTTCACACAGTTCATCCAAACCTTTTTCGGACTCACTCACTCAAGAGTCACTACATAAAAATATATCTATTATCATAAATAAATATTGCATTATATTATAGCATCCTGTATAAGTCGCGACGTCCCCTACCAATGCGTTAATGAGGGAAGCAACTGTACCGTCTCAAGCCACGTATACTCGTAAAAGATAATGAAATCTGTTATTAACTCGTTATATTTGTTATAACGTGTTTTATTAAAGCTGTTACTGCTATCTTACTTGCTGCTAATATTATATATGCGAAAGTGTGGATGTGTGTGTGTATCTGACTCTGAGTGTGCGTATGTGTATGTTTGTCGCCATAAACGACTGAATCGATTGTAAAGAAATGTGGTATAAGTGTATAGCTTAGATTCCACTGGAATATGTCTAGGCTAGGCTAGACTTTTATTGTCGCGGACAAGTGCTTCGGCGTACCCACTGCCCGGCATTATGGCCTCCCGCAGGAACACCCTCAGGTTTTTAATGGCGGGGGAGTACCACATACCGCTACACGCCCCTGACACAGTGACGATGCGTAACTCATTTATCCTGGGGAAAAAAGGCTAGACTATAACTCCGACAATAATGATCTAGTTATGTCATGAAAACTACTGAACCAATTTTACGAAAAATGCAGACTAAATGTAAGCTATTAAAAAGATTTCACAGTTCGATAACCTCCATATTTGAAGTCAGTCAATAAAAGGCGGAACCCGGAAACATATTTCACCAGTTAACAACCTCGACAGTGATTTATTAGAAAAGAAATCAATCAAAAACAAGACATCTATCACGCCGAAATAGGTCACATTTGAACACCTCTGCAAAAAGTCAGGTGCGTTTGTCCTCGCTCCCATCAATCTTGGGCGATTAGATCTTGGCTTCTGTTGACATTTAAAGATATTTATGGACTGGAATTGTAGGCAGGATCGTGTAGTTTTGTTCCCATCTCAATTCCAAAAAAATGCGGAAGTGTATGATTCTCACCGCTTATTTGGCGGCTGAAATATTTGGCTAAAATATTTTTGGAAGCTTGAATAACACAAAAGATGCCTTTCGATGGGTAAAACCCGCCCAGCGGTTGTGGCCTAAACATTCCCAGCCGCGGTGCAGATATAATTCTGGATCACCTTCTGTGCAATCAGACCGTCGATTGTTTACCTAGCATTAAGATATCAAGCTCAGTAAGCAGTTTATAATTATTTGATATGCAATAAAGTATAATTCTTTTTAGCTCAGTAAGCATCTTTGTAATTATTTGGTATGCAATAGAATATAATTCTATTCTATTCTTCTGCGACAAACACCGACCGTCAAACAATCAGACGGCCCGCCTCATATTAGCGGTTACTGTCGTCTATAGATTTCTGCAACATCAATCTTTGCCGTATTTTTGGACAAGTAGGTGGGGTACCCTGGGTAAACCCTTCCCTTCGAAAATAAGCTCAAACTAAAACTTCATCCAAAGTTTTCAGTTCATAAATTACATTGGACGTTAAAAATAATATGGCCTACTTCAGAACTTACTTCTTAAAGTCAGTTAAAAGTTACCGTAAGTAGCACATGATGAAACTTCGTCCCACTTGTAGCGGAAGTACGTTTATGTAAATGTACTCCCATAAATAAGCCCTATGTAAATTAGTACAGGTTAACTGGGGCGGTCTGTTTGCCCCATTATAAAGCTAATAAGTATTTAGTAGAGCCTGTCCAGTTTTAAAATGCACGCCGTTCCACTGACATTGTGATTAGTGACTAATGAAAAATATTGGGTTCAGTAGGAATTAACGTCAATGTGTTTTTTTTCGATAATCGTTTCTCATGCCTACTTCGTAAGAAATTATTGTTATTCAAAAAAATCTCTCTCACTATTATATTCTACCTTATTATCGTTTTTTTTAATTGTACTCGCAGCTGGTTTGTCATGTAGTCTTAACATGACGAGAATTTCAAAATTTTCTCGGCACGTGTAGAAATTTTTTTGGACCTTTTTATCGTAAGAAGTTTTAAAATTTCTTGACACTCGCAATAAGCAATAACTCTTGACAAGGTGAGAATTCAGAAATTTTCTCGTCTCTCATGTACACGACATAACGATTATAATCTCTAAAATTAATTAAGCAAAGTATGACCACAAAATAAGGTTTCTCATTATAGAGATGACTAAAATTAGGGTAGCACGTGAAAATTACCTGATATGAGTTTTAATAGGTGCTTATAATAAAGGTGTTGAAAATTTTGCACTTATACTTTAGTAGGTAAAAATCCTTGTAAAATATTTAAGGGAAATTGTAATATTTTGTTTAATATTATTGAAGCAAGTATGTATGTCTAAATAAGAGATAACTCTTTTATATGTATACAAGTTCTTCGGCTTGTCCGTTATATTGAATTCTATTTTTAACATTGAAAAATACCTTTCTAGATTGTTAGATTGATAGATTAGACCAAACTACATTTTTAAAGAATTAAGATATGACGTAAAAAAATAACTTATTGAAAAAAAATCAGTTTCAATAATGTTACAAGTGATTTTTATCTTTTATTGCATAATATATCTGTTAAAACATTCGGTCATCATCATCCACACTCTATATTCCACTGCTGGGCATAGACCTCCTTCATCCTATGGCACTCAACCCTGTATTGTGCCAATCTCGTTAGATCACTTCTTATAAATAGATAAAAGTATTTATATTCTATAGGTGCACCATTGCAGCGCTTCCTTCAATGTCTTGATATAAAAATGCATTGCAGATCTCCTTTATGCAAAACAGTTTCCAACTCGAGCCTTTTACCGGCCAAAGAAAAAAACGAAAAATCTCCTTTTTCTTTATTCGCTGAGATTTGTACCACGAAATATATAAGTACAGAAGACAGGTTCATAGACTAAGTATTAAGAATACTTAGTACAGTACCAAAATATAACTGAAATGTAGTATTTTTGGACATAAGATATAATTCTGGATCACCTTCTGTGATAAACCTACTCAGATAACCTACTCAGATTATTTAGATTAAATAATTGTGAATACTTAGAGGGGCACCTCTACAACGAATTTCACGTAATCAGTCGATGCTCCGGCGGCATGAAACAGATGTGTTAATGTCTTTCCAATCGCATAAAATGTATTTTTTGAATTTTTTATCAGAATAACTGAGTTTCACGATTATACTTAATGGGTAAAAGCAGATAAATCCAATATTATTAGTATACTATCATTTCAAATTAACATATCGCAGTCGATTTTTTTTTATTTAACTGGCAATGAGTACAACACATTAAAATTTAGCATTTATTGGCGAGTGTGGCTTGAGGTCGTTTATCAGATTGCATGCAAATACAGTTTAGTTTAAATAGTGTCGACTTTCTGTAGAATTTAATTTTTCATTCGTACTCCTAGTTTGCGGTTTCGCCGGCTCTGTTTCATTTTAGGGTTCATTCGATAAATGGCGAGAGGAAAACGGTTAGGCTATCTGCAACTTTACGAGCTCATACGTCTGCTCGTAGGGATCGATGAGGCCTTGGAACTTGAAGGGCAATGATGTTCTGCCGATGTTATTTCTTGGCGAAATGTTGTATTGAATTTGTTAGGTTTTTCGTACATTAGACAGAGCTCTTAGAATGAGATGTGTCGAAAGTGAACTCTCTGAAGACGAACATGATCAATCCGTTCGTACTGCATAAATTATTTTGTTCGTGGAAACAATTTTTCCTATACAACAACGCAACTACAAAAGACTCACGACTGGCGAAAAAAATCTTTTGGCGGATGTTTACGTGACTATAATAACAATATACCGTTGATTTTTTTTAAACCCATTCGTTGATTTCAGCAGTGCCATTATAAATCGGTCAGTCATTTACATTGCGTTAGTTAGTCAATAAAATTATGTATTTGTTATATTTTAATTTTATGTTAAAATTTATATTCTCAGACGAATGAGAGGAACACGTCGCTCGCCTGATTTTAAGCGACAACCATTAAACACAACACAGCTGCGCTTTACTATACGAGATACAGGTCATTTCATGTTACAAATAACACAAAAAAATACTTTTTTTTTTCAAATAATAATTAATAATATTATACTGAACCTTACTCGTTTTGCTCAGTTGAATCTTATCTACTCCTCAGTAGCAACCTTTTTGGGTAGCTGAAAATTCTTAGTAAGATTTCAGGCTCCCTTTTACGACATAATGGCTGAATGCGGGTAGTTAATAAAGAGGAAACGTGAGTTACGATAGATATACAACGTGTTACAACAGTTTCGAGATTTCTACGAAATATCGGGAACTTTTTTTTTATACAATAAATCAAGAAGACGATCTCTTGATCGTCTTCTTGCTTGCGCTCTCCTGATGGTAAGAGATAACGATGCCCATAATTAGTACATTGCTACCCAGTGCACTGCGCCAACGCTTCCTACTTGAAGAGTCATAAGATGTTAAGACTCTTTAGCCTAGTAATTTCACTAGCTACAGTGCCCTCCTATCGAAGCACAGTAATGTTTGCAAATCACTGCTCAGGCGGTAGAATAACTGGCACTGTTGGGGTACCCACCTAGTTGACCTCCTGCAAAGAAAGTCTACCCCCGGTAACTATACTAAGAAATCGGTTTTCTGAGAAAAATCCTGTAACTTATATGTGTCTTTAGCTTTTGATGGATGACTTATCTTTTGCGATACCTTTAAACGTAACTCCTGAATATTATAATATATAGAAAAATATTATGTTATTTACTTCTTCATGTTTTATATAAAATAGTGGAAGACCTTTACTTATTTTCACTGTATGATGTTGCTGATGTAGCTGAAATTCCGTATTCAAATAACTTAGCCAATGAAATTGTAGTATGTACTAGGTAGTATTGTTTTGCCTAGTGTAAGACCGCATTTTGTAAACCTAGCGTTTAATATAAGAATTACCTATAGTTATAAGGGTTAAGTTCCGTTATCAGCTTTATTTAATTTGAAACAAATTAATTAATGTGCTTCTGGACCCTCCCATTATCTGTAAATGTCTCGACACAAAAACAAGCCAAGCTAAAATTGTTTTATAATAAAGTTACATTTCATTGGTAACGGAACGCTGTGAAAACACAAAGAAAAAAGTTACTGGACGGTTCTTACTGAAAAATAGTCATGAGGCACCCATAGTAAGCCCATTTGGGTTGAACACATAACAAAAGTGCACACAAATACATACCTTCGTAAGAACACTACTTAAATATCCTGTTAGATTCTAGCACAGGTCAAAGGCCTTATTATCCTCTTTTTCACACATAATATTATTGATTAAATAACCCCACTGCACTCTTGGTAAAAGCTCTACCTCCTCTCTTCATGAGCTAGTACATACTACATTCCTCTTCGATCACTTCAGCCTAGCCAGTAAGTATGAGTAGAACCCCCATAGGTATGTGCTTAATGCTTATAGCTAACGCTGAAAAAATGTGTCTGGATTGATGATGTCGTAATCTTAGAGCCTGTACATTAACATCGAAATAAATAATGAAATATAATAAATAAAAAGCCATTTATTGCCAGAAAAAGGTTTATCCTCAATTGTCCTAAATCTACTTAAATCTTACATTAACTCTTATATTACTTCATACTTAGGCAATAGGGGTACATTTAGCATGTGCTGGGTGAATAATTTTAATTTAGATGTTCATTTTCAATGCACCCCCTGGTTCGGTCTAACATTTTTTGCCGAGAACAATAAATAAGTGTTATGTAATGGTATAATACTAGTTTGACCGAATGGGCTTACTAAGGAACTTCAACTCTTTTTCAGCAAGCACAGTCCAGTTTCATTCATGCATGGCTGGAAATTACAAAGTTTGCTGGAAAGCCGCGCGTTTCCAATTATCAACACTGGTTGCCATTTCGTTTGTTAGTTAGGTTTTACTTTACACCTAACACTGCAGTCCACCTATTAACCCCTTTATTCGAAGCATTACAGAAAAACCATCTAAAAAGCTGCAGACTTTTTTATGCAGACTGCAAATAAATAGTAAACTGTGCGATGCGATGTGGAGTTTTCCGTCTGTTGAATATTATTATCTTTGGAATGCTAAAGGGTCAGTAAATGACCCGATGATGATGATAGAGGATAAATATTTTAAGATAAAAAATGTCTGCATACTTGTTCAGTACTGTACATCTTCTAGCTGACGAGTTTTTTTAGACACTAGCTTGGCTAGAAAACATGGGGGAGAATCATACAGTGAAAGTTAATTGGATACCCAACTGGTGTGTTTCGAGTGTCGCTGGAAGGAACGATTAGCAAGTGACAACGCAAGACAGGCAAAAGTGACATCTCATGATGGAGGCATCGATTATTTTGGTCACTGCTAGCATGCTGCTGCATAAAGAAAAAAAAACATCTTTAGTGGATTTTATATTTTTAATGAACAATTTATACCAGCCAGCTTTTATCGACTTACAAGCCTTCTGCCAAGAAGTAACGTCTTCATGTGATAGCAACCAAGACTCAGTTTTGGTTACTGCGTACTTGTGGATATTAAAAACAATAATAGTTTTAGTAGATTAGTTTAGAAAATACATTATTGTACACCACTTGAAAAAGAAATGCATTATGATACCTATATACAGTTCCTGACACACAGTGTTTAATTAGTTTAGGAACCTTTGCTTTGGATTCATAAATAATTATATTCATGTTATCTCAAATATATAAACATCATTATTAATATTATTACAGAAAAATATAAATGTACAACCGGCGGTCTTATAGCTGAAAAGCTATTCTTGTAATCTTAGTGTGAATTTAACCCTATGTCCACTTACCGTAAGTCACGCCCATAGACACTTACACCTTTCATAAGACCCTTTTATTGAAAAGGTTAACATTCCCTCGGAAATAGCTTCAAGTATTAGCCGACAAAGGAACACCTGTGGCTTAAAGAAGCGATATAATAAAAGTAACGTCTTCAAAGGGCTTAAAAACTTTATGATAGAAAATGCGAATAGTTTTAGTTTATGTGAAGAAGTAAGGAGACGAGCAAGACGCTTTCCTGATGTTAAGAGATAACACTACCCATAATCAGTACAGTTCCACCTAGAATTTCACAATGATGAGAAATTCTAGGTGCACTGCATCAACGCTTCTTACTCAAGAGTCATAAAGTGTTAGGGGACTCTTTAGCCCAGTAATTTCACTAGCTACAGTGCCCTCGCACAGCCAGTAGAATAACTAAGTAGGTGGGTACCCCAACAGTGTCACTGTTGGGGTACCCACCTAGACGACTTCCTGCAAAGAAAATCTACCCCCGGTAAACCCGTTGATTAGTCTTGGCAGATGGCGTCGTAAGCTACCAATGTTATAATTTCCGTATTTCAGTATTTCTATTGATTTATTTCAAAGTTTTCTACCAACAATAGTCTAAATAAGTCAAGCTATTAGGAACTCGCCAGAATGCGGTATCACAGTGAATAATAAATGATGCAGATAATAAATTCATCAGGACGCCAACGTTGAGATTTCTCGATCATGTGTATACTTAATGTAGATCTAAGAAATATCTAGAACAGACCAAAAGACTAATAAGAAATTTAAATATTTAAATGAAAATAATATAAATATTTAAAAGAAAATTATGACTGATCTATTAAAGCACAGCTCAAACCTCTGAGCGGCTTGAGTGGAAATTTGGGAAAGAAATAGGTTTTACGACGTAGACCTCTGCTATAAAATGTCTCGACGTGTGTGTACGCTTTCTTATCTCTTCGCGCTTATATACGCCTTAACGGTTTGAACTGATATTTATAGACCTTAAAAATACATAGGCAACTTTTTAGCCCGTGGCTGTACGGCTAATTTTATTATATTACAACGATCGATCAACATAATGTAAAATGCTATTACCACTGGTCGGCAAGATGAAGCGCTTGCTTAACAACGAAATACATTTTTTTTTTTAAATATATCATAAAATTAACGGCATAAACTCATTTCAATACTCACGAATCGTTTAGTGTAAACATTTTTGAAATGTCAATTCTAAAGCTTCCACAGTTTATCGATGTCGGAGTTTTCTCTAGTATAAATCAATCTCTGTTTAGACCCACTTGAATTGTTTCCTGCGTTGACGTCACTCGGTGACCTCAATGTCATGAATGACTAGATGTACTCGTATGTGGCTGTTTTACACACTGAAAAATGAAGGACGGATTTATCCCGCCTACTAGGTTCAGTCTGCCACCATCTGTATAAAATCAATTTGTGTACAATTTATGCCTAAGCATGTTTCTTGCTTATAAGGTACATATTCAATGGGTCCATATTGGCTCGCATAAAATTTTTTGCCCTAATTTAATGTGGCATAACGTTTTTCAGCCTAAACTTCAAAACGCCTAAAGTTTATAGGCATAATTTTTTTGGCCTAAATTTTTCTCCCATAATATTTTATAGCATAATAAAATGTACGCCTAAAATTGTTACGCATATTGTTTCAACGCATAAAATTACTTTCCATAATATTTTTCGGCATAATTATATTCAGCCCTAATATTTTTCGACATAATAATATCCAGCCCTAATAATTTTCAGTACAATGATATATCCAGCCCTAATTTTTTAGCAAAGTGATATCTTGTCATAATACTATTACCAGGATTGTAATCGGCAAAATATTATTAATACTAAAAGAAAAAAAAATTAATTTCAATGTTCTAACCTAAAACCTAACCTAGCCTTCTCGCAGTTTTTTTTTTTATAGAACGAAGTAAGGAGTCAGGCAAGACGCTCTCCTGATGGTAAGAGATAACGCTGCCCATAATAAGTACAGTGCTACCCAGTATTTTACAAAGTAAAATTCTGGGTGCACTGCGTCAACGCTTCTTACTTGAGAATAATAAGATCTTAAGACTCTTCATCCCAGTAACTTCACTAGCTACTGTGCGGTTTTTTCATTTTAATCTCCTCTATACCCTACCCTCTCTCTAAATTAGAAAGTGGGTGGTCATTTTTGGCACTTTGTTGACCGCTGCCGTGGCACTGTGGACATTGTTCAAACCTAACCTAACCTAAATTATCCGAGTCGGTTTTGTGACAGTCAGTCTTACTGGGTGCTATAAACTACTTTCCTAAATAATTTTATTAACTTTTAATATTAGTTGTATGCCTTAACATAATATGTAAAATTATGATTATGCCCGAGAAAGTTATGCGAAACATTTTCGGACAAATTAAATTAGGACTAACAAAATTATGCGTACTTATATTATGACACACAAATTTATGCTTTACAAATATATGCTAAAAAACGTTAGGGCAACTGACAGTTATGGCAAGACATAAGTATGTCTAAATATAATTATGCCCAATTATGATTAGGCTAAAAAAAGTTATGCGAAACATTTTCGGCCAAACAAAATTAGGACAAAAAAAATTATGCGTGCGAATACGCTCCCATATTCAATAATATTTGCATGTTAGAATGTCACTGACGAGATAATATGAGGATCCGTATACCTAACGAATAAGACCAACTAAATGTAACATATTTTGTGCAAATAAATATATTTTATTTCACTTCTACACAAACATCGTCGCTTAAAATCACGCAAGATCGTGACCTGGCCTGGTTTTTCACAAATCAAAATTTGTCACGCTTTTTCTTCAAAGTCAGATGATCTGCGTATATGCAGTGTTCCGGCATGATGTTCAGTGAAGTCAGGGAGGGAGTTATCCCGCCTTTTAGGTTTAGTCTTCTACCATCTACGGCCGTATCGTCGCTTAACATAACGCGAGATCGTGGTCAAAAGCTAACCATTCAATGGAATGGGTGGGCTAGATGGATGGGTGGTTTAAAACACTGGTCGCATTTGAAACACTTTGCCGTCTTCCGTGTTTCCCGAGCGGTACAACTTGGGTATCTTCAAGGCACGAGTGAATAGGTACCTTTCTAGGCATCTTACGTGATCCATCGTCGACCGCATTTTCAGTTTCCATCAGGTGGGATATGATCAAACGTAGGCCTATTTTAGTATAAAAAAAAATTGCATTTTCCATTTGCTCGTTTTACTAGCCAGAGTCTGAAAACTGTTTCCAATAAGAAATAAATACTCATACTATTAGTTTTAAAGTCGTAACTTTTTCAATCGGATCGAAGTTGGTCGATGCTATTTCCTAGACTTCGTTGGACAGCTTGTAAGGTAGAGTTGGACCGCTATTAAATTGCATGTTGTTTTCATATAGTATAGAACATTTTGTTTAGGGAGCGGGTGTGATTTTAAAATGGTTGTATAGCAAACTAGAAGAACGAACGTAACTGCTGCAGTTAGTTTTAACATTCTGCAGACTTTCATACTGTCAGGTCTTTGTATAGTGTTAGGTATTACACATACTTTTCCTGTGTTCTTTTAACTTACTTTAAAGAAGGAGGTTCACAACTCCATTTAGTTTCTTTCACGTGTCTGAGGAGTCTTAACATCTTATATGACTCTTAACCCTTTCCTGCATATTGGCCTATATATGAACCAAATCGTATTTCGATCCATATTTCCTAAACTTCGCCGGGTAATAGCATTTTGTGCATGGTGGCTTACATTTGGAACGTACATGTCCATACAAAACACTAACCATGCCATCTCTGATTGCGTTCCTTAACTAAAACTCAGTTGGAAGTTCGTCGAACCGGTTTCAACAAGTGCGCGCCTCAACAGCTATTTCGAAATTCCCAAAAAAATAGTTTTTGCACGAATTTCTTCAGGAAAAAATACTTATTGGATGGAAGACTCTGATATTTATTAGATGAAGGTAAGTCTTCTCGATTTTCGTAGTATTTTTTATATAAAACATGATATTTAGGTATGGACTAAATATGAACCAGCATGCAGATATAAATTTTACCCTTGGTCTTTTTTTGGCACATCATGCATTAGAATTATAAATACAATTTCTGATGCTCCTCTGTTGGTGATTATAGCACTGATGACGACCTATCTGACGATAATAACAATGCAACATTAGTGGGAAATCATCCTCCTGTTATAATACCTGAATCTGTTTTCTGTTATTTCACACAATTTAATTAAAATGTATGTAAATAAAGTATGTTTCCTGCATGCTGTGCCATAATTGGACCAAAGTGGAAAAACTTGATTATTTGAAGAAAATATGAAAATATTAAAATTTCAAAAAATACGTGTCTTTTTATTTATATTTTTACACAACATATATTTTTTTTACTCAGATATAAAAAATCATGCAGGAAGGGGTTAAGTAAGAAACGTTGGTGCAGTGCACCTTGAATTTTACATTATTGTCAAATAATGTATAGCACTGTAACAGTACTGCTCATGGGCACCGTTATCTCACTAACAGGAGAGCGCCTTGCCCGTCTTTTTATTTCTTGAATAATAAAACAAGTAAATTAAAAAAAAAAAACTTTTATTACTATTACCATCCAGCACCAAAGTACTCGTGAAGACGGATCAAATGAGCTCAAACTCGATGGGGTTGCGTCGTTTGATGACGGAGTGCCTTCGAGCTCCATCACCAGATCAGCTCCTTGTCATAATAATATTGCATTGTCATCTGATTTATACACGCATGCATTTATACAATTTCAGCTCAATCGGATACCGGGACGTATCATGTCTGTATGACGAATTAAACATGCAAGATTTGATTACAGACTGACAAAATAAAAGCTTTTAATTTTTTTTGGCGTGTAAATAATAATCCCTTCAAGTTTTTTCCTGGTCTTTTCTTGGAAGTATTGAAAGAGGCCTTTTTTACAGTGGTTGTATGGCATTCTACGAAAGTATTTGGTTCAAGCAATGGTATATTATTGTATATTTTTATTAGCTTTGAAATAATTATAATATAAATGTGGTATTGACCATAGCATTTAAAAACCTAGTCTCAGTAAAATTTTATCATACGTTATTTTACTTTGTTTCAATAGAAAAATAAAAATTTAATAAAAAAGGTCATTCAATCGCACCTGCCGGGGCAGTGAGGTCATGTGGTTCTAATGTTTTTAGGGATGCGGTTATAGTTTAAAGACTTGGTCCTTCTGAATGTCTGATAGTCTCGTAAATTTTAAATCTTACGAGGTGGGGTGGGTAATGAGGTGATTCCATCGTCACATCTTTTTCTAATTTATCACGCTTTTCGTTTTCATGACATTATGGAACATACGAAACTGTACTTAGGATGAGCCTTTACTTATAATGGTATTAATTATTGTAAATCTTGTTCTGGGCTACACCCAATTAGTGAACCTAATAAATAAAATAAAAACGTAAAGTGTGAAAAAAATTAAATTTCAGGACCTTTTGAATCAAATGGAACGTACTAATTTTGTGCACTAAATTTGACATGTTTTTTTAGTTTGTCTTGTTTATTTCTCGTTTTATAATCTTTTTGTAGCCCCATCTCTATCATACGAATGCAATGGTCAGACACGTTGGGCCGTTACGAGGGGAGGTACGTGCCTATGTTCTACGTACGTGACGTATTTTTAACGTAAACGTAACTCTAACGTTAATATCACGGTTACGTTACCTTACAGGCTGTCATTCGATGAGAATTTATTTGCTGTATCGGTATTTTGCAGGTGATTTGGGTTTTATGGTCGGATTTGTGGCGTTTTTTGATGTTGATTACCTCTATTTTTATTTTTGGATTTGCTGGTTATCACTCAGATTCACACTCAAACACACACACACACAAACTACTCACTACTCAGACTCAAAATTAATTTAGCTAGTGTTTAGAATTTGCTCCGAATTATAAATTAATCTAATATATAAAATTCTCGTGTCACAGTTTTCGTTGCCATACTCCTCCGAAACGGCTTGACCGATTTTGATGAAATTTTTTGTGCTTATCCGGTATCTATGAGAATCGACCAACATCTATTTTTCATCCCCCTAAATGTTAGGGGTAGTCCACCCCTAAATTTTTATTTTTATATTTTAGACATAATTTTTAATTTCTATTTTTTTAATGATAACATACAAAAATACATACAATCCTCAATTTTCACCCTTCTACGATCAATCATTATTTTTTAATAGCCAGTTTAGTAATTTAATCATTTTTCCTCTCCGGTTGAAAACTGATCAATCGTCATTTAATTAGTTATCCCCGCCAGATGTCTACAGGTGTCACTTCTGAACCAGTAAAAAGCACGGAGTAGGGATGAGAACGAAGCCGGTCTCCTTTCTTTCTCACTCCCTACACAGTTGTCGGCCATCATTATTGTTTATGCATCAAGTGTAGTAGTAACGTTGACAATTATTATTTTGCTATCTCAGTGTAACTCTCATATTAACTTTTAATCATTCCTATTTTATCAATAATAATTAAATTATCAATTTTGAGTGTATTTTGCACGATTAGTTAATCAAGTGATTTTATAACCTCAAAAGTACTCAACACGTGACACGAGCTTACAATAACAACGGATTTTGTGTTGTAAGTATACTTTTTTTTATTTATATCGAAAATGTTGTTGATCTTATAAAAATGTAATTTTAATTTTATTTTATTAAAAAAATGTAATTGAACAATTAAGATTTTTATAGTTTCCAAAAAATCAATCATTATGAATCTTTATTTTGAAATGTCAATGGAAATATTGGTTGTATGAAAAAATTATAAGAGACAATGTTTTCATAAAATTTAATTTTTTACTTTTGTTTGAAAAATTTTTCCATAAAATAATGCTTATTTCACGCATATACCACATTCTTACATACATACAATATACACATTCTAACATACATACATACTTCCAATAAGTAAGCTATTTTTTGTCTACACTAGAAATTACTAGGAAATTATTTATATGGCAAAACAACGTTTGTCGGGTAAGCTAGTATATTATAATATTGTTTTATTCATAATAATAATATGAATGTTTCATCATCTCACCGAAGAATAAAATTATTGTGTTCTCTCGAAGCAAACATATCTGGTTTACTCTAACTTCTAACACCAAATGGAGTACAGTAACCATTAAATAGGTTTACTATGAGTACTCTTCCGGAGAACTCTTTGTTAGGTCAGTTTTGCACTACTTGGGTAACTCGAATGATAGCAAAATATAATGGAACGAACATGTTAAGATGTGTAATATGGGTTCTGTGTCCGAATTAAATGATTTTTATTTTTATTTTATTTATTTATAATAATAATATTAAATAATTTTACAGTTTATTTAGAAGCGTGGACTTTTGGCGATTACGTTTAAAGTTCTGTACAATGCACAATCATTTAGTAGGTTAATGTAAACATCACTTCTTTTCAAAAGATTACTTACTATATTTATAAGGAATGAAAGGAAGGATGAGTAACTGATTGACTGACCGACTGACTGATCTATCAACGCACAGCCTAAGCCGCTGGACGGATTGGGTTGAAATTTGGAACACAGATAGGTTTTTTGACGTAGATCTCCGCTAAGAAAGGATTTTGCCACGCGGGCAAATCCGCGAGCATTACCTAGTTTATTATTTTATAATTATTATTATAGTATGCCTTAAAACATGAGTCTTCCCTTGCTTATTGAAGGATAAGTCGACAAGTTTTTTAATTACTCGTGTCACAAAAAGAATTGTCAAAAAAAAAGAAAAATCTCTTCCATGCTAAATGTTACGGATGCAACTGTGGCCAGCAGTTTCCTCTACTGATCTGAAAACAGACCATTTACTAAATCGAAAAGAGAGCGAAACGAGAATCCACGGTAGCTTTTCGACTTTCGACGCGTCCGCAAAATTAACTTCGTCTAAAAGTTGCCTGGTTTAGCCACAAACGAGTGCGTTTAAAGATACCACGATTCGATGACATAACTGAGTCAAGCAGTATTGAAAACATTAATACGTTTTCTCTATAAGTTCGAACTGCATGGCTGCCCTGCCACAGCTTGTATAAATTGACTAGTTTATTTATTCTTAATTCTTAATCTAGAAGATTGTATTCCTCTTTAGGTACGTTAAAACTGTTATTCAACATGTCATAAGGGCATGATTTTATGAAAGCCATTTTTTCACATAAGTACACACATTAACACCAAACAGTTTTAAGCGCGCGGTATCTACTTCAATAACAATACTCTGTGAGTTTGGTTTGTATTGTTGACCTCAATGTCGAATGTGAGAGGTCGGTAAATAAGCTACAGGCCACAAGCTACAGGGTACAAAGAAACATGTACCCTACGCATACCTGGAGCTTAGACCGCAACGAATAGCGGTTAGAACTCGTAAAAAGTTGAGTAGCTTTATTTTATGAGGCTTCAATTCGTTGATATTATGATGAATTTCATACGTTATGACAGTTTAAATATCCTACTTTCTACCAATATATTAAATGCATAGGTATAGGTATGGATTTTATGTTAGTTACCTCTTTAATCCTAAACTGATGAAGCAATTGTTGAATTTTGGTTTATAGACTGAAAAAATACTTAGAATAATTATGTGATTGACTCTAACAGTGTAAGTAGGGTAACCTGTTTGGTTATCATTAAACTCCTTGATATGTATGAATGAAACACGAGTATCCCGTACATTGGTTTATTTCGTACTGCCGCGCGCCGCTGATTCATCTATGCATTTTGACAACTGCAAACAAACGCGGGCGCGCGAGTGTGCTAACTAATCTAGTAATATACACATATATATCACTCCTACTGGTATATTTTTTTTAATTTTAGCAAGTGAAACCTTTGCAATAATACTATCACACTAATAGTTTTATAAATGCGAAAGTTTGTGAGTGTGTGACTGTATGTTTGTTGCTTCTTCATGCCTAAACGGCTGGTCCAATTGAGATGAAATTTGGTACAGAGATACACTGAAATAACACACAGTACAGCAGGTAAAACCGCTGGGCGCAGCTAGTTTATTATATAAGCAATATTCAATATATGTAATACTTTTATTTGCATGTGTGTCAGACGATATAACTGCCAAAACAAAACCCTAAGGAGCTTAATAAATTGTAAAAAATAATTAAAGGAATAACGACGCAATCGCTTTGTATCCTAAACTTATTGCCCAATATTCGTAAACATTAAAATAAAACGCAGGCATAAAGTTTCTAACCTAGGTCTAAAGTTAACACTGACAAAGTGTTAAGGCCCTAGGTCCCATTTTGTTCTGTCGATGCGGAGTTACGATGTCATTACCTACGGTTGAACCTTAATTGGAAGTTAAAACTTGGCCCGAGTAATGGCTGGAAAGGCGCTTAGGGCTAGAAATAGGGTATTTTAGAATGGTCCAAAATATTAGGTTTCATTCGATTTTTTGGGATTCTATTTGATTTTTATTATTATTATATAACAGACTGTAGTGTCCCACTGCAGTGCAAAAGCCTCCCTACCCGTCAATTTAATTTTTAACCAACGAAAAAAGAAGGCTGTTTCTTAATTCAACCGATGAACTTTTTTGTTGTTGTACATTTACAGATAAAACGCCTCTTCATCTGCTGGAGGATTGTGGAGCACTAATGCGTAAATGTATCATCTGTAACATCTCAGATCGAGCATGGTATAGGCTGAAAACCAGCGCTGCGCAGGATTTCCTCACGCAGCATTAAGCTGAGTCTATGCCAATTGACAGCAAAATTACGTGTACACAATATATATATATATATATATATGCATACACTTTTTGTCTTTATATTATAACCTTTGTAATTTTTGAATGTCAATAAATTATTTTTTACTTTTTACTTTACTCTATTCTAGGACAGTCCGAATGACCTTAGAGAGGTAACCCCACGGAAAATCCTGCTGTTTCTAGAAACTGATATTGTTAGTGGTGAACTCTAGCGCCGCGGCTACGAGTCACCATCAAAAAATCTCACCATCACACCACCATTGTAGCGTCCGTGGCCCAGTGGTCATACGTCCGGCTTATAAGCCGAAGGTCCTGGGTTCAAATCCCAGTGTGGTAAAGGCACGGTAGCGGCCTGGACGCTACTGTGTTTCGGAAGGCACATAAAACTGTGGGTCCCAGTTTTTTCCTATAAGATATGTAGGAGGCGGTTGTTTAAGTCATGTTGCAGGCCCTGTAGTAATCTCGGTGACCTGAAACTGCACCATATAGGTTAGCCACACAACCTATAAATTCTTATTTGACTCTGACAGTGTAAGTAGGGAAACCTGTTCTGTTGGAGTATAAATCCCAATTATTATTATTTTTATAATTATCTGTAATCTCACCATGAAAAGCGGCGTTCACAATAGGGCTATCTGTTGCTCTTCCAGCTCCCTCGTAGGGGGTGGTGGGAATGGGTCTGGGGATAATCCCCTTTGCCCAGGCTTCAACGCAGAGGGCAGCTACCCTCAGGTCACTGGCGGCCGCCGGAGTCGACTTAGGCCACAATAGGCCAAGCATGGCCCCAGTGATACCCCAGCCGCACCACATAAATAAAAAAAAAATACCGATGTGGCGTCAGTCATTGCCGACATAATATTGTCGGTCAACTAGAGTAACTCCCTCTTTACCTTTATTAAAACAAGTGAAATTATTATTAACCATCCAGCACCAAAGTACTCGTCAAGACGAATCAAATGAGCCCAAACTCGATGGGTTTGCGTCGTTAAATTACGGAGTTCCTATAGCCACCTTCCAGTTCCACCATCAGAGCAGCTCGGTGTCATAATAATATTGCATTTTCATCCGATTTATGCACGCATGCAAAATTTCAGCTCAATCGGAGACTGGGAAGTGGGTCGAATTAAACTTGCAATATTTGATTACAGACAGACAGACAGACTACAGACAGGTGAAAGTAAATAAAAGTTTGTAATATACCATTTTCAATTATTATTATAGCAATATCAGTAGTTCGTAGGGTAAACTCACTACATTCAGTCAATCTAGCTGCCTTTGAATACCATCATTTCAACTAATGTGTATGATCTTTAATCCCTTCCGAGGACTCAAGGGTCATTCTGTCCTTTTTAAATTAGGCAGATAACATCAAATGGGCATAATATCTGGGGAGCACATTGTATAGAAAAAGGTAGACACCACACTATAAAAAATTAATACGATTTCCTGATTAGTCGAGACCTTAAATTGTTGAGCCGATACTCAATATGTGTAAAAAGGTTTATCCCTGCCGGAGCTATACTTCATGAAAATGTTTGCGGCAAGTGCTAATAGCCCAGTCAATGAGTGCCCAAAAAGGGTATGTGGATCGAAAAGTCGAAAGCAGAAAAACCAACTTAGGAACTTTGTTTGGACTAGTTAGGAGATAAACATACTAAAAATCCCCACCCCTCCGAGGTGAGCCCGAGGGGGGGAGGACGAAGAAGGTCCCGTTTTTAGGTTTTTTGCTTATATATCAAAAACTGTGCGTTGTACGATATTTTGTTGTACTACATTATGAAACCTCATAAAATTTTCTACAACTTTGGCCTATACATTTTTTATCTATCTTCAATCGTTGTCCAGCTATGAGCTTCGAAACATGGTCTATTTTTAAGACGCTTTTTTTAGTTTTCCATACAAAGTTGGTAAAAAAATCTAAAAAGTAAAATTTGACCAACTTCTGGTTGTCGTACCATAATGAAAATTTGCAAATGTCTAGAAATATGATGACAGTTCAATAATCTGGTACCACTGAACTGATCTGATGATGGAGTCGGGAGGTGTCTACTGGAACTCTTCAATGGCTATTGGTAAACCCGTCGAGTTTGGGCACATTACATTCGAATCGATGAGACTTTTTCATAACACTTGCTGTCGAGGGTCTGATAATGGACCAGGTGGTGCCTACGTCTCATCAATCCGAATGTAATGAGCCTAAACTCGCCGGTTTTACTAATAGCCATTGAAGAGTTTCAGTAGACACTTCCTGGCTCCATCATCAGATCAGCTCAGTGGTACCAGATTATTGAACTGTCATCAGATTTCTAGACATTTGCAAAGTTTTATTATGATACGACAACCAGAAGTTGGTCAAATTTTATTTGCAAGATTTTTTACCGACTTTGTATGGAAAACTAATTTAAGCGTCTTCAAAATAGACCATGTTTGGAAGCTCATAGCTGGACAACGATTGGAGATAGATAAAAAGTGTCAAGGCCAAAGTTGTAGAAATTTTTATGAGGTTTCATAATGTAGTACAACAAAATATCGTACAACGCACAATTTTTGACATATAAGCAAAAAACCTAAAAACGGGACCTTCTTCGGCCTCCCCCCCCCCTCGGGCTCACCTCGGAGGGGTGGGGACTTTTAGTATGTTTATCTCCTAACTAGTCCAAACAAAGTTACTTAGTTAGTTTTTCTGCTTTCGACTTTTCGATCCACATTTCTTCTTTTACTGGACTATAAACTCATTCAAAAAATGCTTTTAACTCTTTATATTAAATAAAAATTTGTTAGTTTGCGCAAATAGGACCACCCAGTCTATAAAAAGTAAAATAAAATTATAGTAGAAGGAAAGACAAAAGTCATTGAAAAACCAAACAATGCAGGATTTTATTGAAACCAATGAAATAGCTGTAGTTCTGTCCACATACAGGTCCAAGCAATTATAGTTCTTTTAAAAAAAAAAAATTGCCTTTATAAGAAGAATGATGATTTTCTGGACGTTTCCTACAATGTCCAGGGGACAGGTATGTCCTACGTAGCCAAATATATACGAGATTTTGTCAATTTTATTGCGTAACAAAAATATTTTTCTTAAGCTCTGTATTTAATAAACATTGTACAATAATTATTATTTATGTCAAAAAATTTGAGTATCTAAATTTAACTTGGCATTACTTTAGTTTTGGGTGCAGTATCTCCTTTTGTTACTATTGTCTACATTGGGAAGTATCTCGAATGGGCACTTATCCCTTATTTTTCCCTGCCCTTGAGGGTGCGATCCCTATTTGAATGACCCTGGTTCTGTTTAATTTCCAATTATGTACTAATGGTTATGTTATGGCTTGAGTCTATTCCAGTAATCGCGTATTGCTATCCCTTTGATTGTTGTGTTTGTCTGTGTGTATAATGATACGGATTCCTGGTAAAACTATGTATGTAACAGGGAGTATATCTACACTTAGTGTATGGTATAAATAATATTATTAAAAACAGCTAATATAACAGGTAAATGAAAAGAAAGATCGGCAAAGTAGAGGGAAAGAGACCACGAGGTCGCAGCCCAACACGATGGTCTGATCAAATCCGTGCCACACTGGACACCTCGGTATACGATGCGATGCAGGTGGCAAGCAATCAGGATCGATGGCGTGACACCTTGGAAGAAGATAGATGAGAGGAGGTCACGACCCTCAGAATTTGAGGAATACGACGCGAGGAGGGGAAATGAAATTTAGTGTAATAATATGTGAAAATAACACAGACAGACTCCAAAATAAGTGTTACCTATTAATTTAATTAAAATTAAAAACTCAAGAGAGCCTCTGCGCTTTGGACCATAATAATATTATGTCTCCGTGTCCGCCTATAATATAACCCGAGCTTAGCCAGTGTTTAAAAGCGACATGATAATAATTAACCACATTTTATTTCTGAATTTTATGAAAGTCTGCCTTTGCAGAAGAAGTCACTGGTACTGTGATTAAAATTAAAATATATTTTTTAAAAGTATAGGAAACCAGTGGCATTAGCCAGTCTCTAAATAAGTATCAAAGAACAAAGTCCTATATACACTATACACATCATTAAAATTAAAGGACTGATAGAACAACGTTTCCTCAGCGATTAGAATATGTTTGTATTCCTTACGTCCATTTATCTTTACGATTATTCTTCCTTCTAATATTATAAATGTGAAATTACGGATGTGGGTTTTGTTATCTCTTTTCGCGACGATGGACGCATGTAAACCAGGATGCTGGACCAAGGACCTGGCATCTACATGGACCTGGCAACCCAGATAGCAAATGAACTCATGCTGGCGGGGAAGGAGGCATTGGAAAAAGCAGGAAATATAAAAAGAGAGAGCAAGATTGAGGCACTCGATTGTCTGCAATCACTATATGAGCTGGTGCTCTCAATATCTGACTCCAGGTCGACGTAAAAAGTTACCTTAGAACAGGAAAGAACTAGAGCGGCAAAGAAAATCGTCAGAATAGAGCTAGCACACGCGAAAAAGGTGTCGGAACTCCCTGGAGTTCCGACACCTTTTTTGCCCCCCCCTTTTACATCCCCTGGGATGACAGGCTAGTGGAGTTCCATAATTTCCTCGATGAAAATATAACATAAAAGAACTGAATCTGTGTGGAGGTGGCTCAACTTTGAACTGGATAGCCTGTAAGCGCCTTTACCTTTCCACGGTCTATCAATCACTGGAAGGCCCGGCGTGTCGAGCCGGGCGGCTGACCCCTCCCGCGCCCCGCGTTCCGCGAACCGGTAGTGGGCTTATTCTAGGAACTATTACGCGGCGATATCGGAGCGTTAACATCTTGGGGCCCCTTGGAAGCTGTGCGTGGAAGCTTCCAAGAGTTGAAGACCGGGGGAGTCGTAGTAGTGGTGCACGACGCTCCTGTTTCGCTTGCAGGTGGAACCAGTGGCGTGCTGTTGTGATGATGTAGTGTTGTAGTTGTTGATGTAATGATGTTGAAGTTGATGGTGAACACTCGGCGTTTTTTGTAGCCGGTGTTCGGGTTACTCGGCTTGCATTTAGTTTAAATTTAGGCCGTCTACCGACGCTGGAACTGGTGCGGCGGACGGCGTGTTATGTTGGTTGTCTATGGGAAGCGGGCAGACGCGGTTAACAGCGCGCCTCTCTATCCCACGGCACGTCTTAAAGTCGGCTACTCGAACGATGCCATCTGCTCCAGGGTAGATGCGTTGAACTCGTCCCAGCTTCCATAACAAGGGAGGTAAATTATCGTCCTTGAATACCACGAGGTCTCCCAGATTTATAGTAGCATCTTGTTTGCGACATCGGTATCTCGACTGTAGCTCGCTTAAGTACTCGGAGCTCCACCGGCGCCAGAAGTGTTGCCGCATGGCTTCCAGGCGTTCATATCGTGTGAGCAGCTTCTTCTTGCATGACACCGGAGGCGTGGGGTACGACGTCAGGGGACGACCGATGAGGAAGTGCCCGGGAGTGAGTGGGGAAAGGTCTTGTGGATCCGAGGATAACGGTGTGAGTGGTCGAGAGTTAAGGATGGATTCAATTTGCGTAAATAAAGTATTTAAATCTTCAAAGGTTAGACTAGCATTGCCGACTATACGTTTGATATGATGTTTTGCGCTTTTTACACCGGCTTCCCAAAGTCCACCGAAGGTGGGGGAATACGGCGGAGAGAATAAGAACTGTATGCCTTGATCGGCAGAAAAGTTTTTTATATTTTGAAGGCCGGACCGCAGTACCCTGCCTAATTCATTTTTTGCCCCTACGAAATTTTTACCGTTATCACAATGAATTATACTTGGTTTGCCTCTTCTTGAGATAAATCTTTTAAGACATGCTAGAAATGCCTGTGTACTGAGATCGCTGACTGTTTCTAAATGTAGCGCTTTTGTAGCGAAGCAAACAAATAGACATAAGTAGCATTTTGAGATTCTATTGCCTCGACCTGTACGTGATGATATCAGAAATGGACCAGCGAAGTCAGTACCACAGATTTGAAATGGATAAGACTACGTAACTCTGTTCACAGGAAGGTTTCCCATGAAAGGTGTGACTGTCCTACCCCTCAGTTTGGTGCATATTACGCACTTACGAACTGTACTTCTAGCAAGGTTCCTACCGCCAATAGGCCAGAATTTTGCTCTAAAATTACTGAGAAGTAATTGTGGGCCAGCGTGAAATAAGCGAAGGTGTTCATCTAGCATAAGTATTTTAGTAAAATGGTGCCTAGCGTCTAGTAATACAGGGTGTTTTTTATCATAACTGCATGAAGCGTTCTCTAAGCGACCACCTACTCTTAACAAGCCTGTGTTATCTATGAAAGGAGATAATTGTATTATTTTAGAGTTTTGATGAAGTGATTTATTTTTATTTAAAGCCTGAATCTCCTCAGGAAAGGAGTAGTTTTGAGCTATTCGTATAAGTGATGCTAAAGAGTTTTCTAATTCTGAAGTGGATAGTGAGTCGGTATGTTTGATGTCTGTTCTACAATTGTTAATAAAGCGCTGGACATAAGCGAATATGCGTGTAAGTTTGGATGAGCTAGAATAGTTTTCGAATTTAATAAGCGGTTCTTTTGTATTATTAATCATTGTCGATTTTAATTCTGGGAGTTCTAAAGTCTTTGCGGTGGGCGTGGTTGGCCATTCCGATTCCTGCTCTTTGAGGAAGGATGGGCCGTTCCACCAAAGTTGTGAGTCTACCAGTGACCTAGGGTCTACGCCTCTCGAGCCTAGATCAGCCGGGTTGAGCTCTGTGGGGACATGTCGCCATGTGTGTCTGTCTGTCAGTTCTCTAATTTCATTTACTCTATTGCAAACAAATGGTTTTAATAGCTTAGGTGAAGTCTTTATCCAACCTAGCGTGATGGTTGAGTCGGTCCAAAAGAATTTGTTGTGAATAGTGTAGCGAAGAGCGTCACAGACTCGCGCAGCAAGTCGGGAGCCGAGCAGTGCTGCACATAACTCGAGTCGTGGTATTGTGACAGTCTTCAGTGGTGTAACGCGTGTCTTGGCGCATAGTAAGTGAGCAGTGTAATTGCCCGCATGGTCAATACAGCGTAGGTATATACAGGCCGCGTAGGCGTCTTGTGAGGCATCTACAAACACGTGGAGTTCGACCACGTCCTGAGGGTTGTTATATAGTGCCTGCCTAGGGACAGATATCGAATGAAGAGTGTTTATGTCTTTTGTGATTGTAATCCATTTTTTGATTAAATGATCTGGAATTGGCTGATCCCAGTCAAGCTTTATTTTCCATAATGTTTGCAAAAATATTTTAAGTGTGATAGTGTAAGGACTTAATAAGCCGAGTGGATCAAATATTTTACAAGTGTCGGATAGAATTTTTCGTTTAGTGAGTTTGTCTGTGTGAGCTTGTGAGTCAAGTTTAAATCTTAGAGTGTCACACGATGGTGACCAAAGCACACCTAAAACGCTCGACTCTTTTGACAGATCGAGAACTTCTGACTCAGATGTGTTTGCAATAATTTCAGGGCAGTAGGTACGCAATTTATGGATTGGAAAACATGCTGACTCAAGTACGCTTGTTACAGATTGAGCTATGTGTTGTAATGATGATTTTGTTTCTGATCCCGTTAATATGTCATCGAAATAAAAATCCTGCTTAATTACTTGAGCTACTGTTGGGTCAGAACATTCTAAGGACAGTTGGTACAAGCACCTTGTCGCGAGAAACGGTGCAGACGCTGTACCGTAGGTAACTGTGTTCAGTTGCAAGACGTCTAAAGGCAAATATTCGTGTTCTCGCCACAGGATGAGCTGTAGATGGCGCTGCGAATTTTGGATATCAATTTGTCTATACATTTTAGAAATATCGCCTGTAAGTACATAATTATGTTGTCGAAAACGAATAAGGATATCGAACAGCTCATCTTGTACTACTGGACCTATGCACTGTATGTCGTTCAAAGAAATATTTGAGGTTGTTTTTGCGGAAGCGTCAAAAACCACACGCAAACGGGAAGTTTCACTACTTTCTCTTATAACAGCGTGGTGGGGTAAATAGTACCCGAACGTCGGCTTGTTGATTTTTGTAAGATGGCCGAGGTCGGCGTACTCCTTTATAAAATTACTACACTGATCTTTGAAGTCAGGATTAATTTTAAATTTATTTTCTAAATTATGAAAACGTCGGGCTGCTATCCCATAAGAATCTCCCAGCACTTGCTCGGGTGGAGATCTAATGGGCATGAGTACGGAGAATCTGCCACTATCTAATTTCATAGTATTTTCAGAGAAATGTTTTTCACAGAATTCCTCCTCGTCTGATAGTATAGGTTTTACGGAGGGGATTTCCTCAAGGTTCCAAAATTTAGTTAATTGCTGACTAATTTCTTTACTAAAATTACAATGTACCTTCTGAGTAGTGTGAGAGTTAAGCGGTGAATTGAAAAGAGGCCCTGCTACTAGCCAGCCTAGCTTGGAGGATTGCAAAGTAGGTTTACCGAGGCCGAGTTGCAGTTGATCTGGGGAGATAACGTTATAAAAAACTTCTGCACCCAGCAACAGGTCTATGTCAGCTGGTCTATAAAACTGTGGGTCAGCGAGCTGAATATTTGCGGGTAAGTTTAGTTGCAGAAGATCAACTGGAGCTGTAGGTAAGTAACCTGTAATTTGTGGTAATACTAAACAATTGATTTCAGTATTGTAATCTTCGGTTAATGAATGTAATGTTAAATCACAAACATCTGTGATAGGTACTTGAGCATTATTTATACCTGTAACAAGTATTGACTTTGTGTCACTAACTAGTCCTAATTTTTGTTTTAAGTGTGTTGTAATAAATGAGGATTGACTGCCTGAATCGAGTAAGGCGCGTGCGAGGTGAGTATCCTTTGTTTCAGGATTGACTACCTTAACCAGAGCTGTACCCAGGAGGACTTGGCCCGCGGACTGGGTAGACAGCGTGACTGGAGAGTTGCGTGAGTTTGTATTAGTGTTTTGTTCGTATTGATTTGTTTCATTGTGTAATAATGAGTGATGTTTTTTATTGCAGTGTCTGCAGTTGGTGGAGCGACAGTCAGCTGTGGTGTGACCTGATCGCAAACAGTTTAAGCAGAGGCTCAACTTAACTGCTTCAGTCAAGCGTTTGTTAATATTAAATGATATGAATTTTTTGCAATGTATGATTCTATGTGATTCTTTACATAAAGGACAAGGTGAAGTGTGAATTGGCTTCGAGCCGTATAGATTGGTTGATTCATTATTATGATTTGCACTGTTATGTATATTATTATTATCTTCTGCCAAACCGGTATGACTTTGTGTTTGTGTAAGTTTTTGTGATGGTGATCGGTGAGACCATGTGTTTTCTGATTTTTGTGTGGGTGGTCTATGTGACCACATAGTTTCTAACATGTCAGCACGACTACGTAAGAATGAGATAAAACTTTTTAATGAAGCTACCTTTGTTTTACTGTGCCTATTCTCTTCCCATTTTCTAAAAGTTGTGGAATCTAATTTTTGTGACATGAGATGGATGATAAGTACATCCCATTGATCTACGGGTTGGCCTAATGTTTCTAATGGTCTTAATTTTTTTGTGATATGGTCTATAAGATATCTTAAAGATCTGTGGGACTCTCGTGTCATCGGCTCAATGTTAAATAATGTTTTCAAATGATTATTTACTAAAATTTTGTCGTTATTGTATCTCTGACACAGCAAGTCCCATGCTACTTTATAGTTGTCAGAGGTAAATTCTATAGCTTTAATAGCATTTGTTGCGCTGCCCTCTAGGGACGAACGCAGGTAATGAAACTTATTGATATCAGTGATAGACTCATTGTCATGTATAAGGGAAACATATGTATCGCGGTATTCTAACCATTTTAAATAGTTACCATCAAATAATGGAAGCTTTATAGTTGGTAGCTTTATATTAATATTTTCTTTACCCGAGGCCGAGGAACAATGATGCTCCTTAGAAATGTGTGTTTGTGAAAGTGAACAAGCTTCTAATATTTCCTGCGCTAAAGCAATTAGATTATAAAAGTGTTGTTCTGTAGCGTTACGTTCTAAGGCCTGTTCTTCGGACAAAATTTCTAAATTTGTTTGAATCTCATCAAATTCTGTAAACAATTTTTGAATTTTGTCAAGTTTAAGCTGTAATTCTCGAATTTGCAAACTAGTAATTTCACTGGTTGGTTTTTGCTTCATGACATTGATGTATTCCCTAAATGTGGTCACCCTAGCTTTAATAGTCCCTCTTAGTTTAATTAATCTTTTGTACTCGAGTTGATCTGAGCTAGTATTGCTAATACCCGGGCTGGCACTACGTGTAGCAGCACCTACATCAAGTTTTAACGGAGTCTTATCCATTTCAAATTAATTTTTTAAAAAACAATATTTATAAAACACTACTTGGGCGATTAAAAAATGAATTAAACAAGTTAAAATATGTGCATCGAACCAATAACAGGCGTGTCTGCGGTCCGTCCTCCTCGAAGCACGTGGCACGGCGTGAAGCACGCGGCACGGCGTGCAGAACACGGCACGTGCAGCGGTAGCAGGGCCGGGCGCGGCGCCGGCCGGTGTACGCAAGGTCGTGCAAGGTTACCGCGTGTCGTGACACACGATTTTCTGAAATAGTCGGCAAATCTTATGAAAGCCGTGTATTTGGCTTTTATGGCACGAGCGTTGTGCTATTCTGAAGCTTATTTATGCAGTTGAAATCGTATTTTTTAAAATTATTGCAGAATGAATAGGTTATATCTGTTGGATGACGCAATGTGTTTTTATGTTAAATTTTATATATTTCAGTGGGAAGCAAGCCGAGCTTCGAAAAAACCCAAATTATGAACCGATTGGCGTAAATTTGCAGAAGGCAAGCAAAAATAAAAAAAATAAAAAAAAACAAAAAAAATGTGAACCTAAAAATAAATGCGAAAGATGTGTGAAGAGTGATTGAAATAATAGGAATTTATTCACAAAGCACTAAACAATGAACCGATTGGCGTGATATTTGAAGATTACATCAAATTATGCGACATGACTTGCAAAAATGGCGGCACAATTTTACAAGCGCTTTTTGTATTTCGTGCGATGCTTGTGTAAATCTTGCAAAAAAGGTATGCGTGAATCTGAAATTAGGTAGGTAAATGCAAATTGAAGAGGTAAGTTTTGGAAAAATAAGGATAAGAAAGAAACTCCCCTTGCCGTGTGTGAATCCCGTCGCGTCTTCGTGCTTGTAGTCTTGCTTTCTTGAAGATACCGAGCGATGCGCGAGCGAACGGGCCGTAACTTGGCGTCGAAAAAGTTACTTTTATGTATTTTTGAGAAATATGATGCGCGTGAGCAAAAGCCGTTTCGGTAGGCGTTGCTGCGGTTCGCGTGTGATGTCTACGGTCGCCACGATGTAAGCGCCTTTACCTTTCCACGGTCTATCAATCACTGGAAGGCCCGGCGTGTCGAGCCGGGCGGCTGACCCCTCCCGCGCCCCGCGTTCCGCGAACCGGTAGTGGGCTTATTCTAGGAACTATTACGCGGCGATATCGGAGCGTTAACAGCCCAATTAAAACAATAGGCGGATAACAGGCGCAGCTGAGTGACCTCCAGGTGAAGCTGATCAAAAAGGGAGACCAACCTGTAAGAAGCCAGATGCCGGCTTCAGCCGACGGGCAAACAGAGGTTCTCGAGCGAATTGGGACAATGTGAATGGAGTTGTCCAACATACAGGGATCATTAAACTCCCTCATGCGTCAAGTAGAACGTGCCCCTACTCCGTCGGTTAACCAGATGGATCCAGAGCTGGCATCAGAGATAAGATGCTGCCACAACTCGTCCACAGTAGCGATAGAGTCCCATATCAAGGAATTACTGGCCCTTCAAAAAGACACATTAGTTCCAAAAGTGGACAGCCCTTACCCTGGCCTTAGCTCTCCCCCTCCAAATCGGAATAAAATCAAGGATAATGTCAATAAAGCTCTGCAACCAATCAGATCACAGCTGAAATCCATAAGCGTGGTGCTCGAAGATATCAGAAAGACCAAAAAGGCCGAGAAAGTGCGAGACCAGCCTGTACTTCAGAGATGGAATTTCCGCCCACCACGAAGCCGACCCCACCTACACATGGAGCAGCGAATCACAGGCCTTCATACAAAGAAGCCCTGATGAAGCAGCGATTCCCTATAATGGTCGAATCTGTGGATCCGTAACACACGAGCCACGATGTTGTGCAGGATATAAAAAGCAAGATAGACGTTGTGGTGTCAAAGCTTATGAGACACCATGATCACGTCCCTCAGTCATGAGGCTACGACCAAGAAGTACTATATTTTCAATTTACAGGTAATTAGGTTGCCAAAATCCAAAGCCGGCACCGTTTATCCTGTACATGTAGAGTTTTAGCACACATCGCATCGCTCTAATGAGATCGCTGGGCAAGGGCTTGTTTGACAACGTTACACGTACAGCAAAATGTTTGGATGTAACTTTGTCGTTGAAAAGTATTTTTTTTAATGGAAAATCGATGTAGGAAACTTTTCAGGGCAATTTGATTTTAAGCAAAGTTATAAAAAATGTGATATGTGCAATATCGTAAACTCTATAATATCCATCTTAAAAATATATTAAACTTTTAATTATAATCAAGATTTAAATTTAATTTGAATCTCCCAAAATGAAAATCAACTGATTAATATAACTATTGGAATGAAAAACTCTTAATATATAGTACTCGTAGAATTCAAGTGAACACTTAATTCTTTTTCCATTGAAACGAGAATTTCACAAAAAGTTAAATTTATGGTTCTCTCTTTACAACTTCTCTCGGACTCGTGAACTGTTTAAGTTTTTTCTTGAATCGAATAGTTTTCTATAATTTATTAAACCAATTAATTTGTTCTTGCAAATGCGCACACTGTGCGACTTGCGATGCTACAGATTGACGATTAGACGTCGAAAAACTGTTTAAATTTAATTTGTATGTAATAGATCTACACACACACACACTAGCCATCTGAGAGCCTATTGGCTAATTCTCACCTACTACGATTGATGACAACTTCAATTTACATTGCTGCATTACTCATATTAATGGGAAGGTTTAAGAAAGTAATGTATGCAATTTCGGCTATGGATTCTAGTGTTTTACATGTCGTTTGGAGATAGCCAATAGGACTCTTAGGTCAGCCGTCTGCTTGTGTCGGTATCGGACATGCAAAAAAACAAGGTTTTTTTACGTAGTACAAGTTTTAGCATCAGAACAGTCTTATTATACAATACTTTTTGTATCATCTAATAAAAACTTGCAACTTGTGGCTGCGTTTAGTCGCACCGTTTATAAACATTATCGTAGCCTTTTACAGTTTTTAACTTTAAGCAAAATTGATTTTGAGTTTATTAAAATTCAGGCTCCGTAAAGAGTTGTAATTTATAAAATCTTGTAAAATTCTGACTTGTTTCTTTTTAACGATAAATTAATTTAACTTTTTCATTGGTTTATTTTAGAACTTTGCATTTTATTAGAAATTTATTATGATATTACTTTGCTGTACTTTTAAAGCTATAAAATTTTAGTAATATTAACTTTTATTCGGTTGAGTATCTAAAGTTGTAATTAAGTAAACCTATAATAACCGTACCATACCGTACCTATAATAATAACTTAACATAAAATATAATATTATATGAGTGCAATTTGTGAGACTTATACCCTTAATACTATAATATAGTACTTTTGGATGTTATTATTTATATTCTATTATTTTGAAAATTAAATTAAACAACCTAAAATTCTCCTCTATTCACTCCGGTTGGACTGGTCAAATAGCCTAAGAAATTACTTTACTATGTGTCTCTTTATGACGGTATGTATATAAAAGAAAAGAGTGTCTGATTGACTGAATGACTGATCTACCAACCCAAACCGCTGAACGTATTGGGTTGAAATTTAGAATATGGATAGATTTACCGGGGGTAGACTTCCTTTGCAGGAGGTCGACTAGGTGGATACCCATAACAGTGCCAGTTATTCTATCGCCTGAGCAGTGATGTGCAAACATTACTGCTTTGCTTCGGTAGAAGGGCACTGTAGCTAGCGAAATTACTGGGCTGAAGCGTCTTAACATCTTATGACTCTCAAGTAAGAAACGTTGGCGCAGTGCACCCAGAATTTTACCTTTGTGAAATCCTGTTCTAATTATGGGCAGCGTTATCTCTTACCATCAGAAGAGTGTCTTTAGCTCCTTTAAGAAAGTATTTCCACACGCGGGCAAAGCCGCAAGCACAACTTAGAAGCACGACTTAGGAAATTATAGAATGTATCAAATAATACTGCGATTTTATGATACACCAATTTCATTTAATTCTCGTCTTCTCTACACGACACAAGGGTCAGTGATCAACACTCTCCCATCAGCCTCAACGAAGACAGGCGACTGATGTCGGATGTAGTTCATCAGGACGTCATAATCCACGCCTACTACCTCCACGTTACGGCGGTTCTCGGATATCATCTGTAAAGTTAAGTTTTAAGTTAATTTCTTATGGTAGAATATCAGTGAAATTAATTCATCATCATCATCTTTCGAAATAGGTACGTCACACATACATCACTACATAGTATAAATAAAGTTGCTTCCCGCATCTGTCTTATATATCTGTCTTATATCTTTAAAACTACGCAACAGATTTTGAATCGGTTTTCATTGATAGATAGAGTAATTCAAGAGGAAGGTTTATATCTATAATACATGCTTAAGCGCGACGAAGTGCGCGCGGGTCCACTAGTATATTAGATAATAATTTATAATAATTATATTGTTATCTCTGCGCTCCACTTCGTGTACCTACAATGCACGAATATTGTCGATTTCTCGTTCAAAAAATGCTTTTGATTAAGTGTTGTTTAAATTTTAAGAATTATACATTTCGTGTGTGCATGTGAAAAATGGAGCTGGCCCCTTTAATCAGAGATCATTAAGATTTGGACAGAATGACTGAGGAGTTTTTGGTCTGTCGTCACACAAAAGCAGAAAATGTAAAACTACTTGACTAAAGATTCTTTACATCTCTTGGGTCAGATGCGTTGCTGTAGTGCACCTAGAATTTCACACCATTGTGAAATTTTGGTTGGCACTGTACTGATTATTGGCAGCGTTATCTTTTAAAGTAAAGTAAAGTAATTTTATTTGTATCAAACATGGTTACAGAATATAGATGTTATTTACAATAATTATAATTGGCACAGCATGTCTGGCCAGCGATCCTGGCATACAAATTTTAATAAGGTATAAAACATAAAACACATGCAAGATTTCTTTTTTATACATAATATTTATGGAATTTAAATTTTAATTAGATGTCATTGAATTCGAAATTGAGTTGAAAATTATATAGTAATAAAATTAATATGCTCGATGTCAATACATTGAAAAATAAAGATAAAAAAATACATAATGAACTAATTAAAAATTAAATCAATAAAATAGCATTAGGAGAGCGTCTTGCTCGTCTTCTTACTTCTATGCATAAAAAACAAAATCACTTATTACAAAAAAAAAACTGCATTCAATACTTAGACGTGTTTGAAGAAATTTTCATTCCACAATTATATTTACAAATAAATCCCTAAGTAATAAATATTTCAAAAGTTTAATCAAGCTCCTTGAAGATAATCTTTCAAATTCTCAACGTTTGAAAATATAATTTAGATCTATTAAAATATATTATTCAGTGTGAAAATGTGAAAATGTATTATTCTTTTTTTTCGGGGGTAGGTGTGGAAAGATAAACACACATTTTTAAGTGCTCTATTTTTATTAATTAACTAAAAATAAATAACGTTACTTACAGTCACAATAAATGGTTCAATCCATGGTCTAAGATTCACTAACTGCCACAAAGTGTTTTCCCTACCTAATTTCAAGCCGCTTTTCACAATCTCACATTGGTAAAAATTTTCACACACAAACTATCACTCAAGATGGATGCAGTACAAGAGTCCTTAAATAATATGATGGAGACCTTCAACCGTCGGCTGGATACCATTGAAGAGCAGGTAAAGAAGACAGCACCTAGTAGTCCGGGCAGTCTGGCTGATGAACTGGCGTCGCTGCGTGCCTTCTCTGTGGCTTCCATGCGTGCTCTACAGGCACAGATTGCTGTGCTAGCTTTGCAAGTTGACCAGGGCGAAACACGAAGTCGACGTAAGATTCTACTAATTCATGGCGTTCAGGAGTCAACGAAGGAGGACACTGCAACAGCAGTCGCCAAGGTAATGGTGGATAGACTTAAATTATCCAGCTTCACCACAAGCGACATAAGCAGGTGTCATCGCATGGGGCGCGCCGCCAACAAGGACAGACCGCGACCAATTCTCGTTAAGCTGCGCGATGTAGGTCTCCGCGACAAGATTTGGTTATCCAAAACATCCCTTAAAGGTTCTGGCGTTACGGTAACAGAGTTCTTGACTAAAACCCGTCATGATGCTTTCCTCGCTGCCCGCCGGCGTTTCGGTATATCCAGTGCTTGGACTCGGGAAGGAGTAGTCTTCGTTCTCGGCCAGGACGGTGAGCGTCACCGAGTTTATTGCATGGCAGACCTCGACAAGATTCCGCCCAAGGGAACGGAGCCTGCGCCTGCGCCTAAAGAGACAACGCCAAAGGCAACTGCTGTGAAAGCGACCGGAGCCACAAAGGTGAAAAGAATTCCAGCATCCAAAAAGTAGTACCTACTTAGGTTTATTTTCGCTATAGTCGTGCATGTATGTCGTTTAGAGCTTAACTTTGATGCACTGTTCAAACTGTTAGTCTCTCGGGTATCTATTCCTTTGTTACGCTTAATTTTTTAAAAGTTTTCTTTGAATAATTTCGAACCGAAGGTATGTTATGCGAAATTTATTGTAAACACTGATTGACAAGAGATAAGTCACGACTTGTCAACGTCATCTGTCATTTATTTATATTTTGACAATGACACATTACTTTTTAAAATTATTTTTCTACAGTCAGACATTTTGGTTTATCACTTTATATTCATTTGCCAAAGTTAAAAATAATAATAAATTATGTTTTTTTTTTTTTAATACCTATCTAAAATTACTCACATTATACACCTTGATTCTTTTTCATAATAGATAACGACATGTTGCTTCGATAGTGTTTGATGCAAATAATTATTTGTAAAATGCCTGTGTATTCTTGAGTTATATATTTATAATATTATTATGTATATTTGCCTGTAATTATTATTCTATGTCATAAGTTTTCATCTGCTTATTAATTATATTTTACATTTTGTAGCAGATTCAGTTAGTGAATTAATATTGTAATAGATTTTAAGCTTGCTGTGAAAATATATTTATACCTATATTTTAATTGTATTCAGAATAAATATTTAAGTATAATATATTATTTATTATTAGTTTATAGTATTTATTATATTTATAATATATGGAATTAAATCTTAGTGATAATGATTCATTCCTTACAGCTGAATCAAATTCATCTTATGAGAGTATTGATGATAATATTGTAAATGCCACTGCCGGTGAAATACTTCAGCATAATCTAACAAGTTATAAAAAAAACTTTAACGTTTGCCATATAAATGCACAAAGCGTTCCTTCTCATTTTATCGATCTCCATGAAACCTTTGATTCTCCTCTCGTTCACGCAGTTCTTATCTCTGAGAGTTGGCTAAAACCCACACTTTCCTCGATCTCCTATCCTCTTCCCGGTTTTCTTCTGCTCAGAAACGATCGTACTGGGAAACAAGGTGGTGGGGTAGCCATGTACATCAAGAGTCATCTTAAATACAAAATTATAGCCCAATCTCCATCTTCATACCACGCTGATGCGGAATATCTATTCTTAGAGGTGGACTTCGGAGTCAAGCTTGTGTTGGGTGTGGTTTACTGTCCTCCGAATGTCAATTACTTTTCGTCCCTGGAATCCGCTCTTGAATCCCTAATGACTAATTATACCCATTTCTTAATAATGGGTGATTTCAATACGTGTCTCTTGCGTTCTACCTCTCGATCTCAGAAGTTACGCGACATATTGGAGTCAGTTAACCTTACCCCATTAGATCTTGGCCCTACTCACCATACCGCCACATCTGATACCCTCCTAGATCTTATTCTCACTTCGCATACGGATATGGTGTCCACTTATGGTCAGTTCTCGGCCCCCGCATTCTCGCATCATGACCTCATCTTCACATCATTTAAAATTAGAACCCCCAAACCCAAACCAGCTATAATAAATAAACGTAGCTTTTCGCGGCTCAATGTCGACGCTCTCGATTCGGATGCCTCCAAGATCAATTGGTCAGAGGTTGACTCGATTGTTTCTCTCGGGGAAAAAGTGGAGTTTCTGAATAGGAATATCCTGAACCTGTTTGATAAACATGCCCCTATCCGATCGGTAAAAATCAAGCGCCCCTCAGCCCCCTGGTTTAGTGGAGCTATTCGTCGCGCTATGAAGAAGAGGGATCGTGCATTCCGTCGGTTCAAACGTGAGAGGACGGACGAAAATTGGTGCTCGTACAAAAAACTCCGAAACATTTGTAACAAACTCGTCCGTAATGCTAAACGCCGACACATTGCTGAACAGATTGAATTAGCAACTCCTTCTGGGCTCTGGGATTTTTTACGGTCTCTTGGCTTGGGTGGGACTAAACGTGTTGACAGTACTATTTCTATCGATCTTGATGTCCTGAACAAACATTTTACTGCCAGCTGCAAAGTCTCGCCGGGTTTAAAACAAGCTACTCTCCAGCAAATAGCCACGATTTCTTTGCCTAATAATGATCCTTTTAATTTCACTTCTGTGAGTGAGGACCGTATCAGGAAAATACTCGGTTCCCTTAGATCGAAAGCTGTCGGGTCTGATGATATCGGACGCACAATGATTTCCCACATCATTAATCACATAATCCCTTCAATTACACATATCATTAACATTTCTCTTACCACTGGGGATTTTCCTGACCAATGGCGGCAAGCCCAAGTTATCCCACTTCCAAAAGTGTCAAACCCTTTGCTTCCAAACCATTTCCGTCCGATTTCAATCTTGCCTTTCCTGTCGAAAGTCCTAGAAGCCGAGGTCCACAGACAGGTCACTGACTACCTTTGCACCAGTAACCTCAACAATCCTTTTCAATCAGGTTTTAGGACTGGCCATAGCACAACAACTGCCCTACTAAAAGTCACGGAAGATATAAGGCTGAACATGGAGAACACGCTAGTTACTGTTCTTGTTCTGATCGATTTCAGTAATGCCTTTAATGCCATTGACCACGACATACTTCTTGCGATTCTACCTCGTTTAAATTTTTCAACAACTTCCACCTCATGGTTTTCTTTTTATCTAGATAAACGTTTTCAAGTTATCCGTAATGGTCAAAGTTTTTCAAACCCGCTTGAAGTTGAAACGGGTGTCCCTCAAGGGGGTATACTTTCACCTCTTCTCTTTTCTCTTTTCATAAATCTTCTTTCTGAACAACTAGCGTGTAGTTACCATCTTTATGCCGACGACTTACAGCTATATTCCGCCGCACCAGCCGCTGATCTCGGCAGAGCAATAGTTGCACTTAATGCTGACCTCTCTCGCCTTCTTATCTGGTCTAACAGTTTTGGTATATCTGTTAATCCGTCTAAATGCCAAGCAATTCTGATTGGCGGCTCTCGTCAGCTTTCTAAAATCAACTTGATTAACCTGCCTAATTTATATTACAATGATGTGATTATTCCCTTCTCGCCGACAGTCAAAGACCTTGGTGTTATAATTGACTCCAACCTCTGCTGGTCGGAGCATGTGAAGGAAATATCACGCAAATTCTATGCAACGTTTCACGCTATCATCCGCTTGAAAAATTTTCTTCCGACCAAAACCAAAATTTCTCTTGTTAACTCACTGCTTCTCCCCATTATCGATTATGCTGATGTTTGTTTTTTGGATCTCAATTGTGACCTTCTTAATAAACTCGACCGCCTTTTAAATACATGTATTAAATTCATCTTCGGCCTCAAAAAATTCGATCATGTATCAGAATCTCGAAAAAAACTAAAATGGCTCCCTATCCGTGAACGTAGAGATGTCCACATTCTCCGTCTCCTTTATTCTATCCTTAGTGACCCTCACACACCTCTGTACCTGAAGGACAGGTTCTCCTATCTGAAGGACAACATGAGTCGACCAATAAGGTCTTGCTATACCCATTTCCTGATTATGCCTCCGCACACCACCTGTTTCACAGACAATTCCTTCACTGTCGAGGCTGTCAGGCTTTGGAATGCGCTGCCATTGGAGATAAAGTCTGCGACGTCTAAGCAATCGTTTAAAAAACTTGTCCAAGAGCACTTCATTAAAAAAGTATACCCAAATGAGTCATGAGAACTAGTGATTCATTACTTAATATAAATTACCATTTTAACTTTTGTGATTCAGTATTGTCGGTACCTCATATTATCATTGTTTTTAATTTCAGGTTAATATAGTGTATGGATATATATTTATTTTTATTAGTAGGTATATATGTTTATCTTTTATTTTTGTAGTTTATTATATAGATATATTGTATAATATGTATGTATTGATATAGTAATTTAAATATCATATTAAATGTATGCAAATATTATCATATTTTATTATATTATTGTTGGTATAAGGTATATTAAACTAGTATTTTAGTAATTTGTATTTAGTATAGCTTGTAGTAGCATAGTAGTGCTTAATTTAATCTCTTTTGTTAGTTTTAAGATCACATTATCTCTTTAACATTGTCTGCACTCCTCCCATTGTCCAGTACATTTTCTCCAGTTCCAGGATAACTGGTAGAAAATGCTATTTTAGCATTAAGTTAGTCCTAGCGTTGTGCTGAATAATAAAATAAATAAATAAAAATGACGCTGAGTTTAAAATGATGCTATTTTATGAATAAAGTGAGTAATTGGTGGTATTTCGGTAATTAATGAGAAACAGATTGCGTTTCATTAAATTAATTAATCTTGGTTTTGGTGGCGAAACTCTGCATGAACATGATCCATTAAAGCCGGGAGGTTTTAAAAATAGTTTTATGTGTACTTTTAGGTTGTTTAGGCTAGTAGGTTAAAAAAGGTTTCATAGAGGCTATTTTATTTGTATTTTTGTGTTTATTTGTATTCTGATTTGAATCGAACGAATCAGGTTTTTATAGCTGTTTTAAACAGAGTTAGAAGACATTTAAACAACGATTCATAGCTCGAAAAATATAATGTGTTTATAATTTATATATTATGTTATTTATATACTGTTATTGCGATATCACCCAAAAAAGGTAAAGAAAATAAAGAAAAGTGATTCTTGTTTTCACTGTAGATTTACTTTCCTTTATTAAGACACCATTTTTTCTCCTCTGAGAAAAATAACAACTTTATATTCTTATTCGATAAAAATGAGCCCAAAAATTATTTCGTTCCAATTAGATTTACTCCAAGTAAAATAAATTCTTATGCATGAATAAATCACAAAGGAGCAAAGTTTTTAACAAAATTATCTGAGCAAATGTGATTGTTATAAGAGGTAAAAGATTTTTTTATCAAAATCCTTTGACAAATCTGGCAACATTATTCAGTTGACTTATTTTATTAAGTGGCCGTGAAGGGTCAGAGATGAAGACGCTTTTTAAATAAGAATAAAAAGTTTTGAAGCACTTTACGGCGCTCGTACGCCGAAACTATTGTTTTCAGGAAAAAAAAGTTAACGCATAAATTGTAGGAAATTTTCTCTACAATTACTTTGTATTGTATTTTTCCTGTAAAATGCGTCGGAAAGGAGTTATTATCAAATTAACTGCTTTTAGGTGACATTTTTCCAATATGGCGGTGCGAGCGGCAATAATAAAGTTGAAATTCGGAATTTCAAAATCTATAAAATTGAAAAATTTTCAAAACTCCCGGAAAACTTTCCAGGTAACCTCGATTTTTTTCGACCAAAGACTGGACTATAAAAAGAACTTATAAAAATATTTGAGAGCAACAGTGACACAGGCATACATTCAGAAGGTACGACAAACTTATAGCAAGAGATATCCGAAAAAAAAAATCATTTAAGACTAAGTTATGGACATAATATGTCAGTATTGATGTAAAATATTTTGTTGTGAATCATAAATAAATAATAGCACTCCTCTCTTTTACGCCGGGGGTTAAAAATAATTAATAAAAACTTACAGTATAATCACCGCCTCCTTGACCAATGAAATCAGGCGTCATCATCTTATAGTACTTATCTAGTACTAAAGGCTCGTACCTAGGCACGCTACATTCAATACAACGTATAGTCACGTTTAGGACTCTATCGCCTATTGGTCTAGACCCGTCGAACACTGTGCGAATGCCTGAAAATTAATTGTCTTTTTGGGAAAGTAGGTATACGGCACAATATGCCTTAGATACGCTTAACACCAAACGAGATCGAGATAAAAAGTACACGTATTGTAAAAAAACTAAATAAAAATCTAATGTGGTTATTAAGAACTTTACTTAAAATTTAAAACTCGAATAGTTAAAACCTTTTAACTGCTAGCTAAACTAATATTAAGTGACGTCAAGACGAGTCAAGAGTGGTAAATAGATGCAGACTAAATGAATAAGACCGACTAAATACCTCTAAAGCTTTACTTTCACAAGGCAAGACAAGAACTAAGACAAGAATTTATCCAGTGGACAGTAGCTAACATACCCACAAATACAGAAATACGAGCAAGCTATATAATGCTCGTACCTCTTATATGTATAGCTCGTTTAATCTTTATCTGCACTAAGATGTTCTAAGATGACGTGCATTTTAAGACTGGATGGTCACCTAAATAAGAAACATCAACAGGTGTGCGGAAACTCCAAAAGCCAAGAATTACCGGCGACACGAAAATAGCACTTCAAAATCGATCGGCTTGAAGTTCAGGGTGACACTGTAACTATTAAAATAATAATAATTTGATTGTCAAAAGATTGCAAAGATCCACATTTTTTTTTTCAATTAAAATTACAATATTATGTTTATGTAGTGCATGCAACAGATTTCTTTTAATAAAAACGATTAGCGAAAAAGTCTTCCAGTTTCTGTGGAGGAGAGGCAACACACACTGATAATGATACCACACCAATGAATTTTCGATAACGTCACTAACGTCATTTTTCGTTTCGTCGTCATACGCTTCTGACAAAACAGAAAAGTGAATTGGGTCAAAAAATAAAACTGAGATTCTGAGCAGGACAGCAAAATGTACCTCTAGTTCATTCGCTCTTGGGAATAAAGTATGAGTGCATTTCGCTTACTCGAAACAGATACAGATACACATTTTATTCGATACAGATTTCAGTTCTATTTGATGCTTTTTCTAAGTGCTCAGGGGTTTCTTTTTTGGCAGCGTGGAACACCTGCCAGTGACGTATCCAGTTGGATGTCTAATCAAAGGGGTAAATGCACCGAATATTACGGCTCATAGAGTTTTATACAACTTATTAAGACCTAACCCACGCAGCAGGAATTTTTGTATGTTTTTAGAGATGTTGACAAGAACAAAAATTTTGACCGCTGACGTAAGCCACCTCTTCAGGGTATATATCTATTGGCCCCCACGTTTTTAGCCCCTAGGTGGCAAATGGGAATAAATTCCCAGTGGCCACCGAGTGGCGAATGAAAAGTTTTGCCCCTTCATAAAATCGCTGTACATTGATGCACGGACCGCCATATAATAATGGTTCGTTACATGGTAAACGGTCAATTTATTGAGCTTTTACCTGTTACACCCGGTGACCAACGAGAATTTATACCCATTTTTGCCACCTGGGGGCGAAAATTTGGGGGCCAATTGGGACCCTCTTCAGCTTGTCTTAGGCTGTCTACCTCCATGTAAGCACTTATTTATTTATTATTATTTACTTTTCTATGTTTTTATATAATTGCAGGCTACGCAGAAAATAAATGTGTAAACTGGCTTTCATTTTACTATTAATTTATTCTATTTTCAGTTAGTTTTTTCAATACCTGAATGAACAAGTAAATTGTACAGTAAAATTTTATTAGCCCAGTCAATGAGTGCCCAATAAGGGTATGTGGATCGAAAAGTCGAAAGCAGAAAAACTAACTTAGTAACTTTGTTTGTACTAGTTAGGAGATAAACATACTAAAAGTCCCCACCCCTCCGAGGTGAGCCCGAGGGGGGGGAGGCCGAAGAAGGTCCCATTTTTAGGTTTTTTGCTTATATATCAAAAACTGTGCGTTGTACGATATTTTGTTGTACTACATTATTAAACCTCATAAAATTTTCTACAACTTTGGCCTTGACACTTTACATCTATCTCCAATCGTTGTCCAGCTATGAGCTTCCAAACATGGTCTATTTTGAAGACGCTTAATTTAGTTTTCCATACAAAGTCGGTAAAAAAATCTTTCAAATAAAATTTGACCAACTTCTGGTTGTCGTATCATAATGAAACTTTGCAAATGTCTAAAAATCTGATGACAGTTTAATAATCTGGTACCACTGAACTGATCTGATGATGTAGCCAGGAGGTGTCTAATGAAACTCTTCAATGGCTATTAGTAAACCCGTCGAGTTTGGGCACATTACATTCGAATCGATGAGACTTTTTCATAACACTTGCTGTCGAGGGTCTGATAATGGACCAGGAGGTGCCTACTTCTCATCAATCCGAATGTAATGAGCCTAACCTCGCCGGTTTTACTAATAGCCATTGAAGAGTTTCAGTAGACACCTCTTGGCTCCATCATCAGATCAGCTCAGTGGTACCAGATTATTAAACTGTCATCAGATTTCTAGACATGTGCAAAGTTTCATTATGATACTACAACCAGAAGTTGGTAAAATTTTATTTGTAAGATTTTTTTATCAACTTTGTATGGAAAACTAATTGAAGCGTCTTCAAAATAGACCATGTTTGGAAGCTCATAGCTGGACAACGATTGGAGATAGATGAAAAGTGTTAAGGCCAAAGTTGAAGAAAATTTTATGAGGTTTAATAATGTAGTACAACAAAATATCGTACAACGCACAGTTTTTGACATATAAGCAAAAAACCTAGAAATGGGACCTTCTTCGGCCTCCCCCCCCCTCGGGCTCACCTCGGAGGGGTGGGGACTTTTAGTATGTTTATCTTCTAACTAGTACAAACAAAGTTGCTAAGTTAGTTTTTCTGCTTTCGACTTTTCGATCCACATTTCTTCTTTTACTGGACTATATGTGTGAGATGAAAGGCTTTTATATAAATTTTTAAACAACTATAAAAACTGTGAGCTTCAATTTGTGTTAAATTTTTGTGTAACGCTTTAATTTATTTCAACTTCCAAAGTATTTTACAAAAAAGAACAGGTTTAAAAATAAATGAAACTACGTAACGACCAAACTCATGAATTTGACTTCAATCGACCTATTTCTTTGACATTACAAAGAGATTATTATTGTTTTTAGTATGTTTTGGTGTATTTTTTATGCTTTAGAATAATAATATAGGTAATCTAAATACATGAAAGGAAAGAGTGACTGACTGATCTATGAACGCACAGCTCAAACCGCTGCACGGATTGGGTTGAAATTTGGGATATAGATAGGTTTGATGACGTAGACCTACGGTAAGTAAGGATTTAGCCATGCGAGCAAAACCGCGAGCATGAGCTAGTTTAATATATTTTCGTGTATTTTTTATTTATTGTATGCTTTAGAATAATAATATAATCTGAATATTTTAAAAAGGATAGACTGACTGACTGATCTATCATATCAATCATAAAACCTAGCTGTTTTCGAAATTTTACCCAATCCATCCAGCGGTTTGGGCTATGCGTTGATAGATCAGTCAGTCAATCAGTCACTCTTTCTTTTTATGTAGTTAGATAAAAATTTTGTGGTAAAATGAATTTGTACAACAAAATGAATAAAACCTGTTATACTCGCAGGTATTTAGTAATATAATAAAATTGGATTAGTCGCAACATTTTAATAATAGACGCGTTCTCTTACTTATACTCATATTCTCATAGATAAAGTATGTTTGTGTGTCGATGTGTTGTTTTTATTAACACACATAATACTATAGAATACATTAATTATTATTCTATTAGACCAAATAATGGTAAATAATCTCACATTCAATGTCAATTTAAAATTGAATATATAACATTAATAAATTTCGTGACGTGTTACAATATTTAAAATGTCATTGGCATTATATAAATTCTCAGGTTCAAATCTAAAACATAACTTTGTTAATAAAATATGCGTTATATTAAAAGTTTGATATAACAATGTTTCGATTACAATAAAAGCGCATTATTGATACAATATTACGCTAATTATGGTGTACTGAGGTATAAACGCAGATTTTTTTTATGTATGAAGACGAACGAGAGTCAACGTTCTTTATTCAGTTTTTTTTTCAACAGTGGGCTTCGCAGATCATTCATTATAATAATATTATGGAGTGGAGCATACAGGCAAAGAAGCTACGTGATCAATTTTGATTCTTAATAACTGCAAAACCTGACACTTTACAAGGGTGAGTGTCAGAATACTTATTGTTGGTATTGAAGCAACTATTGATTTTTATATAAGTTTTGCTGCTGGCCGCGATTTAGAAAAAAAAAATCAAAAAGGTGGATCAGTAGGTAGGTATCTATACCACAAATCTTAAAACCCCTTTCAATCAATCAATTTACAAGGAGATAAAATTTCAATTACTAAATTTGCCAAAATATTGCATCACTCTAAGGATCGCATCAAAAAGAGGTGATTCGACAGAGAACCAGAAACATCGACATATCCGAAAGGGTTAGCAAGCTGAAGTGGCAATAGGCTGGTCAAATTTGCCGCAGAACCGATGACCGATGAGGTAGGCGTATTCTAGAGTGGAGACAGCGTCTTGGCAAACTAAGTGTAGACTTGGACGAGATGGAGTGACGATATCCGGAAGGTCACATGGAGCTGGTGGAGGAGGAAGACGGAGGACCGAGTTGACCGTGCCATGGGGAGGCCTATGTCCAGCAGTGTAAGAGGGTGTGAGGGGGTGTGTGTGCAGAGTAATAATTGTTATTAGTCTTTGGATGTGTATATGTTACCAAATTTCAACATTATTTGTTTTTTGTTTGAGTGTATTGTATGTCCGTAACGTCACTGAGCGGCTCCAACAGAAGAACAGCGCTGGATGCTTGCACCCAGCATAATGCTGAGTTGGGGACCAATTTGTGGCATACACTTATCTATTGTTTTTATTTATTGTGTTTTTCTTTTTTTTATGTGTGTGTAACACATAAATTCAGTGGACGAACGTGGGCTGATGATGACAAACAGGTCAAGCAATATAAAATCGTTTAATTCGTTTTCATAATATTAAAAGTTTGATATAACAATGTTTAACTTATAATAGAAGCGCATTATGGATACAATATTATGCTAATGGTGACCGTATGGGAACTCAATATTACATTATTAAATGCATAAAGGCCGGCGTATACCCTAACCTACTAATATTATAAACGCGAAAGTTTGTAAGAATGTATTATGTTTGTTATTATTTCACGCTAATACGGGTGGACCATAGAGATAATCTAGAGTTACATAATAATAAAAATTTGTAATGACAAAATCTGCATGCGGTTCGCACAGCCCCTCGAGCACAGACGCTGCGTAGACTTGTCTTGCTGTCAAGTCAACTGTCATCCCATATGTAGTGGTAGCTACAAGTAACTTTAATAATATTAATCGACCGAGCGAAGCGAGGTCTTAGAGTCGAAAGCCGCGAAATGCCTGCGTTTTAACCAGTTTAACGCTTGACCTCTGATGCTTAAGTTTGGTCGACGTTTACTTGAAAACGGTTAATCCAAATTAAATGAAATTTTACACACAAGTTAAGGAGGTTAATTGGATAACGTAAGTGAAAAAATTAGCTAAATAGGTTACAGGGTTGCAGAGATATAGGTGACTTAAAGTCTTTACGATAGGTCTGACGATTATTTCAAAACTGGACCGCTGATAATTTTTTTTCTAACATATACACATTTTTTATAAGCGACACAAATATATTAGCCAAAGTGTATGTTTGTATGTATGTTTGTTACGCGATAACTGGAAAACCAATGGTCCAATCTGCATGAAACTTTGCAAACGCGTAATATAAATCCATAGAATTTTTAAGTTCGAACATGAGCCAAATCGGTCGAAGGGTTCAAGAGTTAAAGAGATTGCTTTATTACAATGAAACCGATGATCCAGTCTTGATAAAACTTTTTAAACAGGTAGTACAAATTAAAAGAATTCTCACGTCCAAAAATGAGCCCGGTGCAAGGGTTGTAGAGTTATAGAGAATACAAAATTACAATGTTTATCGATTATAATATTATGAGAACTGCAGGGATATTCAGTTTTCCGTCAGGGAACCGAACTAAAGACCGAATTGTCAAAAATCGATACGACGTAATACGTCATTTCATACATTTTTGATAATTCGGTCCTAGGTTCGGTTCCCTAACGGATAAGTAAATACTGTAAATAGCCATGTTGACTTACTCAAAATATTATGAATTTAAATGATCGTGCGGGTGAAACTTAAACCCATTTTTTATTCAAATAGTAGTCCAGTCAATGAGTGCCCAAAAGAGGCATGTGGATCGAAAAGTCGAAAGCAGAAAAACTAACTTAGGAACTTTGTTTGGACTATTCAGGAGATTAACATACTAAAAGTCCCCACCCCTCCGAGGTGATCCCGAGGGGTGGGGGGGGTGGGGGGGGGCCGAAGAAGGTCCCATTTTTAGGTTTTTTGCCTAAATGTCAAAAACTGGGCGTAGTACGATATTTTGTTGTACTACATTATAAAAGCTTTAAAATTTCCTACAACTTTGGCTTTAACACTTTTTATCTATATCCAATCGTTGTCCAGCTATGATCTTCCAAACATGGTCTATTTTTAAGATGCTGAAATTAGTTTTCCATACAAAGTCGGTAAAAAAATCTTATATAAGTAATATTTGACCAACTTCTGGTTGTCGTACCATAATGAAACTTTGTAAATGTCTAGAAATATGATGACAGTTCAATAATTTGGTACCACTGAGCTGATCTGATGATGGAGCCAGGAGGTGTTTACTGAACCTCTTCAATGGCTATTAGTAAACCCGTCGAGTTTGGGCACATTACACTCGAATTGGCATAAGCAAAAAACCTATACCTATGGAACCTTCTTCGGCCTCCCCCCATATGCTCTGCGTTCTCGCTCCAATTCTAAGTCATCATCGGCTGCTACGACAAAAATGTTATAGAATTAGCTACAATATCAATATAAAAACTGTTGTAAATTTGCTGTATAACACAAGTAAAGCTAGATTTTTTTTCCAATTCAATTCTTCTAATGTCCACTGCATTGGCAACTTCTTCGTAAACAAGTGCTACAAACTATGAAGATTTTTTGAGATTTTTTTTAAAAACTATAGTAATATTTATTATTTTATTCTATTATTTTCTGCAAGTGAATACACACATAACCTTTCATATTTTATTATTATTGAAATTTTGATCACAACAATAAAATAGTCACAGAGATAAAGATTTTTTTAATGTATATCCGTTACGTATTTTGAGTTTTAACATTACTTTCAATTTTGGCATTTTCCTTTCCTTTTACGAATATTATAGGTTAAAGTTTCCATACATTTATATTTCGTAGATACTTATAACTTTTACCCATGTATACCTATTTTGAGGGAAATTGGGTCTGCGAGGTCCCAGTTCGCGGCGAACTACTAGTATTAAGTTGGGGGTACTTTGCAATCTTATCGTAAGCTACCTTCAAATAATAAAGATCAGTGTTCATCCAGACATAGTTGTTTTACTACACCATACATTCACAAATGTTTAATGTGTGGGATGACAGTTCTAATCTTGAAGTTTCGTCGGGATCCCATACGTCATGATACAGCCACAGCTGTTGAATGTACCTACATATAAAAAAATGGGTGGACCGATTGAGTTGAAATTTGGTATAGATATAGTTATTAGACCTGAAATAATATATAAGGTTTCTGTACAGCGGGTAAAACCGCTGGGCGAAGCTAGTTGGGGCATAAACGCAGGACAACACGGATGTTATATGCAAGAAGACGAATGAGACTCAACGTTGTTTTGGTCATAAAAAAAAAAAATTGCCTTGTAAAAAAATAATTTTGGTATCGTTTTTATTTATATTTGGTATATACGAAATGTTGTTGCATTGTTTATTTATTATTTGTAATTAATGGAACTAGGCGTTACTTTGCGGAAATCCATCACAACAATTATTAGTTATTATTTAATATTTAGTGTTAATTCCGCTCTAAATTTGTGAGTCTAACTAAGTTTTAAGAGACGGCGAGGAATTCAAACGTTACCAAAATAGTAATTAGTATTAATTCCACCACCGAATGCACCACCCGCCCTTCCGCATATGCATGCATTAAGGGTTATAACTATTTGTTAGTGTTAGTTATGTGGTTACGCGAAACTTAGCTAGAACTAAGGATACGAAACGACGACGACAACGATGACAAACCGCTGCCGGACGCTACGCAAAAATAGACTACAACGCTGACACGTTTGAATTCCTTGCCGTCTCTTAAAACTTAGTTAGACTCACTTATTTAGAGCGGAATTAACACTAAATATTAAATAATAATTAATAATTATTTATTTGTAGTTGAACCCGCGGCGTAGTCCACGTTTTAATATTTTTTAAGTATTTTTTTTATATTAATAAGATCACTCTTTGGCTTAAACTTATGTACCCTGTTTCATGCCGAATCCAAATCGGTTGGGCAGCGTTCGGGAAACTATACGCAACGTCTTTTCGTCCGACATACCTCAGTGCCTCAAGACGAAAGTCTTTAATCAATGTGTGTTACCGGTGATGACTAACGGCACCGAAACGTGGTCCTTCACTATTGGCCTCATCTCGAAGCTCAAAGTCGCACAGCGAGCTATGGAAAGGGCTATGCTCGGGGTTTCTCTACGTGATCGAATCAGAAATGAAGAGATCCGTAGGCGAACTAAAGTCACTGACATAGCCCAGCGGATTAGCAAGCTGAAGTGGCAATGGGCAGGCCACATAGCGCGCAGAGCGGATGGCCGATGGGGTCGAAAAGTGCTCGAGTGGAAACCACGGACTAGCAAACGCAGCGTAGGACGTCCACCCACAAGGTGGACAGACGACCTTATAAAGGTCGCCGGAAGACGCTGGATGCAGGACGCTTCCAACCGGTACATATGGAAGTCCAAAGGGGAGGCCTATGTTCAGCAGTGGACATCTTACGGCTGAGATGATAATGATGACCCTGTTTCATTATCATTATATAGGTGAGCTTCAGACCACGATCTCGCCTGATCTTTAACGATGATGCGGCCGAAGATGGTAACAGAATAAGCTTAGAAAGCGGAATAACTCTCTGTGACTTCACTCAATATCGTATATGAACACGGTCATTATAGGATTTTAAGTGTTTTAACTTTGCTAATATAGTTAGGTACCAAAAAACCTTTGTAAAACTTTTTAGTGCAACGAACTTAGTTTTAAGCTTAATATACCTTGATTTATAGGAGAATTAACTTTTGATAATCTTTGAGAAATTTATTTCTTTAAAAACATTAAAATTGTGGTTCTAATTTTTAGTGATGACATGTATTGGAAAACGTTTTAAATTTTCTCTCCTTTTGTCTTCAATGTACGCAAGCCCTAAACGACACTCGATTTTTAGGGACATGTTTATGCAGAAACACCATACCCACCACAGAACTTGAGCTTTAGTTTAAGGGTTCTTAAATTATAACACCTAAAGCTTTCGAGATTTAACCTCACTTTGTTTTGGGAGTCGATTTTAATATAGCTTACGTTTATTAGATAAAGGTCATAAAAGTAAATAAATTCCATTCATTTTTTTTTCAAGAATATTTAGTTACAGAAGGGTCGAGTTGGGCGTTATGTATGTAGGCGTACCTTTGTGTTATTTCCAAATGTCATTCAGATACTATTACTTTTTAATATGGTAAAATATTATCACCCTCGCTACGAGGTGTCAGTTATATAATAATTTTGAGATTTAATTGTTTGGTCTTTCAATAAAAAATAGATAACATATAATTGGTATAAAATTATTTTTGTAATAATCTGACTTATCATATTAAAAGGACATTGTAAGTAAATTATAAAGGTATTTCTTTTAACAAATTGGGATAATATTTTAAAATATATCAGCCATTTATAACTCTTATTTTTTTAGTGGGTTAAAGCATGTATTCACTAAAATAAATAAATACTATGATTAATCAAACGTTTCAATCTGATTTATTATCTTCAAGGAGCCTCAGAATCTTTACTAAAAATAAAATCCTTACTAAAAAATACAGGGTTACGACTTACGCTAAATCCGTCGCCGCCTTCCCCAATAAAAGACTGAGAGACCACCTTGTAATACTTGTCTAGCTGCAACGGTTCGTACACAGGCACGTCACACTGTATACACCTGACAGTCGCATTGACTACCCTTGAGTTGACGGGATTTGCTCCGTCAAACACCGAACGCAACCCTGGGTTTTAGACATGAAGATTTATAAAACTAAACAGTGATAAAATCCTCACATTTTTTGTAAACATATTAATGAGGGATTTATCCCGCCTTCTAGGTTAAGTCTGCTACTATCTACCACATTGTCGCTTAACTAAGAGATTAAAAGCTAACCAAGAATGAATAAAAAATAATTAATAAGATGCTAAAACAATGCAAAATGTGGGGTCATGGTAGTATCCCCGCCAAGACTAACCATCGAAGCGCAAGGGGAACATGGTTGCTGCAATAATGCGAAAGGATTGTTGCAATTCAGCAGTATGTGGCGTTAATTGAGTGATCATTGCGATACGGCGCGGCGATTGTCGCGACTCACCAGCGACTTACGCTTGCGAGAAACACGCAGGCTCAAAATGGGGACCAGTATAACAAAAACTTATAACAGTTACAGTACCACAGAGAACATTTTAGCCATTTAGGAGCTATGCAGATAGAGCAACTACTCGTATTACAGTAACTGGCAGTATAACGTGGCAGGTTGCGAGATAGTTGTAAGCAACTATCTCGCAACTTTTTGATTACTAGTTGCTGTTATTAAAAAATGCGTTATCAAAATAATAATATCATATTAAGCGCTACTGAATTTCAAAATTATAATGTAGCTTTGCCATTGAGGCCATTGTGGTATTATTCGCATAACAAGAAAAAGTAAGTCCACAGAGAGTTGCTAGAAAGTTGCCAGTGACAGTTACTGCAATAACTACTATTAAAACCACTATTGAATAGCTAGTTGGCAGAGAGTTTCAATAAAGTTGCCAGTGACAGTTGCTTCAATCGTTCTATCAAGCACCTTATTTATACACAATAAGAAATACTTTAAATACATTAGATCTAAAACTTACCAGCAACCTGCAGCATTCTAGCACCAGCATAGGGAACGTTGGCGACTGAATACTCCAACATCTCCATAATGTGGTCTCCTCTCAAATCAAACACTTCCACGTTGTTCTCGAAAGGTGTCGATAGAATCGCTGATTCGAATGTTATCACTGAAAACAAGTGAAATTTAAAAAATACTTTTTAAAAACAAGCTTTAATTATTGTTATCATCTTGCATCATAAAGTACTCGTCAAGACGTATCAAATGAGCCCAAACTCGATGGGGTTGCGTTGTTTTATGACAGAGTTTCTTTGGTCACCTTCCAGCTCCATCATCAGATCAGCTCGATGTCATAAAAATATTGCATTGTCATCCGATTTACACACGCATGCAAATTTTCAGTTCAATTGGAAACCGGGAAGTGGGTCAAATTAAACTTGCAAGATTTGATTACAGACAGACAGACAGACAGACAACAGACAGGTGAAAGTAATATAAAGCTTGTAATAAAGATAATTTGAATAATTAAAGCAAGGACACATAACAGGGCTTCCTCAGGTGCCTGAGGTCTTCCACGAGTGAATATTTCGTAACAAAATTATCGTCTATGTTAAATTAATGAAGAGCAGTAATCCTAGTGCAAAATTTGACAGCAATAGGTACACCGTTGGCTCCGGCTGGTAGTAGGGTGCAAAGGTGAGTATTATAATGGGGGATTGAATAAAAATAATGTTATGATGCTAATTCTATTTTAACTTTTATTATCTTTCGAAATCTTGTTGAATGAATTTGGATGGGTAAAATTAATGATTATTTTCCCCAACACAAGGTTGCGACAGTTTAGCCCAGCCGTAACTAGCCACGGCCAATTCGAATTAGGTAATTTCTTGAAATAAGCTCTTACCTCCTGGTTCAATGGCAGCTCTGATTCCTCCCTGATTGATAACGCAGAAGTGAGCGTAATGCCAGTTATCTCCTTCAGCCCAATCTATAACCTAAAATAAAACAAGTAAATTAATATAATATAACATATCGTGACATCATAAAATCCAAAAGAATATTAATTGATTTCATACATTTTTTCAAATCTTTATCAGTTTTGTATATTTTTTCTCCTTGCACTATTGTTTGGACAAGATCGCTCTGAGCAATGATACCGCCATAGAGAAAATATCCACGATACCGCTAATTGGTACCATCAGTTTTACATATTTTTTTGTTGTTTTAGCTTTACTTTAGTATGTGATAACAATAAAGAGTTATTTTTCTTCTTCTTACAATTTCTTTGACCCAAATCATGTTATTAGTTATTTCATTCGTCCATTATACTCACTGAATGTATAAAGGCGTTACAGATAAAGCTGCCTAAATTGCATTCCTTGCAGGCGCAGCTAGCGTCTAAGTGTACCATTGTATGGCCAATCTCTTCTGATGCTAACTCTTCTATCATCGGTAGATACAGATCTATTTTGGCTAAAACATCAGGAGCTGAAAAAGAAAAATATTAATAATTAAAACTAACCCAAAGCCATCGCCGTTTAGTATATTAATATAAGTCATAATTACTATAAGGTCATCTTTTACACTGTTCTATCTTTTACATTCTCTTTTTCTACATGATCTACCTCTTTCAGCATTATCACACCCATACTTAGATACTGTGATCTCAATCTGAGGAACAATATATTTTTATTGTGTTTTTAATGAGTTATCATCTGTAAAATGATTTACCTTGTTCTACGTCATTGCCAATATAATGCGGATTTCCTTCCCAATCCAGTAAATTTCCTTCATCATCGAAAAACAGTTTGATTTCACCCAAATATTGAGTGTGTGCTGCTGCTTGAACTATCAGAACCTGCAAAATAATTATGACATTAGATACAATCACACAAATAGAGGACACGAGGGCGTGGTTGTAGAAATATAAATGCCCTGCAATTTAGTAATACGACACAAATTTAGTTTTGGAAGTGATCATAAAGTAACAAAGCCTAATAAACATTTGCGTTAAAGAAAACTGACGACTGTTTCCAACATATTTTATAGAAAACAAACGGGACCCACAGTTTTCACGTTTATAGCTTCTGAAACACATAAAAACTTACTTTTCTTTCAGGCTGATCAACTACAACAGGATAAGGGCCTTGAGGTACAAAACCACTGTTTATTGGGACTTCATCATTGTATAGTAAAGTGTGGCTGTGACCTCCGACTATAATGTCTATGTGAGGACCTCCATTTAATGCTATGGCTCTGAAAATGAGAATTATGACAGCTCCTTTGGTGGCTTTACGCTGTTAATCTATTAGGTACTTTTCAAAGTCTTTTATCCCAAATAAACACAACTCTTATCAGTTACACCTGCTAGAATAGGGTATTATCACTCATGCTCTAGCTAAAATTTAAAAGATAGATCTGATAGTCTTTGATGTCAATTCTTGTCTAAAATTTTGCATTTCATCTAAAATTTTATCAAAATCATTGCCGGTTTGCATTGAGTGTTTTACTTTAGAAATAAAATTAACCTCTTACCTGTCGATTTCTAGACCACAATGCGATAAAACAATAATAATATCAACGCTTTCAGCGTGCAGTTTCTCTGCTTCAGCTTTTACTGTTTCCACTTCATCTGTAAATCTAAGGTCTCCAGTTGCGGCTAAAGTCTAGAAAAATAAAGTATGACTTTTTCATGAACCTTTTCACATAAACTATGTACATTTTTCACCCTCCTACAATAACATATTTTTGGGCATAAGCCAACCATTGGCTTTGTTTTCTTTCCTTGTCTTTTCCTCTCTTAAATTAAGCCCATCTATTACTACTGCCATCTATTGCTACTTCTTTAATCATTACATTAGAGAGACAAATTTTGAATTACTTACATCAGTACTGGCTATTATAACTCCAATGATACCAATTTTCCTTCCATTCCGTTCCACTACAATACTAGGTTCGTACAAACCCTGGATGGTAGGTTCATCATCATCTATTATGTTGGCAGTTACTACCGGTGAGTTTAGATGTTCTAAGTACGGTACTACTCCTTCTATGCCGTTATCGAATTCATGGTTGCCTAGGACCTGTAATGTGCGAAAAGGATTCAAGAATTTGAAGTACGTACTACCCAGCAGTTCAATCTGCTGAAAGTTCTATGTGTAATTCCAGGTTTTCCTAAACTGTACCAAATATCAAAATAGTATATAGTAGGGAACAGAGTAGTATAAATTAAGATATTTCATTCGCTGCGTTGACACTTCGTTTTCTCGAAAGAAAGAACTTAGAAGAGTCAGCACCTTAAAAAATCAGTTTTTAGGGTTGTTATTTTTTTTTAACATTTCTTAAGTCGGATAAAACCAAAATATAACTTACATGGGCATCATGAGGTATAATATTCATGAACTCCTGAGTCACATTCCACCTGAGTATATTATACCAAATCGTTCCTTGGAAACTATCTCCTCCATTCAGGAGTAAGGAGTCGGGTTCAGCTGCTAATCTTTGCCGGACTAGTGTAGTGAGGCGGGCGAAGCCACCGATGCATGGCGCTGATTCTGGGTTGCAGATGCCTCCGAGTGGACTGGTTTCTACGAACCTGAGTAGTAAAAAAAATCTTATTATTATGATGAGTAAGGTGTTATTTTGCCTGGTATCTCTATTTTTACTGAATAATTGTCTAGCAGTTTAAACCTGGATGGACTGTTTTTAAAATTAAGAGTTTTTTGATATATAATAAGTTAGCATTTAAGCACAATCTCGCTTGATGTTAATCGATGATGCGGCCGTAAATGGTAGCAGACCAAACCAATATGGTGTGACAAATCCCTCCCTGGCCCCGCTGAACATCGTGCCGGAACCGTCACAAATTACAGTCACAAAAGTCCCAAAAATATGCGATATTCGTTAAAGGCAATCCTCACTTGTATCAATAAATTATAATATGTTCGCGCGATGTGTCCAATACTCATACAAAACTAAATTTCAAAACATGCTTAGGAATTTAATATATCATGACAACATTTATTGCGCGAAATGGATCAAGATTGAAAACCAAGATAGCAAGTAAATAAAAGGAGAATAATCAAAATAATATGAGAACATCTAATCACGCGTGTTTCACGCATAATTTTTATTGCGCTAAACATGTAAAACATACTACAAAAGCCAGCTTTTATTGCCTAGGGCGATAAGACCCCCGATTGTTTACCTAGAAATAAGATATCTAGCTTATTAGGCTTCTTGCAATAAAGGTAAGGTAAGGTTTGCAATAAAGTATTATTCTATTCTTTAAAAGAAAATTAACTACCTATATATTATAATTTATACTTAGAAAGGGTAGCTAGTTGGATCAACAATATAAAGGCCTGTACGTGATAATCAGGACATTAAATGTTAAATGATTGTCCATAGACTATAAAATATAAATGTATGCCCATATAAGCCATATAAAATATAAATGTATGAAACATCATCCTCCACGTTTGTCCATTACTTAACATAGGCTATCCCTATGGCAGGCATTAAATCTTTCTCTTCCAACGACTTTCAGCAAAACAACAAAGCAAAGAGAAAATCATTACCTTGCATGAAAATCATTATAATGAAGTATATTCAAGGCATATCGACTATCTTCTTGGCCACTCACAACACAGATCACTAAGAAAACAAAATAAAACTTTTCTAACTGATCCATTATTTATTTAGTGTTTTTTTTTCACATAATAGCACAAAAACACGTGTTTTGAATAACTCCAGTTAGTAATGTATGTAAGATAAGGAGCAATCGATTAAAATTATCATATCTGAATTCTGAATCTACATAATATATTAGTTTTATTGTATTGATAAGATATACGAGGTACAAAAGCGTAGTGATACGAAAGATATATAAGTGTAGTAATACTTCAGGATGCACATTTATAACCAAAGGTTCATATATAAAGAAATAACAAGTGAATTAAATTAAAAATTAAAAAAAACCCCAACGCAATACGTCAAGTACTATACAGATAGAAAGACTCCAGTCTATGCGGCGTTCCTCGACCTTTCCAAAGCTTTTGACTTAGTGTGTTACGACAAGTTGTGGTCAAAGCTATATAGCCGAAATGTACCCGGGGAGGTGATAGATATGCTGAGGTTTTGGTACAGCTCGCAAGAAAATCGTGTGAGGTGGGCGGACACATTTTCGGACGCGTACAAGCTCGATTGTGGGGTGCGGCAGGGGGGGAAAACTTCCCCCCTCCTGTATAACCTTTATATAGACCAGCTGATTCATGAACTCAGCGAGACCAAAGTCGGATGCTCAATAGATGGTCTTTGTATTAATAATCTGAGCTATGCAGACGACATGGTCTTGCTGAGTCCATCAATCAGGGCACTTCGGAGGCTTTTAGGTATATGTGAGTCATACGCGGCCTCACACGGTCTCATATATAATGTTAAAAAGTGCGAACTTATAGTTTTTAAGGCTAAGGGGAAATCTTTAGACAATATTCCTCCTGTGACCCTCAATGAAACCACTCTGCGTAGGGTGACACAATTTAAATATCTCGGTCACGTGGTCACGGAGAGTTTGTCTGACGATAGAGACCTTGAGCGAGAGCGTAGGGCGTTGGCGGTCCGCTGCAATATGCTGGCCCGCAGATTTGCACGTTGTACCAAACAAGTGAAGGCGACGCTGTTCAAGGCTTACTGCCAAAGCTTTTACACGTGCAGTCTGTGGGTGAAGTATACGCAGCGGGCCTACAACGATCTACGCGTACAGTATAATGATGCTTTCAGGATACTGATGGGGCTCCCACGCTACTGCAGCGCATCACAAATGTTTGCGGAGGGTCATGTTGACGACTTCTACGCCATTATGAGAAAACGGACCGCGTCGATGTGGTGCAGAATGCGTGTGAGCTCCGACACTATCCTGAAAACATTATTTAATAAAATGGAAAATCCATTTATAAAGCACTGGCTAGACATTCATCTGTCCAGGCAGCGCAGTAGACCGCCGGGCTCGCGATATGTTCCCAACTCGCTAAAATAGTTTTTAAAATTACTAAGAATTTAGAATAATTATTACTAACATTTTTATGGAATTCTTATGTTCTGCAATAAACATATTATTATATTATTATACTAGCTTACCCGGCAAACGTTGTTTTGCCATATAAATAATTTCCTAGTAATTTCTAGTGTAGACAAAAAATAGCTTACTTATTGGAAGTATGTATGTATGTTAGAATGTGTATATTGTATGTATGTAAGAATGTGGTATATGCGTAAAATAAGCATTATTTTATGGATTTTTTTTTCAAATTAAATTTTATGAAAACATTGTCTCTTATAATTTTTTCATACAACCAATATTTCCATTGACATTTCAAAATAAAGATTCATAATGATTTATTTTTTGGAAACCATGAAAATCTTAATTGTTCAATTACATTTTTTTAATAATATTAAATTAAAATTACATTTTTATAACATTTTCGATATAAATAAAAAAAAGTATACTTACAACACAAAATCCATTGTTATTGGAAGCTCGTGTCACGTGTTGAGTACTTTTGAGGTTATAAAATCACTTGATTAACTAATCGTTCAAAATACACTCAAAATTGATAATTTAATTATTATTGATAAAATAGGAATGATTAAAAGTTAATATGAGAGTTACACTGAGATAGCAAAATAATAATTGTCAACGTTACTACTACACTTGATGCATAAACAATAATGATGGCCGACAACTGTGTAGGGAGTGAGAAAGAAAGGAGACCGGCTTCGTTCTCATCCCTACTCCGTGCTGTTTACTGGGTCAGAAGTGACACATGTAGACATCTGGCGGGGATAACTAATTAAATGACGATTGATCAGTTTTCGACCGGCGAGGAAAAATTATTAAATTACTAAAATGGCTATTAAAAAATAAGGGTTGATCGTAGAAGGGTGAAAATTAAGGATTGTATGTATTTTTGTATGTTGTATCATAAAAAAATAGAAATTAAAAATTTTGTCTAAAAAATAAATAAAAAAAATTAGGGGTGGACTACCCCTAACATTTAGGGGGATGAAAAATAGATGTTGGTCGATTCTCATAGATACCGAATAAGCACAAAAAATTTCATCAAAATCGGTCAAGCCGTTTCGGAGGAGTATGGCAACGAAAACTGTGACACGAGAATTTTATATATTAGATTACGAAAAGTGTATGTTTAGCTCGCTCTGAGCGGTTAGGAAGTTTAAACATCCATTACAATAAGTGCGCGAGCAGCTAGCTGCGAGCGCCGAAAAAAAAAAATTATTTCAGAAATATGTGCGAAATTCGTAACTCTACAATGCTTCTGGGGGTACCTTGGCCCCCTGCCCCCCCCCTAAAGCTTAAACATCCTTTATAATATGTGCGCGAGCAGCTTGCTTAATGACTCGGGGGGGGGGGGGGGGCGGCTTGGCCCCTTGCCCCCCCTCCCTAAATCCGCCTATGATTATCTATAACACAGATAAAAGGTTCTATAATAATCATTGCAAAATTTTACTAACATTATAAACGTGACAGTTTGTGTCTGGATGTATGCCTAAATGGGTGTGAACAGATTTTATGTCTGTGTGTCTCCGGATAACCAGTGATTTTTACAAAAGATCCCCCTAGATGGAGCGCCACAATCGCGTGATTTTAAGTTAAAATATCTACAGATTTTTAACAATTCATAATTTCTCATATTTAATTTCTCAATTAAATAGGTACATAGTATTAAATTAATCTAACAAATAAAAAATATATAATAATTGAAGTATTCACAGTAATTATAAATCTTTTATTTAGTTCCGCTAGGTTACGCGGGACTTCTTTCCTAAAACTGTTTGCAGAATAAACGATATTTCTTTTTCTTAGGACATTAGTTAAATTATTTTCCGTGGCGCTAGCTTGTATGAAAAATAATTTACTTTTACAATGAACTGTAAATGAATTTTTCTATTTATCTTCAGATGATTTTACATGTTTTAGAAATTAAAAATAAGCAGCAAAAAGATATTTATTACTGATATTTACACGCATCATGCGCACATTAGATTATTTTCCGCTGGCGCTGATTCATTTGAGAAATAAGTTACATTTACTAATTTAAATGAATTCTAATTTGTTTGGCTACTATATAGCATCAAAGTACTCGTCAAGACGAATCAAATGAGCCCAAACTCGATGGGGTTTTTTCTTTTAATCACGGAGTTCCTATGGCCACCTTCCAGCTCCGTTTCGGACCCTGGTTACTATATAGTATCAAAGTACTCGTCAAGACGAATCAAATGAGCCCAAACTCGATGAGGTTTTGTCTTTTGATTACGCGGTTCCTATGACTACCTTTCTTGTTTATTAGCATTTTATATGCGAATCTTTAGATTGATATAACTCTTTTATTTATGAACCGATTTGACTAAAACCAAGACTAAGGTTCAAGTAGAGAAAACTGCAACGTATTAGTGAAAATTTTATTCAAATCGGTGGTGTTGTTTAACCACACCAGTGACACAAACTATTTACAAATTTAGCCCAAATTAAACTAAAGGTCAACCACAAGTTTACAGCCACACCGATAGATGGCGTCTGTAGCGTTTTTGGCACTATTTTTTTTTGAATTGAATTTACTTTATATTCTATTACTTTTATTTCGAATTTTTGATGTAAATTAGGGGCGATGTGTCTGATATAAATGATTATTATTTATTTTATTATTTTATTTTACGTTTCCCTAGGAAAAATTGACAAAATGTTTTACGAATTAGATCGCGCAAGCGACTTTTTCGCGTCGTTTTGTTCATATGCGTATTTTCACAGTTCACCTTAGTAAAGGATCACAATGAATGGGGAGAAATTTCCATTCTTATTATATGTATGGATAATACGTAATTCTCCATTTTGTGGTGGCGGCCATCTTGGATTTTATATTATATAGTTATAGTGGGCTGTATTCTACTTTCATTTGACACCCATATTGAGGGGGTCGTGGAAGAAAAAAGTAATCCGCTATTTTGTAGCGGCGGCCATCTTGGACTGATTTACACCAAACATGGCTAATAACACTCTCGACTAACTCTACTTTCAAACAAAAAAAATTAAATCCAAATCCGTTCATCCGTTTGGGAGCTACGATGCTACAGACAGACAGACACACACACACACACGCACACGCACACGCACACGCACACGCACACGCACACGCACACGCACACGCACACGCACACGCACACGCACACGCACACGCACACGCACACGCACACGCACACGCACACGCACACGCACACGCACACGCACACGCACACGCACACGCACACGCACACGCACACGCACACGCACACGCACACGCACACGCACACGCACACGCACACGCACACGCACACGCACACGCACACGCACACGCACACGCACACGCACACGCACACGCACACGCACACGCACACGCACACGCACACGCACACGCACACGCACACGCACACGCACACGCACACGCACACGCACACGCACACGCACACGCACACGCACACGCACACGCACACGCACACGCACACGCACACGCACACGCACGCGCACACGCCCACACACACACACACATTTTGCGTCGGGGGTTAAAAATTTAAGTTTTTTTAAAGTTTTTAATTTAAGTTTTTTTAAAGTTAGTAATTAAGTTATAAATTACTCAAAATTAATCGCACGTAAAGTCATTTTATAATTTTGGCGCATCGCCGGCCGTTGCCGCGACATGTGTGTGAAAATCAATTATTATTTACTTTGACTGTGATATAATATGTTTGTCGTATGTGTGTGCGTCTGTATATCAGAATCATAATCATAAAGAATCAAAATGAATTAACAGTATTTCAAATTATCATTAAACATATTATTATCAAAAATTAATTATCACTAAACATATAAAATAAAACAAGGTTTTAGGTCTGATGCATCTTTATTTTCATAGTCTACACAACGCAAGGGTCTGAAATTAACAGTCTTCCATCAGTGTCTGCGAAGACTAGTGACTGATGTCGGATGTAGTTCATCAGGACGTCGTAATCCACGCCTGCTACCTCCACATTACGGCGGTTGTCAGATATCATCTGTAATGTTAGGATTTTTGTTAATTTCTTAAGGGTACCATAACCACAGTTTCTGCTCTGACATCCTAGCATGTCATAAGTCCTTTTCCTGCTCTTTATTTTGAATGGTAAATGTAATGGTTATTTTTAAAAATTGACATTATTAAATTTCTGCCTTAAAGCTAAATTCTTAAAGCTTTTATTGAATAAAATGAACAAATCGTAAATGAATATCTTTGATATTTTCTATGTTAAAGCCAAATATTCTTGGACAGTCAAAATTTTATCAGGCACTCAATTTGTTCTTTGCATTTCTCTAACTATCTTCAAGGATCTGCTACTATAATATAAACACTATAATACCTATATACAACTATAATATAAACTATTTCAAGGAGCGTTCATTCTATTGTTTGGTTTTAAACTCACGTTAAATCCATCGCCACCTTCTCCCATAAACGTCTGTGAGACCACCTTGTAATACTTGTCTAGCTGCAACGGTTCGTACACAGGCACGTCGCACTGTATACACCTGACGGTCGCATTGACTACCCTTGAGTTGACTGGATTCGCTCCGTCAAACACCGCACGTAAACCTGATTGTGAAAATAATGTGGTGTTATATAAAGGGTTATTAGTTAATAATGACTTTTTTTTCAACAATAGAGAAGTAAATATTATCACAGGACTATTACGGACTTTATAAAAAATCACGAATAACATTGTAATTGATATTGTAATTTTTTTTTTGATTATTAAATTATTTTTTTCTTAGTCAATTTGGTAAAAGTAAGATACAACGCACTAAAGTTGCTTAGCTGTGAAGTCATTAGCCAAACTCTAGTACCGATTAGAGATATAGCAAATTCCCCCCTTAAAACTCACAAGCGTTATATTATGTCCGCTATTTTTTAATTTTATTTGCAAACCAAAAAGAAAACCATTTAATTTTTTTGCAAATCCCACTTCCCTGCCGAAAAACAGGCGCGGTGGGGATACCCACTAAAAAACCTGGGGTTATTCCAGCGGCATATCGTAGAAACCGCTGGAACTACACCACTACCATGGGAGAAAAAGAAGAATATGAAAAAAATGAAAATGGAAAAAAGAGTTAAGTTAAGTAAAAAAAGAGTTGTTAAAAAAACACTACCATGGGAGAAACTTACCAGAAACCTGAATCATCCTAGCACCAGGCCAGGGATCGTTGGCGACTGAATACTCCAACATCTCCATAATGTGGTCTCCTCTCAACTCAAACACTTCCACGTTGTTCTCGAAAGGTGTCGTCAGAATCGCTGATTCGAATGTTATTACTGAAAATGATTGGTCAATAAAATTTTGGTAAAAAAAGAATGAGTAGAAAACGATCCTTGGTGTACATTATAAAACTATTAAAGTGAGTAAATGAATTAATAGGCAATGTTTCTGGACTTACCAACAAAATGATTATTTATACAAACATGTATGAAAGCAATAATAAACTTACAGAAATAATTCATAACATTAATATTTTTTATAACATTTTCATGGAATCGAGGGTCTTTCTTTTTCAGATTAATATATATAACTAGCTACGCCCAGTCGTTTTATCCGATGTACTGTATCTGAGTAGCCTATGTGTTATTCCAGGGTCTTAGCTATTTCTTTTTTAAATTTAAGCTCAATCGGTCCACCCGTATAGGCGTGAAAAAGTAACGAACATACATACATCCTGACATCCCTACATTCTTACAAACTTTCGCGTTTATTATATTAGTAAGATATAAAGATAAGATAAGAAACTCTTTATTGATCCACATATGTAAAGTAAGCCTTATGAAACCGGTTTTGGAACAGTCAGACTCAGGAACGCAACATCCAGCTCTTTCAGGTTCCAGAAGGGAGTGCGTCAAGGTTGTGTCATATCCCCAATTCTATTTAACATCTATGGGGAACATATTATGCGGAAAGCCCTAGAGGATTGGGATGGTGGTATCAAAGTGGGCGGTGTCAAGATCTCAATCCTTCGATACGCGGACGATACAACCTTGTTTGCTTCCACGGAGGATGAGATGGCTGAGTTGTTGTGTCGCTTAGAAACTGTGAGTGCGGAAATGGGCCTCGCCATAAACACCAAGAAAACCGAGCTGATGTACGTCGATAGAGCTGCAAAAATTGAGCGCTCTGACAAATTGAAAAGCTATGACACAGTTGAGGAGTTCATATACCTTGGTTCGCTCATTAACAACAAGGGCACCTGCGAGCCTGAAATACGTCGGCGTATAGGAATGGCAAGAACAGCTATGTCTCAATTGAGTAGGATATGGAAAGACAGCAATATCAGGAGACGAACGAAAATTCGCATAGTCCGAACGCTAGTCTTTTCCATCTTCTTCTATGGTTCGGAAGCGTGGACCCTGAAGGCCGCAGACAGACACAGAATAGACGCGTTTGAAATGTGGTGCTGGCGGAGGATGCTGCGGATTCCATGGACAGCATTCCGTACTAACGTGTCTATTCTTAAAGAACTAAGATTAGATAAGGAGAATCGACTGTCTTCCGTATGTCTGCAACGGGTGCTGCAATACTTCGGCCATATTGCGCGTAGAGATGGTGACAATCTGGAGAGGCTTATCGTAACGGGCAAGGTAGAGGGCAAGAGGCCTAGAGGAAGAAGTCCTAAACGATGGTCAGACCAGGTCACGCAACAGCTGGAAATTTCCGTCAGCGAAGCACTCCACACTGCCGAAGATCGGGCTCAGTGGAAGAAAATAGTTTGGAGAAAGCAACATGAAGGGAGTCACGATCCTCAACTTTGAGGGACCGACTGAAGAGAGATGTAAAGTAAATTTTACAAACAACAAAATTAAAACTAAGGGTGTATCAATTGGCGGTGTAATAGATTTAATTTGATTAAAAAAATATATTTCAATTAGATTTAAAAAATAAAGATTCAAAATGAGGAACCGTATTTTAATTTCAAAGGGTACCCAGAAGGCCTTGATTGTTCAAACGAAAGAAAATATTGTAGAAGGATTCTAACCCGACGAAACCTATTATGAGACGAAATTTTGGTTTCATGCTAATTAAGGCAGGAAGAGTATCCATTTTCTCATAAGTATCATTTCAAATGTATATACATTAATAATAATTATTAACGTAATTATGTGGTTTCAATACTCTCTTTGTCATATTTATTTATTTGGAAACAGTATCATCGTATATCACAAATAATCGTACTCATAGGTACTAATTTTTTAAACGGAAAGTTTGTACAATTTCGAATGTATGGAAGCTGTCGATGAAACGTCTATTGATAAAAAATTCTGTCGGTGAAACTTCGATTGATGAAAAATCCTATCAACGAACATTTACACCAAATTGTTATATTTATAAAGCTCTGTGCAGTAGTTATTTTAGTTTATTTCATTTTAAGTCATTTATTGTAATTTTTTTTCTTGGTCGCAATAAAGAGTTTTTATATTGTATTGCATTTCAAAACGGTCATCGGAGAACCGATGCCCAATCATGGAGATGTGTGTTGGTTACTCTTTCAGGCCTAAACTGGTGGAAATATAAAACTGTAAATTCGAAATCAAAATAATTTTAAAGTTTACCTCCTGGTTCAATAGCAGCTCTGACTCCTCCCTGATTGATAACGCAGAAGTGAGCGTAATGCCAGTTATCTTCTTCAGCCCAATCTATCAACTAAAATAAAACGTATGAAAATAATATTTATAATTTTCATTTAATTATGTATTCAAAAATTTGTCAATGATACGTCCTCCAAGATCTTGCAGATATAAAATATCATCTAATAACGATAAAATTATCATAATAACTCGTATAATATGTGAATTTCAAAAAACTCTCTTTCTTGTTTTGACCATAAAGAATACAAGTAATTTTACTTTTTAATGCAATGAAGTAAGAACACAAACAAGCTCGCTCCCCCGTTGGTAAGAGATAACACTGTTTATAATTATCAGTAAAGTGCTACCCAGCATTTCACTATGATGTAAAATTCTGAGTGCACAGCTCCAACGCTTCTTACTCAAAAGTCGCTCTACGGCTAACTGAGGTTTGGGACTCTACGGCCCAGTTATTTCACCTAACTTTCCACATTCTCGTGATCTTTTCGAATTACAGTCAATTGAAATCTATCAGCCTTAAAATTTTGTGTCTTCCATTAAAATCCAGACACTCACCGAATGCATAAAAGCATCGCATATAAAGCTGCCTAGATTGCATTCCTTGCAATTGCAACTAGAGTCCAAATGTACCATTGTATAACCAATCTCTTCAGATGCCAACTCTTCTATCGTTGGTAGGTATTCCTCTATTTTGGCTAAGATATCTGGAGCTGTAAAGGAATTGAGTTAAATAATATGACGTTTTCCCCGTTTTATCTTTTCTTTTCTTTTATGTATATAAGTAAGAAAACGAGCAAGACGCTCTCCTGATGATGATAATAATATTATACTGACCATAATCAGTGCAATTAACTTCTTGTGTGCTCAGTGCTCTTTTCGTTTAGAATCAAGTACAGGTCTAGAGCTTAATAAATAATATTAATGTAGACTTCCTTACCCTGTTCTACATCATTGCCGATATAATGTGGATTTCCTTCCCAATCCAGTAGATTTCCCTCATCATCGAAATACAGTTTGATTTCACCCAAATATTGAGTGTGTGCTGCTGCTTGAACTATCAAAACCTTAAAATATATTAGCTGTTTAAACAAAAGCGCCAGTTCAAAAAAAGGAAATTAAAAATTGCATAAATTTAAAATTGCATCTGTCAGCGAAACATTATATAATATTCAAGCTTATTAAGCGATGTAGAATTTAAAAATAGTCAAATTCTACATAAAATGTAGTCTCTCCGCAGTTAAACAATCTTTATGAAATATTTGGAACATATATGTTGAAATTATGCTTCAAATAAACCATAATTATTTTTATTAACTCATAGGCAAATGTATGCTAATGCTGCTGCTTAGACTAACTTAGAATAAGACCAAATAATGCTTACTTTTCTTTCAGGTTGATCGACAACAACAGGATAAGGTCCTTGAGGGGTAAAGCCACTCTGTACTGGCACCTCATCATTGTATAGTAAAGTATGGCTGTGACCACCGACTATGATGTCTATGTGAGGGCCTCCATTTAAAGCGATGTCCCTGCAAAAATTTGACTTAAATTTTTATAGATATTTTTTTTTTGCATTTCTTATAAGCAGGTAACAGCACTGCTCTATCAGTGTCTTTCATACTTTTACAGTAGGTACACCTTTGACCATTATTTACCCTGATGTTTGGAATCAATGCAACTTAAGGGCATTGATTTCTAACATCTAACATCAGGGCATCCTAACAAAGGCAAAACATCGTCATCAGCCAGATACGCTAATTTTGGTTCACTGAACATTTAAATTTATACTATCATCTAAAGCCGTCTACAACGCGTGTTTTGTTCAAACGTCAACAAAAATATGACAACATTCAAGGAAATTCTCCGCTATTTTGATGAATATTGATATTATTATGTTTTGTTGGACGTGCTTTCCATCGGGTATGGAAACCAAAATCATTGTTGGAGCAAACAAAAAGTGTAGTTTGACAATGTTTTGTGTAAAATGTTGCGATGTTGTTGTTGAATGTTTAAACCAAAACACGCGCTGGAGACGCGGCTCTAGTTATTTTTGAATCCACATTTATTTACTTACGACTCAAAACATTACCTTACCTATCGATATCTAGGCCACAATGTGATAGAACAATAATTATGTCTACGCCTTGAGCGTGCAGTTTTTCTGCTTCAGTTTTTACTGTTTCCACTTCATCAGTAAATTTTAGGTCTCCAGTCGCAGCTAAAGTCTAAAAAAAATTTTTTTGCAAATTTAGTATAGCCAATTTTCTGAATTTATACTTCTGTTCTATTGCTTGTTTACTTTTGTACTGTATTGATCACTTACTTTTGTACTGCAGCTAATTTTATGTCTTTTATTCTAAAGATTGCTTCGGTTTACAATATAAATTGATTTATTTGTAAAGATTTGTTCCAAACATGATTAAAGCTAATAATTTAACCCGCAGACCTATTTACACGCTGCAATCATTATACTAGAGAAATTTACTTACATCAGTACTGGCTATTATTACTCCGATGATACCAATCTTCCTTCCATTACGTTCCACCACAATACTAGGTTCGTACAAACCCTGGATGGTAGGTTCATCATCGTCTATTATGTTTGCAGTCACTACCGGTGAGTTGAGGTGTTCCAAATACGGTACTACTCCTTCTATACCGTTGTCGAATTCATGATTGCCTAGTACCTGCAATAGTTTTAGAAGATGTTTAACATATAAATTTGCCTGCTTAAAAGGGACTTATTATTAGTTCAAGACTTTAGCTGCCTGGGGAACAAATTTAAATTCCATTTTGCAGAAAAAAACATAACAAACGCATTATCAAAAAACTTTTTCATGTATTATATCTAATTTCCTAAAATCTGTACAAATCCTAGAAAAAAAATCTACAACCTTATACTTAAGATCAGATTAATGGTCAGTGAAATAGACGAAAGACTGGAAATATTACAAAAAAATATGAAAAGGCAGATACTTTAAGGATTCTTTAACTCGGGTCAAACTTTAACGCCTGGCATAAATTAACAAACATATAATAAAACCAAAAAAACTTAACTCACATGAGCATCATGAGGTAAAATATTCATAAACGCCTGAGTAACATTCCATCTGAGTATGTTATACCATATCGTTCCTTGGAAACTGTCTCCTCCATTCAGGAGTAAGGAGTCGGGTTCAGCTGCCAATCTTTGACGGACTAATGTAGTGAGGCGGGCAAAGCCGCCGATGCATGGCGCTGATTCTGGGTTGCAGATGCCTCCCCAAGGATTAGTTTCTACGAACCTGGAAAAGGTAATTAAATTATCAGCGATAGATATATAAACAAAGCTTAAGAAGTTTCGGGGAAGTAGAAGAATTATTTTGAGTTAAAGCAGTCAAGGCGAACGAACTTCAGATATCATAAGCAGATATGGATATCTCTGTATAGGCAGATGACAACGCAACAATCACAATTATTATTAGTTTATGATTTATTAAATAAAGAAATTTCAAAATCAAAAATCAATCAATCACAATTAGAAAGAAGAAAGAAAATACATTTATTGCCAAATTGTTACTACATAATTATTTACAAAATCAATGAAATTAAAAGAAAAAAAAACATTATTTGGCAATAGGGATAGCCTCAGCGTGTAACTACGTCAACCTAGAGTTAGCGTAGTTGGTAGTCTTCAGGCTGCCCCTGCATAATGAATAATCATCTAAAACCACAGTTTGTCATAGACAAATTTCCTAAATCTATGGCCAAAACTAGGTTAGGAATCTTCCGTCGCTACTTACTTAATCCACCTACTTTACCAAAAATACGCCGGCAATATATTTGTTCGACACTGCGTCGGCAGCACTACGTAAATAAACCAAAACGACGACGATGGCCAATCCAAATAAATAATTTATATAATCCTTCTATCATCAGTAAAAATACCTCAATTGTTAGCTTTAAACTCCTTCATTATAAAAATACCCGGTACTCAACTCGGTGCCAAATCAAAACAAATAAAAAAAACAACAGAATATTTATATAACCTTGCATGAAAATCATTATAATGCAATATATTCAAGGCATATCGGCTATCTTCTTGTCCACTTGCAACACAGATCACTAAGAACACAAAATAAAACTTTTCTAACGGATACATTATTTTTAATGTTTATTTCACATAATTGAAACAAAAAACACTTGTTATGATCATTTTCAGTGGTAATATATGTGAAACTCAGATTAAAAACAATTGATTATAATTATCATATCTCTGAATCTAGCATATTAGTTTAATTTTATTGATAAGAAATAGGACGTGTTACAAGAAATTAAAGCATTTTTGAATAATTTTTTTTTAGATATGCGAGAAAAACTAGGCTTTCCATATTCTGCTTTATTAAACGATCTTCTCCTTTCCAAAGAATAAAATACAGCGACTTTTAAAATTTATTTCAACTAGGCTGTTAATTATGATTTTTCTTTAGGCAAAACCTTTATACTCTAGTTTTTGTGTTTGTTTTGTATTTCTAACTTTTTTCCATCACTTAGTATTTGGCATGCAATAAAGAGTTATAATAAATAATAATATGATAGGTGTTCTATAAAAGTATTTTAATAAAAAGCAATTGAAATCTAATTGAGCAGTTAGTATGAAACGAATCAAGGGTCAATATAAAACACTCGGCCCTTCAATTTGTTTGGACGTTGAAACATCAAATATTTGTTAAAGTAAGTAAGTAAGTTAGGCGCCATTTGTCAAATATTTGACAGCCTACTTCTACGGCTCATTGCTTTCCAGGGTGCAACTATTAATCAAAGAAAGTCTATAACCTTTTAGCTTTTTAGTTTTTTTTTTTTTTTTTTTATGTGATGAAGTAGAAGACGAGCAAGACGCTCTCCTGATGTTAAGAGATAACGACTGCCCATAATCAGTACAGTGTAACCTAGGATTTCACAAATATGTGAAATTCTAGGAGCACTGCACCAACGCTTCTTACTCAAGAGTCATAAGATGTTAAGACTCTTTAGCCCAGTAATTTCACTAGCTACAGTGCCCTCCTACCGGAGCACAGTAATGTTTGCACATCACTGCTCAGGCGGTAGAATAACTGGCACTGTTGGGGTACCCACCTAGACGACCTCCTGCAAAGGAAGTCTACCCCCGGAAGCTTTTTAGTGCTAACGAAATAGCAGTAACTGATTACAGTTTTACTCGATTAAAAGTATTTCAATTCGAAGTTCAAGTAAAGTGACCGGCCCATTTTTGGCTCAGTTGTCACAAGTCAACCAATATTGATGTACACAATGCCTCTATTATGTCGTACTCGTACTTTTTGACATTATAACATTCAAGATGTCCTCATCATCAGTTGCAAAACGTCTCCAAATACCTTTTTTAAAGCATTAATTACCCTTAAAGAATAGCGGCAGAATATCAAGTAAGGGTTTTTTTTCCTATTCTAGTTCCTCCGTGTGTGGTGACGGGGACATTGTCGTTCGGTACTTAGTTTTCTCTCAGTCTTTCTTTCGAGTAAGGTTGTGGTCACTTATTCTCATGAGTATTTAAAAAACGAAAAAGCTGAAGTGGCAATGGGCAGGCCACATAGCGCGTAGAGCGGATGGCCGATGGGGTCGAAAAGTGCTCGAGTGGAGACCACGGACTAGCAAGCGCAGCGAAGGACGTCCACCCACAAGGTGGACAGACGACCTTATAAAGGTCGCCGGAAGACGCTGGATGCAGGTCGCTTCCATCCGGTACATATGGAAGTCCAAAGGGGAGGCCTATGTTCAGCAGTGGACGTATTACGGCTAGTGTCCGACCGAAATTTCGGTTTCGGTTTCGGCCGAGTTTCGGCCTAAAATCGAGTTTCGGCGAAAGTTTCGGTTTCGGCCAAAATTGGCCGAAACTTTTGCCGAAACCGAAACTCCCTTCGGAAGTTGTCGTGCACGCTCGCCTAGCTTCGTTTCTCGCGACAACGCTTTGGCGGACGACTAATAATTGTAATATAGGTTTTTTTAATGTGTGATTTGATAATATTATCTTTGTTGAGACTGGAACTAAGCGTGTAATAGCAATTTTAGTAATTATTATTTTTATATAGAGGTACCTAAAAGAGATTGATGATTCTTCTAAGTACAAATAGGTACAAAACAAAGTATTAATTAGTAGGATTTCAAAATACTAATACTTAGTTTTTTACCCGTAAGTCCCCGGGCGCGCCGGGCGGCTCAATCGCGCCGCACCTGCGCATGCGAATTTGAACCTCATTTTAAAGAAGCTAGAAATAATAGATGTCAATTTTGATTTGAACTGGAAGTTTTTCCTGGATCAAGGGGTTAATGAAACAGTAACAATTAGTGTTTTGATTATAATTGATAACTGATAAACATTTTGCTATAAGAACTTAATTTAAATAAATAGGCCAAGCGCTATTCAGACTACGCGCAATGTAGGCTTCCGTAGAACTGGCAAATCGTATATCTACTGCCTTAATTTTCATCAACGATATCTTTAAAACTTATAAAACTATCTTAACTGCTATGGTTTTCCTGAAAAGTTCATGGTTGAAACTATATTCGTGATTTTTGACAGTGTTTGAAAGCCAGAAGTTTAGATTTTAGAGGGCGGGGGGGACGCCCAAAAAAAAATTAAACTTGAATATCTTTCAAATGGAAAAATTTCCTTAGATATATTATGTCCTTCATTAAAATACCTATTCAACAATACCCCAAATGATGGGATCAGCCAGAAAAAATATCATCGCCATTTTACGATGGGTCTTCCCAAAGTCCTTTAACCTCGATGCATTTAAGAAGGGTATATACAAATTCTTAAAGGGCCGGCAACGCTCTGATAGCACTTCTAGTGTTGGAAGGGTCAATAGGCGGCGGTAACCGCTCAACATCAGGCGGGCCGTCTGCTTGCTTGCCGCTCAATTTATATAAAAAAAAAAAAAAAACAAGTTTGGGAGGTACCCCAAATTAATTGATTTAAATTTATTTTTGTAACCGTTCTCTTACCCTAATCATTGCCCTCCTCTGTGCATAATTACAGTTTTCTAGGACTTATAGTTTCTCCGTAAAGCCGCGGACAGACGGACGGAGAGACAAAGCGAAACTATAAGGCTTCCTTGTTTACCACGAAAGCCTAAAAAAATTAAAATATTATTGTTATATTTTTGAATATTACAACTGATGCAACAAACTTAATATTATGCTGTGCTTCCATTTTATGTCCTAATTAATGCAGAATAATGGGTAAAATGCACCAAATTTCAGTATTTTAAAGATTTTTTTACTTGACCACGTGAGTTTCGGTTTCGGTTTCGGCCGAAACTAAAGCCTCGGCCGAACATTCGGTTTCGGTTTCGGCCGTAAAACTAGTTTCGGTCGGACTCTAATTACGGCTGAAATGATGATGATGATTTAAAAAACATAATACAGAGTCTATTTGGATATTTTGCCAATGTGAATTCTTAATATAATTTGGATCTATCTTAATGCTAATATCAAGTTATTTTGACCGTAGTTAGAGGCCAGAGTTCACTTCGGTAGAGGACTAAGTCGAAGGTTACACATAGCTTTATTGGATCCCAAGTTTAAATTTAATAACTTTTCTCAGTGTTCAAATTGTGACCCCTTTCCCCTTGCTTGGGATTGGCATCTGCATAATTTATTATTGTAGGTACTTTAAGTTTAAAAGAGTATGAATTTTTCGGCCGCTAAAATATCAACTTTTGAAATATTGGTAATTGACAACTGATTTATTTAATACTTGAATTTTTATTCAGGTACCTACTTGAATTTTCCAAGTTTTTTCGCGTAAATTGACAGGTAACAGGTTGTGGTATTTTAGGTTTTTGTTTTTACTTATCAAAAAGGAGAAAGTTCTGAATCAATCTTTGAAAAATACATATGTATATTATGCCGTTAATTAATTTTAATTTATGATCTTCAGTTAATTTATCCAATAATTATTAAAGCCCCACGCAATAATATATACATTTTTTCCGGGTCTAGATTACCCTTTGAAGGAGGTCGACTATGTGGGTACCCCAGCAATGCCAGTTATTCTATCGTCGAAGCAGTGATGTATACAAATATTGCCGTGCTAGGTAGGAGGGCATTGCAGCTAGTAAAATTACTGGGATGAAGAGTTTTAACATCTTATGACTCTTGAGTAAGTAATTTTGAATCAAAAGATTGATGATTGTTTTTTTTTTTTATTTTTTTTTTTGATTTAGATTTTTTTTTTAATTTTTTAAAGCTGGGTGGCACTGTGGTGACTATGGGTGGCGTTTTATTACCGTAAAAAAGGTTGTTGTTTTTTCTCAGTAAAGACATAATTTGCCACATTAATATTTTACTAATATTATAAACGTGAAAGTTTGTAAGAATGTATGGATGTATTGAAGTATGTTTGTTACTCTTTCACGCTACTAAACGGGTGGACTGATTTAGCTGAAATTTGGTATAGTGATATCTAAGACCCTGATGTAACACATAATATGTAGGTACTACTGAGGTGCACATGGGGACGGACTGAGCCAGCGGGTAAAACCACTGGGCGTAGCTAGTAAAAAAATAAAAAAAGGTTTTCAAAATCGAAAACCATAACTAGCAAAGTGAAATTTCAGTAAATGTGTTATAGCAAAGGCAGTCTGCCTTGACTATGCTGGACTCACTATAACCTAGTGGATAGTCGACTAAACTAGTTAAATCGCATCGCTTGCTAATCTAACTAACACCTCGTCACTCAGTTCCCTCGGCGTCAGATTTTGTGCCAAAAGACGCCGAGGGAACTGAGTGACGAGGTGTAAGTTAGATTAGCAAGCGATGCGATTTAACTTGTTCAGATTTTGTGCTTTGACTCATAAGTCATAGCACAAAATCTGCGCCGTAAAAAATGGAAGTTTAAACTACGACACGTTACTTACACTGTCAGGGTCAAATTAATTATTAACACCTTTATAGGTTGTGGTGCTAAGCTACTACTGTGCTTTGGTAGGAAAGCACTATAGCTAGTAAAATTACTGGGCTAAAAAGCCTTAAAATCTTGTCTCTTGAGCGAGGCTCATTTTAACACCCAACGCTTCTCGAAGCGTTGGCGCAGTGCACTCAAAATTTTACATTACCACTGTAGGTACTAATTATGGGCAGCGTAATCTCTTAGTTAATCATCAGGAAAGCGTCTGTCTCGTCTTCTTACTTCTTTGTTTAAATACTAAGAAGCCTGCAACATGACCTAAGGATCAAACTTAAGTTCTAATAGATACATACGTTATTGTTTCTTATTGCGAATTAGTTAGAATTCGCAATAAGAAACAACAAATAATATTAAGATGGGGTTGTTAGGGAACCTTTGTTCTCTCCTATGTTTAAACAAAATATTAAAGACTATGTGTTCAACTTATATGTTAAGGATTTAGCTTGCCAAGATTCAGAAATAAGGCATAGAACAAGACCATTTTAATAAGTAGAAAAATAATTATTATTTATTGTTCATACAAATTTGGCACACAAAACACCTACACAAGAATATTGTTATGTTCAGTCTGTAAATAATGTTCCAAATTTTAAACCAAAATAACATAACATATCATTTGTGCGTCATATCTTTTTATATAATATTCTCTCATTAAATATAATAAGGTTGCATATAAAATTATCTAAGATAACTTGATTTAAAATGTTGAGGTTTCAATCGTGATAACTGACTAGGTAAATCCGTGTTTTTTTATGTTAGAGACAGACCAAACAAGCAAACGGACCGCCTGATGGTGAGCGGTTACCGTCGCCTATGGACGACTGCAGCACCAGTGGTATTAGAGACGCGTTGTCCGTCCATTAACACCTTCTTTATCCTCCTCTTGAAGAGCCCCATGTTGAAGGACGTAGGAAATACGTCGCTGGGCCATGGTGTAGCTAATAGGTCATCATCTCAGTAAATATACCCGATTTGTCTTACTACTCAGGGTTCAATTTCATTCAGACCAAAGGATTTGGTTTAATTTTGTACTGGTAGGCTTCTAGCTTGGGGTTAGGTGGCGCTGTGTGAAATGTCCTGAAATATTTATTTATTTTCAAATGCTTAGCTTTGCTAGTTATTCTTCGGCCAAGCAGTATTGTACAGGTACCTGATTGAAGGGCAATATTATTCATCATCATCATCATCATCAGCCTACACTGCTGGTAAAAAGGCCGATGTTTTCACTCAACTCAGTCCTCCGTCTTTCTCCTCCAATCGCTCCCAGCTCCCAATATTATTAGAATAGAATAGTGACACTTTATTGCATACCAAAATACAAGACTATGTAGTTATGAACATAATATGACAAACTTAAAACTAGAGGTAAACAATCGGCGGCCTTATTGCATAAAGCAATTTCTTACAGACAACCTGGCACATTATACATATATTACCTACCTATTACCAAAGAAATTACTGGGCAAGACGAGATTCAATGACTTAATATATTTCAGGGTGACAGTCGCATTGCAATACAGTACTGTTAGGAATATTAACCGGTTAGGGGGCGTGGCCAAGGATCACGTGATGTGGCGAGAGCGGTTTGGTGAGGCAGAGGTGAGCTCGGTGGCGCCAGGAACCGTGGTGACACTTTTTTCGGTGGCTCTTGGATTGGTTGGACGTGCTTGGGTCTTGATATTTGTGCCAAAGTGTGATTTGTTTTTATTGTAAAAATTATTAGTAAAGGAATTTCATTTTGTTATATGTAGTTCGTGTTTTTTTTAATTAACACCCACCCTGGTTCATAAAATCAGAATTGGGATTCGAATAGGGCTCACATTAACCGCTTGTAGCCACGGTGTTTTTGTGTCTACCCGCTTTTAATTTTCTTTTTCGTTTTCTGTTATTTAAATTTTTGTTGTGTAAATTTATTGTGAATAAGTGGTCTGCTGCTACAATGTCAGATCGGTCATCTCGATCCAGAGATCGTAGCAACAGCGCAGTAAAATCTCGTGAAAAACGTAAGCATTCTTCACGTAGATCTCGAAATAGACGCCGAGAAAGCCACTCGCATAATGACGTCCTAGATACTATCATGCTTAGATTAAATGCTATAGAGGATAGGTTAAAGGCTCCAGCATCCGCTCCCGAAGCACGTCCAACACCGGAACGTCATAGTTCCACGCCACCGGCTGTAGGCGGCAAAACCGGCGAGTTTGGTGAGTCCGTTCCAACATATACTAATAACAGTGCTGATAAAATTGTGAGTGCTTTATCGTCCTTTCTGCAAGTAAAGCCTAGTCATTATTACATATCCAACTTTGACCCGAGTGTTCATGACTTTGATGTTTGGTGCGCGGAAGTTGACCGGGGGTGTGATCTCAATCGATGGAACGACCACGAGTGCTTGTCGCGAATTGGAAAGTGTCTTAAGGGTGATGCACGCACATGGCTAAACGATTGGGTCTCCGATGACCGTACGTGGTCCAATTTTAAAACTGAATTTCGATCACTTTGCCCACGAACCGTCAACGTTGCTAACATTTTGTTTGAGGTTATGTCTACGGACTCATCAAGCTATGCCACCTATGCCGAATATGCGCGAAAATCGTTGCTACGTCTTAATATTGTTAAGGGTCTATCGGATGACCTCAAAACTTCTATTATTGTTCGGGGTATCGCTGACCCACAAGTTCAAGCCGCCACGTTTAACGCTAAACTCCAACCTAACGAGCTAGTTGAATTCCTTTCGGTATATACGAAGCCTAAAATTGATTCGAAGAATACTTATAAGCCGGCTCGCGTTTTAAATCAAAACCGGTTCGAATCTCGTAAGCGTCCACTTGATACTGCGAGTGCACAATCTTCGGTAAAATGTTACAAGTGCGGTGCTACAGGCCACGTACAATCTCGTTGTCCTAAAAGACAAAAATCGGAATCCACTGATCCAAAATCAAATGTCAGTAAACCAGTCAATGTTTCGCCGTTGGTGTGCACTCATTGTAACAAGACCGGACATTCAGTCGATAGATGTTATGCTAAACAACGCGTAGAGTCGAAGGCGTCGAACCAAGTAAATTTTTGTCAAGACCTGCCTCGCACAGTAACATTATGACTGCGTATGTAGATGAGGTACCGGTGGATGTGCTAATAGACAGCGGCTCTGATATTTCATTAATTTCAAAAGCTGCTCTAAAACAGCTTAAATGTAAACAGCTACCAACGTATCGTTTAATGCGCGGAATCGGTAGCCAAGAAATAGAATCCACATGCTATGTTACAACGGTCATCAAGTTTCCCGAAATTTCTTTGGAGGTAGATCTTTTTGTAGTACCCTCTGAAACTATTAGCACGTCGATCTTAATAGGTACGGACGTATTAAACCGAAAAGGCGTAGCCTATGTACGCACCAGCGATGTCCAAAAGCTCACTAGGGCGGATAGTGAACCACAGGTTTATCACTTATGCGACAAAGAGTCTATTAAAACGTCTTTAATAAATGAGGAGAAAAATCGTTTATTTCAATTGTTGAATAACTTTTCTGATTCTTTTGTTAGCGGTACTGCGACTTCTACAGTTAACACCGGCAGTATAGAAATTAAATTAAAGAGTGATGTGCCTGTACACTATCGGCCTTACAAGCTGTCAGTCGATGAAAAGTCGCGTGTCCGCGATATCATTGATGATCTGTTAGCCAAGGGGATAATTCGAGAGTCCCAATCAGAGTACGCGAGTCCTATCATACTCGTCCAAAAGAGAGACGGGTCTGATAGGATGTGCGTTGATTATCGCGCCTTAAATGCGATTACTGTCAAGGATAGATTCCCTTTGCCTTTAATAGATGACCATATAGACAAACTCGGCGCTAGTAAATATTTTACGAGTCTCGATATGGCTACCGGATTTCATCAGGTGCCGATGAAGGATGACGAGTCCATTAGCAAAACCGCGTTCGTTACTCCGGAGGGGCATTATGAGTACACGAAAATGCCCTACGGTCTGGCTAATGCGCCCGTAGTCTACCAGAGGATAATTACTAAAACTCTTAAACCGTTAATAGACACTGGTAAGGTCCTGAGCTATATCGATGACGTACTTATCCTGTCCGATTCTGTTGATGAAGGACTTGACTTGTTACGACAAGTACTCTCCGTTTTAACCAACGCTGGGTTTTCGATTAACCTAAAGAAATGTAGCTTCCTAGAGACAGAGGTAGAATATTTAGGCAGGCTTATTAGTCAGGGTCAGGTTAGGCCGAGCCCTAGGAAGGTAGAAGCTTTAGTTAAGTCCACTAAACCCACGAATGTAAAACAAGTACGGCAGTTCTTAGGTCTAGCCGGGTACTTTCGGCGGTACATTGCTAATTACGCTGCTAAAACTGCTTGCATTGCAAAATTGACGAAAAAGGGAGAACCGTTTGTTTGGGGTAATGATCAAGACGCGGCGCGAGATCATATCATTGGTTGTCTTACTGAAGAGCCTGTGCTCGCAATATTTGATCCGAAACTGCCTACTGAACTCCATACCGACGCTAGTGCTATTGGGTATGGAGCTGTTTTGCTACAAGAACATGATGGTAAGCGAAAGCGCGTAGTAAGTTATTTTAGCAGAGCGACACACGGTGCGGAGTCTCGGTATCATAGCTATGAACTCGAGACTCTTGCGGTTGTAAAAGCTATGCAACATTTTCGTCACTACTTGATTGGCATCGACTTCAAGTTAGTGACAGATTGTAATTCGCTAAAATTAACCGAGCGAAAGAAAGATCTTGTCCCAAGAGTAGCTCGCTGGTGGGTATATTTACAGGATTTTAGATTTACCATCGAATATAGAAAAGGCGCATTGATGCAACATGCGGATTTTTTGAGTCGAAATCCGGTAAATGTATCCCACATTCGTCGACCGAACAATTGGGCTCAAATTGCTCAAAACGCAGATTCTGAGACGCAAGAGTTGATGGAAAAATTGAGGGATGGTCAGTTGGATTCGTCTCGATATCATGTCAAAAACAATCTCTTGTATTACAAGTACAGTTCCACCGGTGAAGATTCACGCTTGCTATGCTTTATCCCGAAAGGGCATAGATTGAGTCTTTTACGCGTATTCCATGACGATCATGAGCACATCGGGATGAATAAAACTATCGACCTCATTTTGCGTCATTTTTGGTTCCCCGGTCTCAGACAATTCGTTCAGAAATATATTAACCATTGCGTGGTATGTCTTTCACATAAAAGAGTCCCGCGGTCTTCACGTCAGCCCATAGAGTCCTGGACTAAGCCAAGCACTCCATTTTGTACGGTCCATATGGACGTCTTAGGTCCTTTACCTTTATCGAACGGGTTTAAACATGTTTTGGTACTTATAGACGCCTTTTCAAAATTCTGCCTTTTATACCCTCTACGTAAACAAGACACAGACGAATTAAAGCGTGTGTTCACGAATGCAATTTCGTTGTTTGGCACCCCATCCTTAGTAGTGACTGACAGGGGTAGAATGTTTGAAAGTACTGGGTTTCAAAATTGGGTTTCTGACCTGGGTTGTTCCACACATCTCATCACGCCCGAGATGCACCAAGAAAATGGCCAAGCCGAACGGTATTGTCGCTCTGTCTTGAATATGTTGCGTGTTGAAGTGAACAACAAGAGCGATTGTTGGTCTGAAGCACTATGGAAGATTCAATTAACACTCAACATCACCAAACAAGCCACCACCCAAACTTCGCCTTTACAACTCCTAATTGGGGTAGACGCCACTACCCCTGTATTGAGAGCACTGGTCAGAGATGTGGCCCTGGAAAACTCGCACCCGAATCGCGAGGCGTTAACTACCCTCCGACGGCAACGTGCTACCGAATTGCTTGAATCCAATCGCCGACAGCAAGATAGTCGCGTGAATGAGAATAGAAAAAGTCCCCGAACTTTCGCACTAGGAGACTTTGTGTTTGTTAGCAAGATATCGCAGAGTTCTGGGAAGTTAGACTCCGGCATGAGGGGACCCTATAAAATCGTGGAAACCTTGCCCCATAACCGCTATGGACTTGAACTGTTAGCAGGTTCTTATGGTAAACGGACTCAGGCGGCTGCAGAGCACCTAGTTCCGTGGCGCGGTGAATGGACGCCGGAGGCGTGTGCAGCTTTCTTTGAAGTTGGTGAGTTTGAGTGAGGCCACGTGCGCTTGCAGTTATGCAGCTACCTATGGCGTGAGCAGTATTTAAGCCTTTGCGCGCTTGCCTCCGGGCAGCTACCTATGGCATAAGCCGGTCCACGTGCGCTTGCAATTATGCAGCTACCTATGGCGTGACTAGTATACTAACGCTTTGCGCGCTTGCCTCCGGGCAGCTACCTATGGCATAAGCTGGTTCGCGCGCGCTTGCAGTTACGCAGCTACCTATGGCGTGATTTTTTTTTTAAAACCAATGCGCGCTTGCTTTCGGGCAGCTACCTATGGCATGTGTTTGATCACGCGCGCTTGTAATATTGCAGCTACCTATGGCGTGAAATTATTTTGCTAGATGAACCTATTACTTATTTTGTCCGTAAGCCTAATCTTCAGAGTTCAGTTGCTTTTAATTTCTTATTCGTACTTGAGCTCCCTATTTCAAAAGAACATTTTTGGTTATTGCTTTTACGTCAACTATCATGGTTCTATCGCGGCTGTTTGAGTGCACGCTTACAGCTGTGATCTACTAATTATGATACTTGACGAGATATTCATTTATTGATCTTGAAATGGACTTTCCTCCAAGTTCATTTCAAGCATGTGCTTTAAACATATGTTGTATCCCCAGATAACGATGGACACGGTGACGAGGTCAGTGATCCTGTCCCAGGACCATCCAGTCAAGGCGAAGCGGTCGAGGACGACGCTGCATCAGGAGAGGCCGTGTTAGGAATATTAACCGGTTAGGGGGCGTGGCCAAGGATCACGTGATGTGGCGAGAGCGGTTTGGTGAGGCAGAGGTGAGCTCGGTGGCGCCAGGAACCGTGGTGACACTTTTTTCGGTGGCTCTTGGATTGGTTGGACGTGCTTGGGTCTTGATATTTGTGCCAAAGTGTGATTTGTTTTTATTGTAAAAATTATTAGTAAAGGAATTTCATTTTGTTATATGTAGTTCGTGTTTTTTTTAATTAACACCCACCCTGGTTCATAAAAGTACAGAATTTTTAATTTTAGAACGCTAGGAGGTAGGTAATAAACACTGGTTATTAGGTATATATAAATTATACTTAAGTTTTCGTTACAACATCATTAGTATTTCTATTTAACTTTATCCATTTTAAATTGCATCCAAGATAGAGCTCGCGATTGTGTTCTCTCCATTTGCAAATAAATGAATTTTTAAATTGAATTTGTGTTTACCTCAAGACAGTGGCAGATCAAAGTGATTTGATCGACGAGAACAGTAATTTCATTTTACTTTCACGGAACAAAAGAAGGGAGAGTCATTAGGAAAGTTTGAGACGTTGTAATGGGTGTTTTTTCTTTATTTTGAATTTTAAGGAGCTCGTCTTTGCACGCAACTGTCTCGCTCAAAAGCTTCATTTGTTTTAAGGTGTCCGAAATGTCGCTAAATTTATTAATAAAAATAAAAGAGTCATTTGGGACACAGTATCCGAAAATTTTGTGTCCCAAATGACAATAACCCAACGCAATGATATTATGACAAATTTTGAAATACAAATTCGAAGAATTGACTTTGTTTATTTTTTTTTATGGCGTCTTGCCGGAACAAAAACCTAGGGGGTTTTTAGTGGGTATCTCTGTCGAGTTCTCTTGGGTTAAAAATGGTAAGAGTCAGCTTTTTGGTCAATTATATTGAGCGTCTAATAGGAACTTCGGTGGACCAAACAAATGATTTGCATTTATTTGTCCTTAATCAAGCAATGGCATCCAATTTCAAGTGCGTATTTATTAAAAAACTTTGCCCAGAAAAATTACAAAAGTAGAGTAAAAACAAAACATTATGTGAAAATTAAAAATAATAGAGACCAAATTGGTTTGAAAATCTTTTGACTCGTATGAGTGTAGAATTCGTAGATTTTGGTTAGAATTGAACCTAAGACAATTATCTCCATTGTAATGCTGTTGAAATGGGTGCTAAATCCGCAATAATAAGGATTAAAATATCAAATCTTGAAGACAATGCGATAGCATTTTAATGTTTTAAGCTTGGCTTAGAGCCACGTATTATCATACCTGTAACAATAATATTTTAGATCTAATTATTCAGAGAGAAGTTTGTCGAACATTGAGTTGTATAAAGAATCGATAAATTCATCATCATCTCAGCTATAGGACGTCCACTGCTGAACATAGACCCCCCCTTTGGACCGCCATATATACGAAGCGACCTGCATCCAATGTCAAGCAGATTTTATGTGACCAAGTAAAAAAATAAAGAAAATGGTATTGCGCGCAATGACAGTCATTCACGGGGCGCCGTCAGTCACAACACTAACAGGCAAGGTAAATTTCTTTCTTAACTTCACTAAATATTATGCCGGAATATAGCGACCGTCAAGATAGCGGGACCAAGTTTGGGATTTGCACGAATGAAACAGCTATGCACAATACAAAACAATAACTCTTTATTGCAAACCTGATTACAATTTTTTTTTTCATAAGTATACAATACACATAAAGCTAAAGGTAAACAATCGGCGGTCTTATCGCTTATGTAATACTTGTGTGGCGAGTGGAACAACCGCACTTAACTAATTTCAACTAAGTCAAGCGTAGTCAAGATACAATCTCATAAGTACCGTTAACTAAAACAAAAGGTTTAGCTACAGAACCCTGAAATGAAAACGCAATTGACTTTCCACTACAAAACAACAGCAACTGACTCGACAAAATTCAAACTGTACCAAAACAATATTGCAAATTTATTCTTCCTGCTTGTCTTCCCAGAGAAACTATAAAGCTAATGGCAGATTACACTTTGCTATCTTGCTGCGGCAGGGATTGGCAAATAGCCAGAGGAAGCCAGAGGAGTCAGGGGGCCAGGGGAAAAAGGGCCTGGCCAGAGAAGATACCGCCGTCTTTGAACCCGGCTAATCCGGGCACCTTTAAAACTTATCTTTAAACAACAAACTGTTTTATTTTCAACAAATTTGAGGCTTAAAACCCTTTATCTACGCTACGCGGTTTCTCTGACCCTTCAGTGACTACTAAATATTTTCACTTTAAAGTCATATTATGCGATACGTTAAATCGGTGTGATAGTTCTAGCATGAAGAGATAATATTTATAAAAAAAAAAAAATGTGTGTGTGTGTGTTAAATTGTAATTAATTATAATATTTATTTCTACGTATTATTAATGTTTATAACAATGCTATTTAATTTTAATTTATTGTTTTTCACCTTGTGTTTCAATTTTAAATAATTTTATGTCGTTTTTAAGTGAGTATTAACAAAATATATTATGGTTTCTGACCGAAATAATATTATAATTATGTCCATTTAATTTTAATGATAATTATCGACATTGTGTTGAGCATTTATATTTCCTGTAAGTTGGCATGTTGCCGATCTGTGGATTGTACAAGTGTTCTTTATTGCTGTTTCATGAATTTGTAAGTTGGTGTGTATTTTTCTGGCAAGGGCAATAATAGCACTCGCACATAGAAAATCAATATTGTATCTAAAACTATTTTTACAACAAGGGCAACACACAGCTTTGCCCGCGTGGAAAAATCCTTTCTAGCGGAGATCAACTTTGTAAAACCTGTCTGTTCCTAATTTCAATCCAATCTGCTCAGCGGTTTGGGTTGTTAGATTTGCGTTGATAGATCAGTCAGCCACTCTTTCCTTTTTCATACTTATATTATTACTTTTTAATATCAAATATATTTAATATTATATTATATCTTTTACTCGTAGATAACACTACGAGTAATCTTATCTAATTAATATTAAAAAGCATTAAAAAATAGTAGCATAAATTACTTTACATCTACTAAATATTCATAAAATAGTCATTGCTGGACACTTCTTAACGTTAATTATTTAGGTACATTAAATCTACTAAATACTCGTCTTTGGCGCACACTTTGAACTTTAATTATTATGCTTTAATAATAGGTAAATGAACCTAGTGTACTTTGAAACACAAAACCTGCAGACTCGCTTTTAACACGAGAACCAGATTCATATTCTAGTAGTTAGTCTCAAAGGCAGAGCAATTTTCTGGTACATTGCATCTCCAGTAACTATCGCTCCACTAACAAGACTGAGTAATATGTGTGTACCTTTAGACTTGCATTTTTAAACAGAAGTGTAAAATTGAGATTTTTTAAAGTAAATTGTACGGTCTACCGTAACAACTATGTTATATTACTAGCTTATGCTCGCGGCTTTGCCCGCATAGAAAAATCCTTTCTTAGCGTAGGTCTATGTCATAAAACCTATCTATGTTCCAAATTTCATCCCAATCCGTCTAGCAGTTTAGGCTGTGCGTTGATAGATCAGTCAGTCACTCTTTCCTTTTATACATATATTTAAATGATGTGCAGACTGGTATTACACATTCTAACTATATACTTAACTGTAACATAATATTATATTAATATATCTTTAGAACTAATAAAGCATCCGTGCTCAATAATACACGTGTGTCGTACGTCGTAAGTAAAAAATACCAACGCTAAAAAAATTTCATTCGCCATTTATTTATGGCGGCGGTCATTTTAGACTGATATCAATCAAACAAAGCTAAGAACACTAATAACCCAACTAATTTACCTTACAACAAAAAGATAACAAAACCAAAATCGGTTCATCCGTTTGGTAGTTACAATGCTACAAACAAATACACCCAAAGCCAGACAGATAGACACGTCAAACTTATAACACCCCGTCGTTTTTGCGTTAGGGGCTAAAAAGACGTGTTCAATATTTTTTAATAATCTTCTAGATGGGCAAATATATCGTGAATTGTAGCAGAATTTCTGATAAAATTGAGAATGAATAGAGACATTTCACTTCTCACGTACTAACCATAGAAAAAAAAACCCTGAAAGTCATTGAAAAATCCATTAAAACTGTTTAATACGCTTGTCCATAATGAATAATACAAGGCTTTCTCATTAGCAACAATATTGCGGATACGTTCTCATAAAACTTGCGAGCAACTTTTCTTAGAAACTTCTGCTTGTGGTAGAGTGTGGAGTTAATTAATGCTGAAGTCTGGACCGGACTGTTAAATAGGTCTTAACTTTAAAACTGCTTTTTTCGTTGTGTAAGAGGTTTCAGTGGATCTGCCTTAGATACTGAAGAGGTACTTTTCAAATGGGCGGTTAAAAAAATATCTCTGTAAAAATTTACTTGCAAAAAAGTATTGTTTTAAGCACGAAGCCAATGGAGATTGACGTCAGCGTTGAGTGTCATCTCTCTTATACTGAACTAGCTTCTGCTCGCGTGGTAAAGCCTTTCTTAACGGAGGTCTACATCATAAAACCTATCTACATTCCAAATTTCAAGCAAACCCGTTCAGTGGTTGTGGGTTGATAGATCCGTCAGTCATTCAGTCAATCTTTTCTTTTATAAATTTAGATACATAGGTTGACGGTAGTAGGTATTTTGTGTTTAATTTGTATGAGGTAAGTGAGATGGCTAACAGTAACTACCCTGTCATTTTTCTTGCTTATGACGAAGTTCTCCGCTAATAAAGGATTTTTGCGGGCAAAGCTAGCAAAAGCTAGTTTATCAATATCTTTACTTCGTTTCAAAAACAAAGATAATTTTTGCAGGGTTCAAATGATCAACATCTTAATAAATTCGATATAATATCGGATATTTATCATAATATATCAGATATATATCATAATATATATCGGATATAACAGTTTTTTGTGAATATATCAATGACATTTTCATAGATATTTAACCTTCAAACCCTGCAAAAATTATCTTTGTTTTTGAAACAAAGTAGAAGTGCACGTTCAAACCACTTACAAGCAAGACTAGTATCGATGTAGTCAATAGAACAACTTTTCCTGTTATCAGCTCTTTGGCTGCACTTCCTCAGTTCCTCTTACTTGAGAGAACTTTAAACAGCGTATTTATATTCGTTTAGATTGCTTTTAACTTAAAATGGAATCCATTTGTAAGTAAAATACTTGTTAGATGTTGATAGAAATTAAATATGTTAATGTAAAGAAGATGGCAATTGTTATTTTTTTTAAAGAGTAGAGGAATTATTAACTGTTATTGAGGTGACTTATTAGGGCTGGCACAGACTGCAACACAAAGTATTCTGAAATTCTGCCTGCATGACTTTTGTAGATTTTATATAAACTAACGCACACTCCATCAGCCGCATTATATGTATGTAGAAAAAATTAGCAGGCGGATTTTAAGTAGAGTGGTCGTAAAGTGTAGTTTACGCAAGCCTTTTGGAGAAGTCGTATGAAGTAAGTGAGAGAAAAATATATTTTTATTTACAGACTTGAAATACCCAACGCAACGTCCCATTTAAACGAATTCTATCTCTGATTATCCAGCATTTCATTCGAAGCGTAAAATTAATTCAAATGAATACAAAATTGTTTTAAAACGACTAAACCGTAGCTTGAACCGAGGGTTTTTGTACTAAGAAGGTAGCTACGGGTGAAATACGTTACTATAGAATGGCAATCATTAGATTTTTCTTAACCTTCATAAGGATTTCGGGTCTTTTTGGACCCATTTTTGCCTTAAAATACGGATAACTTTTCATGAATTAATTTTTATGATTTGTCATTTCGTGACTTTTATTATATTTTAAAACTCTACGTAAAAAGCGAAAAAAAAGGTTTAAATGTTTATATTTGAGTGAGTTAAATATCATTTTACGCTAACGGCTTTCGGGTCCAAAAGGACCCGGCCTTATAGAATATCATGATATATAACAAATTATTCATTATTATATATTTGTAATTATTATATAATTATATTGTTTTACTTTCAATACAAAAATAGTTAGTTCTTAGATATTTGGGTACAAAAAACGAATTAATTCGGATGATTTTCTAATAATATCTAATATTTTCTTATATCAATATGTTCAAAGAATTGAGTAAAATATATATTATATTATGAAAGATAAAGATCGTGTTTTGAATATATTAAGTTCTAAATACTTAATTTGATCAAAAATTTGAAATATACTTAGTATATTCCCTGAAATCATTTTATAAAGCTTTGCATATGTTTGATAATAAAAATTATTTATTAAAATGTATAAAATGGAAGAAATTTCAATCAAATCATATTTAAAATACAATTAAAAATTATTTAGTAATTAAAAAAAACAAATCGTAAAAGAAATTCACATCATAATATATGTACATGATTTTTTACACTCGTGTACTTTACATATATGCTCTATTTGAGCAAGAGAGGTATATTTTGCCATTATTATGATTATTTTCATTTTAAATATAAATAATATATTCAAAATTCAAATAAAATATATTTTTTGGAATATTTTTTCATTTATAAAACAATGAAAGTTCTTTCTTTTTTTTCAAATAAAAAATAAAAAATTATACATATATGAATATTATTTTTATTATTATGTTAGAAAATATTATATTAGTATATAATCAATTCAAATAAACGGAATATTTAAAATTTATTTGCATTTTATTTGATTTTATGAAATGAGTAAAGTATACCGTTTTATTTCCTCGAAATAGCTCCAGATTCTCTAAAATAAAATAAAAAAAGATTTTTTTGATTTAAAAAACTTATTTCTTTACACGTTATGAAATATTGACATGAAAAAATTATAAAACAATCATTTTTTTAAATAAAATGAATCAAAATTGTTCGTGGGTCCAAATGGACCCAAAGTCCCATAACGTCACTGGGTTTGAAATTCTTATGAAGGTTAATATAGTGCAATTACTGAGCTGAAGAGTCTTAACATCTTTTGACTCTTAAGTAGAAAGCGTTGGTGCAGAAAAAAAAATCTAGGTGCACTAGATTTTTTTTCTGGGTAGCACAGTACTAATATTATGGGCAGCGTTACAACAGGAGGGCGTCTTGCTCGCTTTCTTACTTCTTTGCATAAAAAAACGTTAAAACGTTAATTCTTACCTTTTTTTAATTAGTCTATGCTGTCCCACTGCTGAGCAAAGACCTCCCCCAAATCCTTCCAAGCATATCTTTCGACCTTATAAAGGTCGCCGGAAGACGCTGGATGCAAGTCGCTTCCAACCGGTACATATGGAGGTCCAAAGGGGAGGCCTATGTTCAGCAGTGGACGTCCTATGGCTGAGATGATGATGATGATGATGATATCTTTCCTGTGCTACCTCGGCCCAGGAAAGAGATTAACTTATTTATTTAGAATATGCCCCTAGCGATTTTACCGCTGAAACAAAGCCTATGTTATTTTAGGGTCCAAGCTGGACATACCAATCTGTTCTGTGTACCTAGTACCTATGTGAATAATGGTTGTGAATTAGTAAAAATATCACAAAGTATTTAATTCCTTTTGATATTTTAAGTAATTCAGAATAATAACGCCTATTCGGCACCTCGTCTACCGAAACCTACCCACCTCGTTGCAAACTCGCGCGACCTTGAGTTCAAGCACTTCTAGGGAGTCAAATTACTGTATAACTCTTTACCGTGGTTTAGGTGTGAAGGTATAACAGGCATACAAACTTACACATTGTCGTCATCAATGTTTTCCGAGCAATACAACTTGGGAATCTTCAAGGCACGAATACCTTTCTAGGCATCTTACGTGATTCTTCATCACTTTCCATCAGATTGTATGTGGTCAAACGTAGGCCTATTTAGCCCAAAAAAAACTTACAACACATATACATTATACATGCTTTCATTTATAAATAGTAAGATAGGATTTCATTCTATATTGTTACCATTTTACGATAAGCAATCAACGCAGTATATTTTTTATTACAAAACTGTCAGTAAAAAACGTTTTTACTTTATGAGAGTCATTTCTATTTTTAATATTTTTTCATAGGCAATAACGTCAGCCATTTGTGAAATCGAGCTTCAATCAGAAGGTACGTGATTTGAATTTCATGGGAATCTTCATTCATGTCCATCGACAATATACCGGAATAGACTCGTAGATTAACGGTTGGAGGAGTTGGTTTCTATGACCATCCAACATTGTCGATTTTCCAGTTGGAAGGGTGAAGTTTGAAGGCTAAAGTTGCTATCGAAATTGCTAAGGAGACATAACATGTTTTGTCTAAGGATAAATAACGCATTATAAACAATGAACTTATTACAAAACCAGTGGTTCATATCCGCTGAGCGACGTATTCAGCCATCTTATATGTGTGTATCTTATATCTTTCTTATGTCTGTCGCGCCCTGGACAGTCTCCGAGGAGAATTTAGTCGGTAACATATGTAGATTGCCTGATTCTCTCACCACATAATCGTTTCGACTCGAAAAGAAGATCACAAAACCAATAAGTGCTGAAAAGCTTACTGGTCTTAATCTTTCAGATATTCACGGTGACACCTCTAGCCAAGTATTATTATATCCATCCGCGGCTCTCTATCTAAAAGGTCTTGTTATGAATTTTAAGAATAAATTATGTATTCAGATGATGACTTTAGAAATAAGTTTGTTTTTCACGAAATTGCGTATACATACTATAATATTATACAGTGTGGATTATTTTCTAAATTGCTTTTTGATGATGAAAGGATTATAATAATTGTTTACTCAGCGCTTATAGTTTTTTCTTTTTTTAACATTGTCAGTGAAATTTTTAGGTTCGTTGACAATGAAAGTCGAAGAACGAAATCATTATGAATTATTATTTTCATCAGCTCGGAACGAGCTTCCACTCCATCAATCTTATCACGAGTTGGCTTAAACTACTTTGCATTTGCAATAGATCTATAATATCAATGAATTAGGGTTTAGGTATACTCCGACGTAACAGGTTTCCATACTTACAATGTCAGAGTCAAATAACAATTACAATTATTGGTTGTGTGGCTAACCTACAATATGTTGCAGTCTCAGGTATCCAAGATTACAATCAAGGCCTGCAACATGATCTAACGACTGCTCCTTACTGCCTTATAGGAAACTGCCTAGACATTTTACACTGACAAATTACATGCCTTCTGTAACACGGTAGCCTCCAGGCGAACTTGTAACACACAGATTTGAACCCAGGGCTTCAGGATTTTAACCACTGGGCCACGGACGCTACAAAACCAATTTATAATAATACAGCAATTAATAAATTTACATCTCTATAGAATAATCACAAAAAGCTTATTAATAAATACAGCGTAAACATTTCTACTGAAAACAAGCCTTAAGCTTTTATTGTATTTATATGAGATAAACAAGTTTTATTCGCAAAACAACATCATTTTGATATTCTCGTGATAATTATTGTTACATTTATTTTAGCTACTGAATTGAGGCGAAAAAACGCGTTGGAATATTAATTACATAATGCGGATTTGGCTACTAAGTTGTGTGTTTGATAAATAAATATTATTTATTGTAATTTTAGTTAATTTCACTATCATTATCATCGTCTCAGCCATAGGACGTCCACTGCTAAGCATAAGCCTCCTTTTTGGACCTCCATACATACTGGTTGGAAGCAACCTGCATCCAGCGTCTTCTGGCGACCTTTATAAGGTCGTCTCTCCACCTTGTGGGTGGACGTCTTACGCTGCGTTTACTAGCCCATAAGGTTAGTAACATAAAGTTTACTATCGTTTGAACGCACATCATCGTAACGTCATATTAGTAATGGACGGAATAAGGGAGGTTTAAGCTATTTCTATACCAAATTTCAACTCAATCGGTCCACCTGCTTAGGCGTGAAACAGTAACAAACATACATCCATCCATTACATCCAGACATCCATTCTTACAAACTTTCACGTTTATGAATATATTAGGTACAGCTACTCTTTTTATAGTAATCCACATTTCTGTCTTTTATTAAATAGGTAGGTACTATGTATATCCATACATATAACTTTATATAATACTGTCTATAAGCCTCGATGAAATTTCACAAACCTTGAACAGAATTACAGAACCTACTTTCATTTCACGCTCATTCCGTACAAAGTTGCACAATATGAATTCTCCAAGGTATTTTCAGCGGAAAATCTCTGTTTTTGTAACTGGTTCTGCCTTTAGTTAGGTGTACCGCAATATTCTAGTCTAGTAGATAGCGAATGTAAAAACAAAGAAAACAGTTTTGGTATAGTTTTAATGTACCTACATTTCGCAAAAATACTTTGTTACTTGTGTGCTGTCAAATCTACGAATATTACTAATTCAAAATAAATAATATTGGACATAATCAGCGCTTTAATAGTAAATTAAGGCAAGTGTAAATGTCACCTTACATTTAAATTAAAAGCTCAAACGGGCCTCTGCGTATTGGATTTTTTTGTTTCCGTGATCGCCAAAAAAAAACTGCCAAAAACGCCGGGTATAAGGTAATATAAAATAATAAACATTGTTACATTGTGTTATGTACAGAAGAAGAAAAATGCATAATAATCTTATTACCACATAAAAATTAGATGTAGTTTTTAATATGGAAATTGTTTGAAAGACCATAAAAAAGATTTAAATGTATAAATTATAACTTTGTAATTTTTGTGTAGTTTTCATAGCTTTCATGTTAACATTTTTCACAAAATTTAATTAATATTTACAATCCACTTTCTCTAAAACCAATATTATTAATTATTGTATAAACTCATATAGCCAAAGTTGAATATTCTAAATTCCCAGACGCTCATTAAGTTACAATAGTTGACAAAGCGGTCCAGTACAACTATTCTATTAACTATTGTAAGTGGATTAAGCTGAAATCTACCTAACGTTTCAGACGGAGTTTATTAAGGCCTTTCAAATAGGCGCTTATAATATTATGTTTGACCGATACAGAAAATAGACCTGCGTATTTTTATTATTTTTCAGGACATTTCACACAGCGCCACCTAACGCCAAACTAAGCAACTTAATGCTTGTGTTATAGTGGTTAGGATAACGGATATAATACTTAATTATATACTTCTTTTGTAAATACATATTAATACAGAAACTAGCTTATGCTCGCGGCTTTACCCGTATGTCAAAATCCTTTCTTTGCGGAGGTCTATGTCATAAAAACAATTTATGTTCCAAATTTCAACCCAATCCGTCCAGTTGTTTAGGCTGTGCGTTGATAGATCAGTCTGTCAATCAGTCACTCTTTCCTTTTATATATTCAGATATACAGCACAGTAATATTTACTTATCTATATACACAGAAAGCCTCCCAAACCAGAAACAAATATCTGTGGATCACACGAACATTTATTCCCAGTCCCATGCGGGAATCGAACCCGCAACCAAATATTATGGACAAGTAGGCGGGATAGAACCGTACCTGTCTCCACTGAACATTATGTCGGAACACCGTCTTAATGACCGCTCGGCGACAAGGTTTTGTCCAGTGGCCGGTCCAGCCACGCCCGAACCCTAACATCATACCGATCGGAAATACTGAAAATTTGCCTTTGATAGGAACTCCTTCCTTATAAATTCATTTTAAATACGGAATTGATTACACACTAAAACGTGGCTTTGTAACATTCTTAATAGTTTTATTTTGCATAAGAATAAGAATTTGTTTATTACAGATTTCAGGTACATAATATCGAGCTCAATGTAATGCATTGTTCTGCCGAAACCTGTCTCTTCCAGACGTATGAATAATACATAATTACAATAATGACTTATAGCTAATAATAATGCCTTTAGTTACATTGTATGGACTATGCATGACTATTTATATTTAGTATTAAAAAAATCATTTATGCTATAAAAATATTTCTCCGCCAAACATTGCGTTAATTTAAATTTAAGCATTTCTTAATAGTCACTCTATCTAATACTATAGTAGCAGTCCGCTACACATATCTTCCATAATCTTAGGACAAATTGACTCAGACAATTCCGACAAATGCTTGAATGGTCCGTACGAAATCCAGTCCCTTTTTGCGAGCTCGATTATTTATATGCTAAGAGGGTTAGGTATGCATGAGGAGGCATTTATAGGATGGCCATGTAGGGATGTTTCTAGAGGATTTTGTTTGTCAACCAATAACATAACAGAAGAAGTGAAATTATAAAAAATACTTTTTAAAAACAAGCTTTTATTATTATTATTACCATCTAGCATCAAAGTACTCGTCAAGACGAATCAAATAAGCCCAAACTCGATGGAGTTGCGTCGTTTAATTACGGAGTTCCTATGGCCACCTTTCAGCTCCATCAGATCAGCTCCATGTCATGCTTAATAATATTGCATCGTCATCCGATTTATACATGCATGCAAAATTTCAGCTCAATCAGAAACCGGGAAGTAGGTCAAACTAAACTTGTAAGATTTGATTACAGACAGGCAGACAGACAGACAACAGACAGGTGAAAGTAAAAAAAATCCCATTGAAGCCTCATTGAACGTCGTGCCGGAACACAGTCGTAATATCTGTTTGCCGACAGGGTTTTGTTCATCATCATCATCTCAGCCATTGGACGTCCACTGCTGAACATAGGCCTCCCCTTTGGACTTCCATATGTACCGGTTGGAAGCGACCTGCATCCAGCGTCTTCCGGCGACCTTTATAAGGTCGTCTGTCCACCTTGTTGGTGGACGTCCTACGCTTCGTTTGCTAGTCCGTGGTCTCCACTCAAGCACTTTTCGACTCCAGGGTTTTGTTAAGCGGGTAATAAAAATACTTTTAAAATGTCTGCAAAAATATTGTGCAGCGACCCTTTTGAGGAATTTTCAAAAAGTTAATTCTGTGAATTTATATTTCAAAATGTGTCAAATAGTGCGAGCGAGAGAGCGTCCCGGGGACTAAGCGCTCTTAATAGAAAATGTTTCTCTTGACGCTTCACTCAACACCTCTTTAATAAACGATCTTTCTTCAATAGGCTGCTCGCTCTGTGTGGACCCCTGCTAAAAATAGACCATTCAGTAAACAGTCTAATTGTCAGTACTCCCCAGTGTTTTTGAAAAGCCTGACTCAAAGGTCAATTGACTAATTTCTGATGGCAGCGCCGCGGAAAATGCTTCAACATGAAAGAGAAATAGAAACTAGTTTGTCCGTCCTATTAATTAATTTATTTTTAGCTGTTATTCTGAGGTGTTTGGTGGTTTCACATGAAGGAAAATGCTACTTAATATTTATTAAAAATCACTTGATTTTGTCGTTTTTAATAGAAAAATAAATTTGTAAATTTCAGATTTATGTTTTCAATAGTTTTAACCTGGGAAGGTAACAGTATATAAATCGTTTTATATAAATATTTTTGTATGTATACAGATACTGCACCACCGTCTATTATAGTAATATCAGTCCTGTTCCATTCCCAGGTTGTCTGTAAGAAATTGCCTAGTGCGACGTATACCTAGCATCCGACCGCCGATTGTATACCTACATTTAAATATCTAGCTCAGTAAGTTTTTTTGTAATTATAGGAACTTACATAAAGCGTGGTTATCATTTAACATCCCTTCATAGTATCATCTTCAAAGATCAAAACTACTTAGTATTTAGTGTAATCATGGCAGCCCTACACGGTGTAGGTATAAAAGGTTAGAACTTAGAAATATATCAAGATAGGTGCCGCAAGTGTGTCAGTTTGTATGTAAACTAAAAATACCTACAATCATACTACGTATTTTTCACTTTATATGAAGTAAAAATAGCAGGTTCATTATTTTATTTGAGCTTTTTCATTTTTTTTATATTATTCGTTTCTGTATAGATAATATTATTGTCAATAAACTTATAGAAGTACAAAGGATTTAAAATTTAATTGCAAATACCAATTAGAAAATTTATTAAAATTTGTTAGAAATTTTGGACGTCATAAAAATTGCAGGGGAGGCCTGGACGTGATTCGCATTCCAGATGTGGAGAATGTAACAGGAGTGTAGCAATTACGTCACCGTATTCCGGCAAGATGTTCGGTGACGCCATCATTCTGGAATGTATTTTTCGATTTACCCGGCTATTATCTTCGACTGCATCGTCAGCGTGCTATAACTAAGCAAATAACTATAATAATTAAAATAAAATAATAATGTTGCTTACACTACGACTAAAATATTACAAAATTGTATTTTAATTGAATTCTATTTTTTAAGTGAATCTTTGTAATCTCTTAACAATAAAATTATATATATTTTTTAATTAGTCTAACTAAAGACCAAGAAAAAGAGACAAGAACCAAGGCCAAGAGAGTCTAATTTAGAGCGGAATTAACACTAAATATTAATAAATTACAATCAATAAATTAAAATGGATTTCCGCAAAGTAACGCGCAATTCCATTAATTATAAAAAATATTATTATTAGTCGCATTTACGTTCACGAGTAACAGCGCGGCATCTACTTTAAATATAACCAGTGTATCAGGCCTACCCCATTATTATCTTGTCTTTTGGCCGAGGCAGGCCGCACATAACTTGTACTGGGTTATTCTCGTTGCTGATTCGGTATGCGGCCAGTATCAACTGATAAATTATTTAGAACTACCCTCGCCTTGTCCAGATCTGATGGAGGACAGCTTGATTTACGTTTGCGGTTTTTATTACCGCTTTTGGTTGCCTAATTGAATTTTAATTATGAAGTGGAAATGTAGGTTTGGCAATTGACTGAAATTTTGTTCATGGGTTTAAGTTATCATGATTGTACTTTATAATGATATATCTTTAGATCTATAGGGAAGGGAAGTCATTTCAATTTAAAACAATATGATTTTTTCTACAAAAAATAAAGCCAACTTTCACCTCACCTTAAATAATAAGCTATGATGCGTCTCACACACACTTACATGTTAATTCATAACTTGAAACCTCTTGACCGATATCGATAAATTTAACATAAAAAAATAGAAATTGGTAAAATCAATTCAAATCCGTTCAGGCTCCGTGGGTTCAGGTATATAGAGTTATCAGTAAAAAAATATAATATCAGTTTTAGATAGCAATCATTATTATATTATTATACGCACTAGTCAAATACTAAAGATTACGTCACACTGAGGCGGGACGGAACTAGAACATTCCAAAAATAAACCAGTTGAAAGCAACGCGTATGACAAATAAAAAATAATTTTCTACCTAAAATATAGCTATAAATACGCATGTTTTCACAATTTGAATTTGAAGCTCGTAAAAATGTTTTGTGATGAAAAATAACTGAAATGGTAACATCGCAATAAAAAAGTGAATACTTTTTTATTTACATGAAACACAATGTTATGAGAAAAGTTTTCATGAGTGTCGTAAACATACATACCGAAATATTTATTTTAGATACTTGTGTCATGGTTACTTTTGAACATTGTTATGAAATAAAGATAACTTGCGAATTATAAAAAAAAAAGTAACAGCTTGTTTTACCGGGGGTAGACTTCCTTTGCAACAGGTCAACCAGGTGGATACCTTTTTTCCCCAGGAACAAGGCGTTACGCATCATCACCCCACGCCGGGAGGCGCGGGGCGGTATGTGAGACTCCCCCGCCGAAGATGGGCGCGGCGGGGATACCCACTAAAAACCTGGGGGTATTCCTGCGGGACGCCATAATGCCAGGGCAGCGGGTACGCTGAAGTACTCATCCGCGGCCCCGACGGCTTGCTTGTTTTACCAAGCATGACTTTCTTTGCAGGTCGACTAGGTGGGTATCCCAATAGTGCCAGTTATTCTACTGCCTGAGCCTGAGCACTGAGCGCTAATTTGCAAACATTACTGAGCTTCGGTAAGAGGGCACTGTAGCTAGTGAAATTACTGGGCTGAATATTCTAATAGGCCTTATTTTCGACCAGAGATGTGCTATGCTACGTTGCGATGGCGTTTGATATCCACCAATCATATAAATTGGTGCACATAGCTTAGCACTGGTGGAAACGGATTCTAGAATCTCAATTATCGATTCTCGGAAGAATGATGTAGCACATCTCTGGTGGAAAAGCACCTTGGGTGCTATACAGCTAAGCTGCAATCTAATCTGTGAAATAATAATGTTTATTTATTTGACATAGCATGTACATATTCTTTATTGAATCTAGAGGCTCCTCTAGTTAAACACTGTGTGTCAAAGTGTGTGTGTGAAATGTTGTGATCATTGTAATAAGTATAATAAGGTAAGAAAGCCATGCCCTTAACAATGACCCCACGTGATACGGAATTGGCCTACACAATATCTTCCTAAACAATAATAATAGTTATGTAGGGGTTGGTCTCCGAACCTCGGGGAATACGGCGCACGAAGACCAACGGTGTTTAAAGATGATGGATTCTGGATCTTCAATTAAACTTCCCTTTTCCTGATGTAAATGTATATTTCTTCACAACAACAATAGCTTCTTATCTTCTAAGTCTTCTTAAATAATTATCTTCATATGACAATTCTTCAACGATATATAATAATATCGCCAACAAAGAGTCGCGTAGTCGCCGCCGCAGCGTTCGGTCGAGTACAGTTACTCCCTACCTCCGCGCCTCTACGCCGGCCGCCCCCCGCCCACCGCTACCCGCGCCTGCAGTCGAGTCGACCTCAAGAGTGCTCCGTCCCGCGTGACGTCGAGCTTCTTGTAGGCCCTCCTGCTCTCACGCGTAGTGCTGTGCTCCTCGCACTCGTATAGTGCAGTGCAACACTTACAAGAGACGTTTTTCGCCTTGTGCAGTGCCCGACACCGTGTCGTGTAATTGTGTTGTGTACGGAGGAGGGGTACACTGTCTACTGGTATTATAATAATACTCAGAGTCACGTGACCCCAAACCCGTTTGTCCAAACAAACCCGCCCGTTTACCGTCGCGCCGTTTCAGAGTTGGTTGCGGTAAGCTAGTTGGGCCTTCACTGGTACGCCAGTGATCTCACTCGACTGGTGGTCCGCACAGACCGAGACTCGGCAGCGACGAGCGCAGTTTTGTCGTCGGGACACCATTGTGTTTTTGTGTTTTTGTTTTTGTCATTGTGAAAACATAAAATAGACTATAGTGCGCGATGGCCGAGAGGTCAGAGCGTCACGCCACCAGTTCCTCCTCCGAGGAGGACCCCACCGCCCCTTCACGGATCATAGTGAAGCGGAACATATTTCACCCGGAGCAGTTCACCTTCGTGTCAGCTTCGGGCAGCGGAGCCCGGCGCACCCAGCGCCAAGGCTCTCAAGCTGCTGGACTCACCGCGGCCGGGACTGATGCCCCGCGCCGCGAGGAACCACCCCGCAGCCCCCCGCACCGCGCCGCGCAACCGCGCAGGCGCGATGACTCATCGGACACCACGCAGGGGGACGAGAAGAGGCAGAGGGTTTTCTCAGCCTCCCCCCCCTCCCCGCAACCATCCACCAGTCGGGCCATTCCCAGGCCGATTTTCCGAACGAGAGCGGCCCACTCCGAGGAGGAACCGCTCCCGCCGCCGCCACCACCACAGCGCCCGCGCCACATCAGGTCGGGTTCCCCGCCGCCGACGGGTTCTCCGCCGCCCGTGATCTCGCCGCATCCTATGTTGGCGAGAAATTCGGCCTCACCGTCCGGATCGGAGTCGTCCGGGATACCCGCCAACATCACCGCTGACAGCTCGGATGCGGAATTCGAGCGTCGCGGTGAGGACATAGCAGTGATGGAGGACCAAATGGGTGAGGATGACTCCACCTCCTATGTCGCCATTGAGGCGGTAGCAGCTTCAACTCTACCACCCCCCGCCTCCCCGTCTCCTACATCAGCTCAACCGGGCCCATCCTATGCTGCGATAACTGGCACGCCGCCGATGACAAGATCAGCCTCCCCAGCGCAGACCGCAGCTACCCAATCTGCCACCACCCAAGCCGCCGCCCCCTCACTCGCGAAGAAAGGGTACCCGCCAATCACTGTTGATACGATGACCCGCTGGCCGGAACACTTTGCGGCCCTGAGGAGGCGCCTTGGCTTCGCTCCAAACGCCCGGGCCTTTGGTAAAGGCGTTCGTTTCCTACCTAAATCTGAACAAGAATTCCGGGGGGTACAGAGATACCTCACGGAGGCCGCCACGAAAGACCCCAAACTCTCGTGGTGGTGCTACAGTGTCCCCTCGGAAAGGCCACAAAAAATAGCCATCCGGGGCCTCCCTGCTGAAACGGATCCCGAAGACATCATCTCGGCCCTTCAGAACATTGGATTTCCGGCTACGTCAGCGCGCGCAATACCCACGCGCAGCGCGACAAGACCAGGCATTTACCATGTACAACTTGAACACATGACCTTGGTGGAACTCACCAGGCTTTACAAGATAACCGAAATACTCTGCTTCGGTGGGATCTCCATCGAAGCCTGGAGAGGACACACTACGGTGGCTCAATGCCACCGCTGCCAGGGCTTCGGCCACTCATCTACGAATTGCCACCGGCCAATCAAATGCGTACGCTGTGGTGGCGCCCACGCGGCAGCCGCCTGCGATATACCCCCCAATGGCCAAACCACTTGCGCCAACTGTAAGGGTAAGCACACAGCGAACAGCAGATCTTGTCCAATTTTCCGTAGCGAAGCGCGGAAAAGATTCATCAAACTCCCAGGCCGAGTACCAGCACATGCTGCTCCGGCTGCAACAGCCGTACCCACAACTACCAGACAGTACCAAGCCTTCAGGGCTCCATCTCCAATCACGGGGCGACCAGGGGAAGCCCTACACCAAGCAGAAGTGCCCTTCGAAAATGTGCCACATCACAACCCAGGTAGAAGAAAAAGGAGAGGCCGCAGGGGTCGCGGCGCAAGAACAGCACCCCCTACAGCGGCTTCCACACCACTGCCCTCATACCCACACCCCCAAGCCTTCTGGCCGCTAATGCCATCTTGGAAGCATCAAGCGACGGCATGGGGGCAACCACCCCAGACACAACCAGCCCCACCCCCCGACACCCAGGTGGCATCTCACCAGGGCCCACGAGCCCCATCGAGACCCACCTCTCGGCCCAGATCCAGGAGAGGCCGCCCACGTCGTCGCACTCCCCATGTAACCCCTGCTACAGAGGGAGCGCCGGGCCTCGCTCAAGACACGGAACCAGCCCCTCCGGAACCAGTAATCCCCACCAGCGCAGACCAACCAGCAGCTGCACCAACCGCGGCCCCGATATCACAGACCGCCCAGACAGACCCGCGCATGCATTTCGCGCCGGTCACTCGGGTGGAGGCTACGCGCACCACCACACAACCTCCACTAATGGCTCAACCGCGAGCCATCTATGCCTCTGCACCCAGACCAAACCCTGCGATGTCTCAGGGGCAACCATTATATCCCCCGGGAATGGGGCCTGCCCGTCAAGGCCCCCCCCCAGGCATCAGAACACCACATGCTTACTATCAGTCGACCAGAGACCCCATATTCACGATGATGGGAATCCTGGCCGACATGCTCTACACCATCGCTGGACACGCCGACAAACAAGCTTTCCGTGAGGCAGCGATGAGAGGATTGGCCGCCCTTCAAGTATTCCAGTATGGACAGGGACAATCTTAGACTACTCTACTGGAACCCAGGGGGCATCCGCCAAAAGACTTCTACCCTACGTACACTGGCCCAAATACAGGACATCCATATCATCCTGTTGGGCGAGACGAAGCTGAAGGCGTCGATGCAACTCAAATTGCCGAACTACGAAACTTATAGAAGAGACGAAATATCCCCCCAAGGCACGGCCTACAGAGGCACTGCGGCACTGGTCCGCCGCGATATCATACACGAAGACCTGGAGCCGCTTCCCTTCGAGGATATTCGCACCACAGGGGTGAGAGTAAGGATAGCAAACCAGGAAGTCAAAATCTTCGCCGGCTACCGCCCGCCCAAGCCAAGTTTCAACACCGGAGATCTAAGGAAAATATTCGATGGACGCACCCCCACCCTACTAGCTGCTGACCTCAACGCAAAGCACAGAGAGTGGGGGTCCAGAGTGATTAATCCTGCCGGACGTCGACTGCAGGCAGAAGCAGAAGTCCACAATTATACGGTAATGGGACCAGACAGTCCCACCCACATACCAAGCAACCCGAACCACTATGCCGACGTACTGGACATAGCTGTTCACCAACTTCTACCATGCCCAATTAACATCGAGGTGATCTATGATATGGATGAGCAACACCTCCCCATACTAATCACAATGGCCTTCGGAGCAGATATGCGGCTTCCGAAACCCCCCAGCACGAAAGTAAACTGGGAAGCCTTCACCGACAACTTTAAAGTCCCACCAGTTGGACCCCTTCTTACCTCGGAAGAAGTGGAAGAATGTGCATCCAGAATCACAGACGCGATAAAAGAGGCCATCACAGAGGCAACAACGCCTACATCTTCAAAACAACGCCGTGAAACTCTTCCGCACAACCTGCGAACAAAGTTGGAGAAAAAACGAAACCTCCGTAAACTATGGGCTTCTTCTCGCTGCCCCCAAGTCAAACGCGAACTCAACGCGCTTGGAGCCGAGCTGGCAGAAGAGATAACAGAATGGAGAGGCAACTCATGGGAAAACAAGCTGGCCCAAGCTGCAGAAGACCCTCACCTAACAACGCTACACCATATAAATAGGGCACTGACCAGAGCTAAAACAACTGTCTGCCCTCTGCTAGATAGCACAGGTAGAAGACATTATACCGCCCAGGAACGGGCTGAACTCCTGGCTGACCACCTTGAGGACCAATTCCGGCTGCACCCGATTCCGGTAGATGCGACCGACGAGGTACTCAGGCACCATCAGGTAGTACAGGAAACAGTCGACCGCTTTGCTGAAACCCCGTCTCCCCCTCTGCCGGGTGACCTCTACATCTCTCCAAATGAAATAAAGAAAGCCATTAAATGGCTTCCGGCCAAGAAAGCTCCAGGCCACGACGGCATACCCAACACGGCTATCAAAAAGCTACCGCAAAGAGGAATGGTTACCATATGCCGTCTATTCAATGGCATCCTAAGAACCAACCATTTCCCTGAAGCTTGGAAGCTGGGCAGAATAATAACCCTTCCAAAGCCCAACAAGGACCGACGCAAACCTGAAAACTACAGACCGATAACCCTATTAAACAACTTAGCCAAGCTGTTCGAGCGCCTGCTGCTGCGGAGACTGTCGCCACACCTCCAACCTAGAGAGGAGCAGTATGGTTTCCGCGCCGGGCACTCGACTACCCTCCAGCTCACTAGGGTTATCCACCATATGTCAGAAGAATGGAACTTGGGCCGCCGTACTGTAGCAGTATTCCTTGATGTAGAAAAGGCCTTCGACAGAGTGTGGCACGAAGGTCTTCTATACAAATTACTCCACCACACCGAAGTCGAACATGCACTAGTGAAACTCGTAGCATCACTGCTGGAAGGGCGAAAATTCTACGTGACCGTTGAAAACGAAAGTTCCAGCATTAGAAGTATGTCTGCAGGAGTGCCGCAGGGAAGTTGTTTGTCCCCGGCGTTCTACGGACTTTATACGAACGACATCCCGGTCCTGGAACCAGAAGACCTGAGGGAGGGCGAAAGAGGAATCACTCTCGCCCTCTACGCAGACGATAGTGCCTTTTTCGCATCTTCAAAGAAAACAGAGATCGCCGTGGGGAGGGTGCAGCGAGTCCTCCACAAAATCCCGGTGTGGCTGGATAGATGGAGGATGGCCGTGAATGTGGCGAAAACGCAGGCGCTGCTCACCGGGGCCACTCGCACTCTCCCCCCACCGCTGAAACTGAGAAGTATGGACATCAAGTGGGAAAGCTGCGTTAAGTACCTTGGTGTCCACATCGACCGGACGTTGAGGATGCGCCCTCAGGTGGACCACGCAGTCCACCAGGCGAAGGCGGCACGCGCGCTCCTCCGCCCGGTCCTATCCTCCAGTCTGCCGCTTCGTAGAAAACTGGGGATCTACAAGGCATACGTGAGAACCCGATTGACCTATGCTGCTCCAGCGTGGTACGCGCTCTGTTCTGCGCACCAGCGCAAACGACTCCAGGTGGTCCAGAATGTGGCGTTGAGACACATAACTGGAGCCGGGCGATACGTGAGGAACGACGTTATCGCCCGGGACACGGGAGTCCCCATGGTGGGGGAGTTCGTGGCTCGTCTAGCGCGTCGACTGTTCGACCGCGCGGATAACGGGCCGCACCCCCACCTATACAACATCGCTCCACTACACGCCAGACCACCTGAGGAGCCACAGCGGCGCCCACTGCCGCGCGACATACTCTCCTCCAGGGAGAGCGACGCAGCAGCATAGGTCCACCGTAGGAGAGCCGCCGTGAGGCGCCCGGAAACGGCAGTCGACTCCGGCGGCCACCAGTTACCTGAGGGTAGATGCCCTCAGCGCCGATGCCTGGGTGAAGAGGTCCACCTCGGGACCCACCCCCCTACCACCCCCCAAGGGAGGTTGGAAGAACAACACGACCGCCAACAAAGCAGAGGTGCCTTGTACCGGGGAAATGCCACCTTAGGCACTCCCTACCCTTACCGGATAGAGAGCACCTACTTTTTACGCGAAATCACCGCGTCATTTTCACTATGACGCGGTGACATTTCCCGGCACTCCTCACGACCTCTACCCTGCCGCGTTTTACAATTTATGCTATGAGGTAGCCTACTACCTCCTCTTTCTAACGGTATATCAATCAATAATATCGGATAAACAGCTTCCGAGATATTACAGTTTTACATGGTTTTTTACAGCAAAAAACAGGGGCGCGAGAGCGCGCACTATTGCCCTCTCTTTCTGGCATTATTGCTATCCCTTACTAACTTTAAAATCTATTGCTGTCTCGGGTAACATATTACTTTCTCTTTCCTTTAGGTTCCCTCAAGCTAATAGAACTAAGTACGAAAAATGACACATTTAATACAACACAAACAAGGTAAAATAAGCTGATATAACAAACAATAATTTACACATGAAAATACACAAATCTATAATACAAACATATAGACACACCACACCCCGGCTCACTATCCGCAACAGTCTCCCCCCGGCGCAGAATCTCGTAGCCTAACTACGTCCGGGAGGATAATGAGCCGTCTAACAGGCCGTCGGAAGACCCCTCCCCGCGTGTTTACGTCTGCACTTCGTATAATGCCGTCGGGTCCGGTAAATGTTCGGACTATACGGCCCCGGGGCCAAACGTTGCGGGGTAATAAACCGTCTGCGATTATTACGAGGTCATTAACCTTTAGTGCCTGGTTCAATTTTCGGGTTTCAAGGCGAGGCATCAAAGTGGGAAGGTATTCTTTGACCCAACGATTCCAAAAGCTATTAGCTAACATTTGAGCAGACTTCCACGTCTTGTACTCGATCGACAAGTTTCTACCTACTAGTGGAAGTCCGGTCGGTCTGCCTATCAAAAAATGGTTTGGGGTCAAAGAGTCCTCTTCCTCGCTATCTACGCTTACGTGAGTAAGAGGGCGCGAATTCACGGTATGCTCTACCTCGGTAAGCAATGTATTTAATATTTCCTCTCGCGGCGCGCGTGACTCTAATGTTACGGCGAGGGCACTTTTAACAGACCTAATCATTCGTTCCCACGCACCACCCTGGTTTGGTGCGCCCGGGTCGATGAACCGCCACTCAGTCCCTTTGAACGAGCCGAACGTAGTTAAAGTGTCACGCCATTCTAAATGCGCCTTTCTGAGCTCTGCGTCCGCCCCATGGAAGTTGGTACCATTGTCCGACCAGACAATCTTAGGCCAACCTCGTCTAGCACCCATTCTACGGAATGCCAGTAACGCAGAGTCAGTACTAAGTGATGCTAGAGTTTCAATATGAATAGCGCGCGCGACTAAACATGTAAATATAAGTCCCCACCTCTTTTCACGTCGTCGACCTATAGTTACCCACATAGGGCCAAAACCATCGACGCCACAGTAAGTGAAAGGGTGCTCAAAGGGCTTCATTCGATCTCGCGGTAAGTCACCCATCGTAGGGTTCCTAGGTACGCCACGCCTTACCTTACAAGTTACGCATTGATTCAAAATAGTACGTACGACCGTTCGCACGCGTAGAACCCAATATTTTTGCCGCAGATTACTAATGAGGTGCTCGCGACCTATATGGTGATTACTACGGTGCTCATCCTCGATAATCAACTTGGTAAGGTGGTGACGCCCGTCTAATATGGGTGGCTCCGCTTTATGTGCCACTGATGCCGCGCGTGTACGGCCGCGCAAGAGTAATACTCCGCCATCGTCCAGACCGGGGTCGAGACGATTTAATCGGCTATCGCGTGCTATGGCTTCACCCTTTGAAAGCCGGACGATTTCGTCCGGGAAGCTCTCGCGCTGCGATAGTCGAACGAGCTCGACCTCGGCCCTTCTAATATGGCCGAAAGTAGTACCCTGCGCGCGACCTTATACACAGGCTAATGTCCGCACAAGTCGCTTGTATGACGAATACCTCCTAAATTCGATTACAGGCGGCTCCTGTACTGTGTGCATTACAATAACCTTTTCGTCTGGCGGCTTGGCGTCTGGCTCTACTGGCCAGTCTATGTGCGGGGACTTTAATAACTCGGGGTCGTCAATAAACCGAGGGTAATTACTACTCAAGCCTGTATTACCCGTCCTAGTGGCTATGTCTGCCTGGTTCGAAAGTGCAGGTGCCCACCTACACTGTTCGGCCCGAGTTGAGTCGCCGCTTTCGATGAGTTGACGAGCATTATGTGTTATGTCGCGTTCCGGCTCGTAACTCTCAGGTATGTTCTCATCTGTTTGGCAAGCTCGAGCTTCACTTGTCGGCCGTCTGTGCTCCGATATATTATTCAACGCGTCGATATCGGAGTGCGCCTTCTCTGTCTCGTGTAGCTCGCTGTCTCTTTCACTCATTACAACGTGAAGTACATCTTCTGTGGTTAATGTACTCTTAGGAGTGACACCGTGTAAAACCCACCCTAATTTGGTGAGTGACGCTGCTGGTTGATCGCGCTTCCCAGTTAATAGTCGTCGCGTGACTATTAAGTGGCAGTTATCTGAGCCTATTAATAAGCGCGGTCGAGCGTCGTCGTAGCACACTTCTTCTAATGGCACGTCTTTTAAGTGTGCGTAGCGGAGTGACTCCGCCTTAATCGATTGACCCCCCAGTCTAAGGTCTTTCATTGTACGAGCCCTTATAGACTCGTATTCCTGCTGTTTACGCCCTTTTATCTTGAATTCGACGACCATGCTCGAAACTTCTTTGGCGGCGGTAATTCCATTAATTTGTAACGGTTGCGTTTGTCCGGCGAGGCCTATCTCGTTCGCTAACTCTTCGTTCATGAGTGTGACTGTCGAACCCTCGTCGAACAGCGCGTAAGTATGTACCTTGGCACCGTGGCTGCCTTCTATAGTCACGGGGCACACTTTCAATAATACTTTGTTTGTTCTCAAAGTACTGGCGGTGTGGACGTGTTCGCCGTCCTTCTTCTTGTCAGCGTGCAATAAGGGGTGATGCGTTCGCTCGCATTTATTTACCCCACATTTGTTGCTTCTTGATGAGCACTTTAAACGCCTATGTTTGCTCAGTAAACACGAAAAACATATTCCAGCTTCTCTAGCCCATGTCCATCTCAGGTCCGTGCTCATCTCTAAGAGCTTCGGACACTTGGGCGTCGAGTGGTCCGCACCGCAACAGAAGCACCCTGTAGTACGCTTATCAGTGTCTTCGCCGGCCGTCACATATACCTTGGCCCTTGAAGACTGTACAGCTTCCTTGCGCGGTCCTCTGGTTTCTATTTTCGCAGCGTTCTTCGTTACCGACGGTGTCGCACCGGCCTTGGAGTACGCGTACTTCATGGCCCCGTCGGCCTCCTCCATCAAGAAGCGGGATAATAGTTGGACAATAGGTTCATCAAATCTCCTATTCCTACTCGCATAATCGCACCAACGCGATTTAATATGCGGCGCCAATTTGTCCACTATTGTTCGGCTAAGTAGTGAGTTGTGTAAATGGCCCTTATCGTCTAAACTGGCCACAACTGTCACTATGTTTTGCACCTTCACTGCAAATTGGTTCAATTCGACCGCGGCTCCCCCCAGTCGCGGCAGTCGATTGATGTCGTCGAGCGCTTGATCTACTATGGCCTCCGGTCGGCCGTAACACTGTTCAAGCGTGTCCATAATTCGATCAATGTCGGTGGCGGATCCTAATAGGGCTATGACTGTTTGTTTGGCTTCTCCTTTTAGGCAGTTTCGTAGGCGGATGATGTTTTCCCACGCCGAGATCTTGTACAGAGCGGTCGATTCACGTACGGCCGCTTTGAAGGGTAACCACTCGCCGAAAGCTCCACTAAATGTTGGAAGTTCCAACGACTGACGCGACGGAGCTCTATTGCGCGCTAGTCCTTCTAGTGCTTCAGCTAGGCGATCTATACCGCGATCTCTTGACCTATGTGGCGTGGGTGTTCTTCCTCTCACTGGTGATGACCTCCTCTCTTCAAATAACACGCGTGTAGGTACTCGCTCTGTCTCTGTCTGACATCGGGCAGGCGAGTATCGTTCCCTCTCTTTCTCGCGCCTAGATGGTTCTATCTCTTTCGCACTCGTAACTCGTTCGTGAGTACGCGGATGGTGCCGAACGGTAGCAGGAGTTTCTAAATCCGTGTCACGAAACTCCCCCCGTAATGTGCTATCTTGTAACCATGTCTTGACGCGAGTGTTCGCTTCGATCGGGTCCTCTCCGCACTCGCTTGCTTCTTCCTGAATCGCTGCCACGTCTGCCGCCAACCTCTTCTTGATAAGTCGCGCTTGAAGCTGGAGCTCTTCCCTACGTATGCTCGCTAATTGTTCTTCAGCTTCGAGCTCGGCGTTCCGTATACGAGCCGCGGTGCTCGCAGTCGACCTATTAGACCTATTCGAGCGTACAGACGGTGCGCGGGGGACGTGACGCGATGTCTCAACCTGCGGTGTTGAGACGGGCGGTAAACGCGCGGGTAGCGGATCGGTGTGCGCGGAAGGTGACGCGGGATAATCTTCGTAAACCCGCAGGGGTCGGTCTTCCGCGGTAGTCAACGCGTCCGGCGCGGTCGCGGCGGCGGCCGCGGCGGCAGCTTGACTGCGTGTGGTGGTCATCCTAAACTAATACAACCTTAAAAAACTATGCCCTAAACTTACCTACAAGCCCTAAACTTAACCTAAGTCCTATACCTAAATGCCCTAATCCTACCTACCTAAAATCCTACCTCCCTATCCGTCCCTATCAGACCGAGCGGAGGGACCGGGGTTAGCCGGGATACGCTCCGAACTCGGGATGGAATGTGAGGAAGGGTGAGGGGGGACCTGCCCAGTAGAGGGGAGTATACAGAAACGAGGTGCTCGGCAAGAGGGGGGAACGCCCTCCCGCGTCAGCAGTGCCTACAGTCCGGCCCTCGCTCCGTACGAACACCCTTGCTGGCGCAGTAACACTATTCGGTGTCTTCGTTCCACCGGTGGCGCCGTGTCAAAGCAACCACACCACTCCTTAGAGCGTTAACCCGCCTCCTTCGCCGTTTAACACCGCTAGGTGGCTAGGGAGCGCGGGCCGCGAAAGATTCGCGTAGATTCTTCCTCAGAAGACAAGACGACGCGGCGCACCTCTCAGCGACGCGACGTCACGGCGCGACGCACCTCCCGGCGACGCGATGTTGCGACGTGACGCACCTCCCGGCGACACGACGTTACGACGTGGCGCACCTCTCAGCGACACGACGTTGTGCTTCGGGTTGTCCACAGCTATCCCGGCGCACCGTTGGGTGATCTTGCTGTGCCTCTTGTGGCCTCTTCACCCTTAGGCGCCGGTCGACGTCCCGAAGCGCAGCAAATGAGCCGTAACACAACGTACGGCTCCCCGATGACTTGAATTGTTGGCGATGAAGGCGCGCTATCGCCCAGTTGACAGCGCGCAGGTGTAGGGGGGGGGGGGCTGTCGCCTCGTTGACAGCGCCCCTGAATGTTAAGAGTCTTGAGAAAGACTATTGTTGTTGTTGTTGTTGTTGTTGGAGAGCGCTGTCGCCTCGTTGACAGCGCTTCACGATGTCCAGAAATCCGGCGAACGAAGGACCACGCTGTGGGGGTTGGTCTCCGAACCTCGGGGAATACGGCGCACGAAGACCAACGGTGTTTAAAGATGATGGATTCTGGATCTTCAATTAAACTTCCCTTTTCCTGATGTAAATGTATATTTCTTCACAACAACAATAGCTTCTTATCTTCTAAGTCTTCTTAAATAATTATCTTCATATGACAATTCTTCAACGATATATAATAATATCGCCAACAAAGCAGAGGTGCCTTGTACCGGGGAAATGCCACCTTAGGCACTCCCTACCCTTACCGGATAGAGAGCACCTACTTTTTACGCGAAATCACCGCGTCATTTTCACTATGACGCGGTGACATTTCCCGGCACTCCTCACGACCTCTACCCTGCCGCGTTTTACAATTTATGCTATGAGGTAGCCTACTACCTCCTCTTTCTAACGGTATATCAATCAATAATATCGGATAAACAGCTTCCGAGATATTACAGTTTTACATGGTTTTTTACAGCAAAAAACAGGGGCGCGAGAGCGCGCACTATTGCCCTCTCTTTCTGGCATTATTGCTATCCCTTACTAACTTTAAAATCTATTGCTGTCTCGGGTAACATATTACTTTCTCTTTCCTTTAGGTTCCCTCAAGCTAATAGAACTAAGTACGAAAAATGACACATTTAATACAACACAAACAAGGTAAAATAAGCTGATATAACAAACAATAATTTACACATGAAAATACACAAATCTATAATACAAACATATAGACACACCACACCCCGGCTCACTATCCGCAACAAGTTAACAACACAAATTATTGTAAATCGGGTATAATACTCAATTCCACGTCTTTAACAGGAAACCGCAACCAAAATAGGTGAACCCTACACGGTTGGGTTATAATCAAACTTGGGGACGTTATGGTGGCCCTTCAGTAAATACATTGTATAGAGAATTAATAAGTTTAGTTTGGTTAATTAAAGAGATGCCACGATAGGGGTGGCAACAAAGAGACAGGTTCGGCTCAAAGTCCGGGAAATGTATGGAATTTGAAGTGGTTAGAATTTCACATTATTAACGTAGCTATTTGTTGTATAGTTTGTAGTTTAATTAAGTACATATGAGTTATTGTAGAACTTATTTTCAAGGTCTCAATAAACTTTTTTTTTTTTAAATAAATGAATATTTCACGTTAACCTATCACCACGATCTCTCGTGTTAGATTCCTAGCGTAGTTTCAAATACATGTCATTGACTACAAAAAAACTACAACAAGCGTAGTAGATATAGCAAAGCTATTCGCACTCAAAACTGAGATAATGTTTATTGCAAATACGTAATTATGATTTAAAGAGAACAGCTTAAAAATTAACCACTTGCTGGTGCCAACTGTTTTGAGAGGCGACTGTAGCCTGATAAACAACAATACCCTATGTTAAATATAGCCCAGTATTTGTCGCTGTGTTGTATTTTGTAATATTTATGACAATAAAGAACTTTGAAAATCAAATCATTGACTACAAATACTTAATAATATTATAATATTGTGTGAGCGTTTTAAATTGTAATTTATATTATATTATGTATTGCAAACAGCTGACACACTTAATTTTGTCCACTTCCCGGCCTGTATAAATCGGATGAAAATGCAATATTATTATGACATTGAGCTGATCTAATGATGGAGCTGGGAGGTGGCCATTGGTACTCCGTAATTAAACGATGCAACCCCATCGAGTTTGGGCTCATTGATTGTTTGGCGTTTTGACGAGTACTTTGGTGTTATATTATAATATTAATAAATGCTTTTTTAAATTTCACTTGTTATAAACAGAAACAACTATTGGCTTATTTATACGTAACAGACTGATTAAACAGCTTAATATTACTCGTATTAACCTCGTTAACATCCCTATTAAAATAAAAAATTGCTTTAGTTATTGAATGACCCCAAAGTGACCCTATGTCCTACAAAGTCCTAAGCCCTGGTCAACAGAATTTGGGCTAGTTTCTAGACGGTAAATATTAACTAATTGCCTAGACTATTATTATGAAATGATTGAAGTGCGAAATAATAACACGAATTTATTTATTCAGGTCTGTTTGGAATAAGACTTCACTTGATAAGTTTGAGTGCGCTTTTGTGTGAAACTAATTGTTATTTTTTAATAAGATAAGATAAATCTTTATTCACACCAGAAAAAAAAATTACAACCACAAAATTAATACTGATTACTATACATATTGGTATCCTTTAAATTCCTCGCCACCCATATTTAAAACTTAGTAAGACTCACAAAGTAGAGCTTACACTTAATATTAATTTTAACCAATAATTTAATTTATTTAATTACAATCAATCAAAAGAACTTTTAAAGCGGGACGCTCACGCTCGCTCTATTTCATACATTTTGAAATATAAATTCATAGAATTACCTTTTCCTCAAGAGAACCTGCACTATATAGTCAGGTCATAAGTATTGTCACACAGTAAAATCTTTTCTTTTAGAATGCTGGCCACAAAAAAGTTTATTGAATTCGAATTTCGAATTGTTCATGAAAATAAAAAAATGTATACTTTTTAGAATTTTACTCATTTTTAAATATGGAGTGGACGCTTAAAGAAGACCGTGTTGCAGTTATTGCGTTGCATCGTTGCGGTTACGCGCCAATTCAAATTTTTGACATACTGAAAAATTTGAATATATAACCAAAAGATTCGTTTATCGTACCATCAAACGATACAATGAAGACTCTAGTGTAGATGACAGGTCAAGAAGTGGTCGCCCTCGGTCTGTTAGGACTCCAGCAGTGATAAAAGCTGTGAAGGCGCGAATTCAAAGAAATCCCAAACGTAAGCAGAAACTGTTGGCCCTTCAGATGGGGTTAAGCAGAACCACGGTGAAAAGGGTGTTAAATGAAGACTTAGGGCTTCGGGCATATCGAAGAAAAACAGGACATCGTTTAAATGCTCGTCTAATGGACCTGAGACTGAAGAGATGCCGCGCTTTGTTGAAGCGGTACGCGAGAAAAAAATATCGAGAAATTCTTTTTTCGGATGAAAAAATTTTTACCGTAGAAGAGAGCTACAACAAACAAAATGATAAGGTGTACGCACACAGTAGTGAAGAAGCGAGCAATCGTATTCCGCGTGTCCAACGAGGTCATTTTCCATCCTCGCTCTTGGTATGGTTGGGAGTTTCTTATTGGGGCTTAACAGAGGTACATTTTTGTGAGAAAGGTGTAAAAACGAATGCAGTTGTGTATCAAAATACAGTCCTGACGAACCTTGTGGAACCTGTTTCTCATACCATGTTCAATAACAGGCACTGGGTATTCCAACAAGATTCGGCGCCAGCTCATAGAGCGAAGAGCACACAAGACTGGCTGGCGGCGCGTGAAATCGACTTCATCCGGCACGAAGACTGGCCCTCCTCCAGTCCAGATTTGAGTCCGTTAGATTACAAGATATGGCAACACTTGGAGGAAAAGGCGTGCTCAAAGCCTCATCCCAATTTGGAGTCACTCAAGACATCCTTGATTAAGGCAGCAGCCGATATTGACATGGACCTCGTTCGTGCTGCGATAGACGACTGGCCGCGCAGATTGAAGGCCTGTATTCAAAATCACGGAGGTCATTTTGAATAAACTTTATTGTCATAAGAATCTATGTTTTGTTAAGTTCATTTTGGTATATAAATGGTTACATAATAAATAAACTTGTTCCAATAATTTTATATTAAACATGTGACAGAATTTATGACCTGACTAAATTATTGCACACGTTTTAAAAGTATCTCCACTTTGATATATTAAAAATGGCATGAGGAGCAAAGTTAAAAAAAAAATCCCATTTAATTATGCAAAAAAGTTATTTATAGTCAACATTTGAGATCCCACATGATCCTACAAACAAGAGACATAGTCAAATTAGATTAAAGATAGTTAGATTAACTTACAAAGTAATCCCCTTTAATATAGTCTAATTGATCACTCTAATCACTAAGTTGGAGCAAATATTACTGAAGTTTATAATTAAGCTGCCTTTGTTAGAACTATTCTGAATAATTACTCTTAATAATAGCTATAATAATAGTTATAATAAGTGTCACCCATCACATTTTATATTAAAAGCTCAAAGGGGCCTCTGCGCGTTGAACTTTTTTTGTCTCCGTGTACGCCTATAAAAAGGCCCGGGTTCAGCCCGTGCTTAAGAGCGACATAATAATGATTGGGGTTTATACTCCAACCTGTTCTGGTTACCCTACTTACATTGTCAGAGTTAAATCACAATTCATAGGTTGTGTGGCTAACCTATATGTTGCAGTTTCAGGTCGCCGTAATCTGACGACTGCTTCCTACATATCTTATAGAAAACAGCCGGGACCCACAGTTTTACGTGCCTTCCGAAATAGACCCAGGACCTCCGGCTTACAAGCCGGGCCAACGACCACTGGGCCACAAACGCTATGTATTTTTACAAGATTTCATCTACTTTTTTTTATATAGAGAATAGGGCTGCGTTTGACCACAGTCTCACCTGTTGGTAAGTCACGATAGACACACGACAGACTCACGACAGACAGACAGACTTTCACGAGAAACCATCGTTTTTTAATATTTAACTTCACGCTGAGATGGTTGAACTAAGTAATGAAACCTGTGTACCTAGGATAAACCTATATGAAATTATTTCGGTGTTAAAATCTAGAAACGCAGTCACTTATGAAATTCTTAATAAACTTTTCTAATATTGCGAGCGAGTTCATAGTCGTATGTTGACAGTGGAACTCAGAGACATAACTCCGTTTATTTTAGCAATTCAAAGTTACAGACAATTCGTAATGGACTTGCGAGTATTTAGGGCTAGTTCTGTATGTAAACATATTATCATTACAAACTTTATAAGTGTTCATCATCATCTCAGCCATAGGACATCCACCGCTAAACATAGGCCTCCCTTTGGACTTCCATATTTTATATACCGGTTGGAAGCAACCTGTATTCAGCATCTTCCGGCGACTCTTATAAGGGCGTCTGTCCACCTAGTGGGTGGACGTCCCACGTTATAAGTGTGTTGTAATGTGGCTAAAAGTAAGTTTTTTATTTCTATTCAAAAACACACCTCAAATAAAATGTTGCGAAACTTGGTTGGGTGCTTGAAGTTACGACAAAAGACTGATTTTAATTTTGCATGTGGTAATGATGCTCACACACATATACTTGCATACGTACATATGTACCAGACAATCGACAATTACGATAATATTATACGAGTATATACTGTGGTAAATTGTGAACGCTTCCTATTTCTATTTATTATTATCTGTGGTTTTATTAACTGTGGTTTTTGCTATCTGTGCTTTTTCTGGATTAAAATGGTGAACACGTACTATTGCGAAACGAACCAAGTTTTATTTTGATTATGGGCAGCGTTATCTCTTAACATCAGGCGAGCGTCTTGATCGTCTTCTACTTCATCACATAAAAAAAAAACTCTTGTCAAAGTGGTGGCTTTGATGTTCGGTCTTAGATTTGGTTTCCTTTTCATGTACCTACTACTGTTATAAAGTTTACTGTCTACAGAGAAGTCCACGTTGAAAATTGCGGGCGGCTATAAAAATGAGACGCCAGCGTACAATGTACTGGTTAAATGAAAAATAATGTTTTCAGAGGTCACTGTTGCGGCTAGTTTCCTAGTGCTAGAAAATAGTGGGACCTCGTTAAGATTTTATGAAGCTGACCCTTTATAAACTGGACTAATTTTCTTTTTGACCAGAACTTTTGTATCTCTCCGTGAGTAATGTAACAAAAATAGAGAGATATATAAATAGTATATTAAACACCACAATTAAGTACAACATTATGAAAAAAAATCTAAATTACCTCTAAACAAATTAGAAAATCAAATAAGATGTTTCAATCGGCGGTGTTATTGCTAATAGCGATATCTTCCAGACATTGAGGAAACGTTGTATGAATGTTATTGACTTTGTCAAACAACAAGGAGACTGAATGCACTGTCTTTGTTTACTTTGCGTTGGAGAATAAACGAAAAATTTAAAGATTGAAATTTGAATTTTTGAAAAGAAAAGTACTTGGAACGACATTGTGGTAGAGACGAGAATTTCAAGGAAGTCGTAGATGAGCACAAGATTCATCAGGTGAAATTTGTTATCAGAAATTCATATTATTTGATTCGTGAACTAAAAGTAGATGTTTTAATTAACTTTTGATATGAATGAACCAGTTTTCCCAGGAAATATGGAAATATCGATCTGCCCCAGTTACCAAGTAAAATGATATTAACCAGAAACTGTGCTTCATTATCAGTATAAATTATAAAGGTTTTCATAAATTTGAAAGATAAAAATTATATTTTACGTTATCAAATTAGTAATCAGCACAGATTCACTGTATCCTCGGAAATTAAGCCTAATACACGGATATTCTTCTCCGGAATAAACGTTTCTCGCTCGTGTGAATTACACTTTACGGGAATTTTAAACTCGTTAGTGAGAATGTGAAAAAGCTCCAATTGGATTTTAGATCGTAATTACTTAGCTAGGTGTGTTCTTCTAAAAAGAATAAAACGGTTCTGTAGTTATCGGTGCGACGTATTGTTTGTTTTCTTTCTCGTATTAAACGAGTTTACTACGTTTGTTTAATTAAAAATGTTGTATGAAAAAAATATGAAGGAGACTAGTTCTACGACACGACTTATGTAACCACGATTTAACCGATGACATGGATTTGTAGTTAAATTATGCGAGACCAAAATTAGCAAGGGAGAAGATAGAAATGCGATAAAAATGGCTAATTAATATTATAATTTATTACATGAACATAAAAAATTATCATTATTTTGTATCTTCTATAAAGCGTTTGTTACTTCTTCATGCTAAAACGGCAGAACCGATTGAGATGAAATTTGAAATCTAGATAATGTAGAATTAACCATGAATAACAATTTACCACACTTTATGCTACTTTTCATCGAGTAAAACCTAGGCTCAGCTAGTTTCATCATAATAAATTACAACGCAAAGAAAGATACCAAATACAACGAAAAATGACGAAAAAGCATTTGACGACAAGCATAGTAACACAGCTGAACCTGTCCTACCGTGAAATTTAACTAACTAACAGTGACTCCGGGATTCCAGCCCCGGATAATTCCCGGTTAATCCCGAAATATGCGGGATTTTCACGGCTTTGTTAGCCACTGAGAACTCGACGGATATTTGAATTTATTGCAATGTACTTTATACCAGTGGGCAGAAACTTCCATACAAAAAAACAAATGTTCTAGACCGATGCCAATTATTAGCAACTGTAAGAAAAATATTTGAATGTTCTCATTAATAAAAAATAATATAAATATGGTAGCAAAATATAATCATTTTTTAAACAATTAAGAACGTTTACGACTTCTTAATATAATAATTTTAGTACGGAATGTGAATAAAATTAATTAAGATTTTGAAGTTGACATACCACGCTTATTATCTCTTTTTTATTCTAAAATATATTTTAATGTGAATTTGACACATGGTAGAAAAATGAAAAAATTATGGCAATACACATTTTGTCAATAAAAAAAGGAAAATTTTCACAACGTTTCATTAGTTTGAAAAAACTAAGTTTCTCAGGAGTGAATAAAGCAATTTTTTTAAACTATAATTGCCCCAAAATTGTGTTGTGGGTAGAGTAAGGCGTCGAGTGATATTCCTCCGTCTAAAACATTTGTATATACATTGAATATACGTCGTGTTTTTCTGAGATAGTGACTCATGAAGTGTGTGCGTGGTATTTTGAATCAAACTTTTATTGTTGTGCTTAAATCTATTATTTATAAACATACAAGATGCCGAGGAAGTCTCGCCGTAGTTGCGAAATATGTGGCGTAAGAGAAGCGTATCTAAAGATTCCCCTCTTCTTCGCAAACTTTCCATCGGAAGAAAACCGGTAAGTACAGCTTAAGTAAAAGTATACCAACATCTGGATTTTAAACATCACAATTAAATTTATAACTATTGTCCTTTACAGTTGCAAAGAATGGGTCCGAGTTACAGGCAAAGAAGATTTAGTGCATTTACCAATAGAAAAATTGCACTCTATTAAACACATATGTGGTGATCATTTTAAAAACACTCACTTTAACAAAAAGAAAAATAAGCTCAAGAAGTGTGCAGTGCCTTGCTTGAATATAAAATGTGCTCCACTCAGTGATGATCAGCTGGCAGAATTCCCGTTACATATGTATAAGAATCAAGGTAAAATAAAGAAGTGCTTCCTATAATATGAATTAAAATTAGATTTAGCTACATTATGTTAGGAATAATAAGGCAAAATAGTAAATTGCTTATAACACAGCAGAAATCGTTATGAAAAGGGGGTGTATAATTTGTGGCATGCCTGGAACCACTTCGAAATCGAAGCCAGCTGCGAAACCTATACCAATCAATAGATGACATCAATACAAACAAAAAGTATGCTATCATCATCCCTCCTAAAGCATCACACTTGAGATATATTAACTTTACGAGTGTTGGTGATAGAATACTTTTTTTTGGCATTAATGTCATTTATCGATTGGTATAGGTTCCGCAGCTGGCTTCAATTTTGAAAAAAAAAAGTGGTTCCAGGCATGCCACAAATCTTACACCCCCCTTTTTAAGTTGTTACATAATTGTTATTAGGTTAGTATATACTGCTGTGCATAGAAGTGCATTGAATTGTATACATATTATGTTATAAGTTGTTGCTGAATTGTATATTATGTTATAAGTTGGTATATTATGTTATAAGTTGTTACTGAATTGTATATTATGTTATAAGTTGTTACTGAATTGTATATTATGTTATAAGTTGGTATATTATGTTATAAGTTGTTACTGAATTGTATATTATGTTATAAGTTGTTACTGAATTGTATATTATGTTATAAGTTGGTATATTATGTTATAAGTTGTTACTGAATTGTATATTATGTTATAAGTTGTTACTGAATTGTATATTATGTTATAAGTTGTTACTGAATTGTATATTATGTTATAAGTTGGTGTATTATGTTATAAGTTGTTACTGAATTGTATATTATGTTATAAATTGGTATATTATGTTATAAGTTGTTACTGAATTGTATATTATGTTATAAATTGGTATATTATGTTATAAGTTGTTACTGAATTGTATATAATTCAGTAACAACTTATAACATATTACATTTATGTAATAAGTTGTTACTGAATTGTATATAATTCAGTAACAACTTATAACATAATATACATATAGTATATATACTATTGTATATATTCTGAAACTTTTTGTTCTTTTAAAGGAACCATTATTGAAGCAAAGCTTGGTTACTCTAAATATGCAAAACGACGGATAAAATGTCGTTTGCGTGATCTAGATTTACCATACATTTTGACAGCTTTCCTTTGGAATTCTAGAATATGTGCCACTAACGCCATCTATGTGGGTCCGTAACACCGCGCGGATCTACTAGCTATGTTTTAAGTATCAGTTGTTAGTATAACTTATTTATTTTTTAAATGTAATGGTTACATTATATTGTGATATTTATATTCTCCTTAAAATTATCAATAAAATATATTTCTAAACGTTGTATTATTATTTTTTACAATAATAAAAATCCCGCTATAAACTATTATATCGATATATAAGCCCGTAATTTTTTTATCGACATATTTACATCACTATCATTTTTATCGATATCGATTCTTTTTCTACCATACTTCACATCACTATTCAATCTGTCATTAGTTTTGACAGTTTATATTATTTGGTTGCTAGTAAATTGGCAATTGTTTGTTCGAAAAAAAATGTTCACAGTTCCGTCTCTTACTTTTACATACTCTTTGCTTTATACGTGGATTTATATGGCGGATGTGTTTTATTTTGTAATGCCGTTATTTAATATTGTGCAACATTACACCCTGCTATTTTTTATATATTGAAGCTTTGAAATTAAAAAAAACATTATGACCTATTTGCCACTATAATTACAGTGAACACAAGTAACAGCGCCAAAACATAAAAAAAAATATTTTTAAAAAATGACTCAATATAAAGAACGCTTTAGTTAATGTCCTCTATTGTACTGATCTTATCACCAAGGTGTCGCTTATTTTGTTTTATTCTAAAAAGGCCTACGTAAGACAACGTTCCACCGGATGGAAAGTGCAGATGTCATCGACCATGAACCATGTAAAATGCCTAGAAATGTACCTTATTCAAGATGTCTTGAAGATGCCCAAGTTGTAACGCACGGGAAACACGGATGACAGCAATGTGTTCCAAAATGTGACCGATATAATAAAAAAATTGAAGCAAAGCACTTGGTACCGGCAGTTGGTAGCACCACTAAGTATGGATGCATTGCCGTCTGCCGTGACGTCCGTAGATGGAACGGGCATGAAAGAATTTGACTATGTTCCTGCGGGCACTCTCCGAAATGAATCCAATAGAAAAACAATAAGCAATTATTCATCTCATCTCAACAAAAACCTATGTAGTAGGTAAGGTATCATAATATTATTATTGCAAAGGTTTGCTTGGGTTATTGAGTAACTTAATCTAGAGTTAGTTCAGAGTTCAAAACTAACATTAAATTTGCTATGGTTTCGTGCTACATCATGTAATAGATAGATAACCACTTTGTTTCATTATCTTACACAACTTATAGAGATCTAGCGATGCCGAGCGCCTTTACTCGCTAAAAAGTAGCCTATGAACTATTCTAGAGTCAGACGCATAACGTCATTTTCGCACATCGACACAGTAGTAAAATGTCACAGTAGCAAATTGTCATTGTAGCAATTCGTCATAGTAGCAAAACGCCATAATAGCAAAATTTCATCAACGCATTTTTCCTGAGTTAAAAAGGTTCTTAAGGCTGGTATTATACATAATACCTCTATTATTATACGAGTAAATTTTAATTAGGCGTGCTTGTCTCGTTCACTTCAAAGCCTTCACAAAAATAGCCGCTGATTTTTCCACCGTAAAAATATCACGTTTTATAACATTATATTTTCTTGATAACATAATTATTAACTCTTTTCCTTTCACGAAAGCTATAAAAGTGCTGTAATTATGGTGTAAGGATAATTTACTGTTTTTAATCTCAACGTAGCGTATAAGCCGGTTATCGCGTGGCTGTAATAATATTAAAGCAGTTTAATTAAAACTAGCTTTATTCGTGTGGTTTAGCTGATATTATATGATGAAAAACCGAAGCCGTCCGAAGGTAGAATGGAATTTGCCAGTACTACGGAAGCCTATATTGCGCGTAGACCAAACAGCGCTTGGCCAATTTATTTTTAAGTCGGTTAAATTATAAAGCAGATGTTTTTCAAAGACTGTGTGAAATACACAAAATGTAACAAAAGACTTGAAACTATTCTTACAAAGCTGCAAAATAGCAGACTACAGAGAATGTGGCCACGTAATATTTTATCTCGCATTTTTATTCAATTATTCAGACACTCTGCATTCTGTTGACTCTAAGTTAATATTTCATACTTCGTGGCAGTTTGCGCTTGAAACCAAGAATATTTTCTTAAGTAAATATATCAAAATTTTCAGTCTTAAGGACGTAAGAATTAAATTTTAATTTTATCGTTGCGCAGTTTTCAGGTATTTGCTATTAAGTTGCTTATTTATTGGTTTATCTTTAACCAATACCATCCCGTTTAAAAATCTCACAGTTCCCAGCAATAGATGTTGCCAGCATTTTGAAAATACTTGTCTTTATCTTTGTTATGGAATACATTTCATTGGTATAATATGACCTATTAATGACGCCTGATTTTTTTTGTTTCAAAGCGTATAATTTCCAGGTTAAATTGAATCAAAATTGGTTCAACAGGTTTTAATTATTGATTATGTGAGATACACACATTATTTTAATATAATTTATTGGTTAGCCTCTGACTACGATCTCGCCTGATCTTAAGCGACGATGAGGCCGAAGATGGTAGCAGATTTAACCTAGGAGACGGGATATATCCTCCCCTGGCTTTACTGGACATCATGCCGGAACACGGTAACAATGACCGCTTGGCGACACGGTTTGGTTCAGTGGGTGGTAACTTGCCACGGCCGAAGCCTACCACCAGTAGAAAGACAAACTCTCTCTCGTATCTATTGAATGCGAACTTAAAATCTTCACTCAGTCATTGCGACTGTGTTCCACCAAGTTACGTCACAAAATAAAGTAAGTTGAAGAAACATAAAACCAATCTAAAGAAATACCTAAAGGTACCTTATTTTTATGTATTTTGTATGTCATTATGCTTCCACGTTTCGAAGTAGTTATCGCAACTTTGCAAGTGTTAGCACGTGTTCCTAGTATTTTATTAAATTTAATATCAGTCGAGGATTCCACACAACTTTGAAGCAAAATATGAAATTCGGTTTAAGCATACAATGTTGGTAAGCACTTAAGTACGAAATATGGTGAAAATGGTAAACATTTCTTGAAATTTTTCAAAATTGTTTCATTTTTCACGACAACAAGTAATAAGACGAGCAAATTGAGTGCCTGGTGGTATGCATAATAACATGATTACTATATCAAACACAGCGCGACCCAGAGTTTTGTAACTCATATTATTCTGCGCGGCACAATATTGCGTTTGTCACACAAGTTCGTCATTTGCTGGACAGAAGCCTTCCCTATGGCACGTCACTCAACTCGGTTCTCTCCAACCACTCCTAGCGACCCTTCGGATATCGTTGCACCATCTTGCGTGAGCGCCCAGCACTGCGCTAGCCGATACGTGGTCTCCACTCTAAAATACGCGAAAATGACATAATATCACTCATAAGGTGACTTAATATAATTTTTTTCTTTTTATACAACGAAGTAAGAAAACGAGCAAGACGCTCTCCTGATGGTAAGAGATAACGCTGCCCATCACAAGTACATTGCTACCCAGGATTTTACAAAGGTAAAATTCTGAGTGCACTGCGCCAACGCTTCTTACTTGAGAGTCATCAGATGTTAAGACTCTTCAGCCCAGTAATTTCACTAGCTACAGTGGCCTCCTACCGAAGCACAGTAATGTTTGCACATCACTGCTCAGGCGATAGAATAATAACTGGCACTGTTGGTGTACCCACCTAGTCGAGCTCCTGCAAAGGAAGTCTACCCCAGGTAAATGATAAAAAATAAAAAAAATAAAAAATTATTCAATAAAGGCATTACAGAAATACAGATATATTGAAGAAATCTGCTACCCAAACTAGGCTCTAGACCCGTGCTATGGGTAGCAGGACTTCCTCGCCAGAATAGCAAAGTAAAATGTGT